>CM033469.1:104241058-104767889 GCA_019447015.1 Hymenochirus boettgeri | reverse complement strand
TTTCATCACAT
The DNA here is from genome assembly GCA_019447015.1 of Hymenochirus boettgeri. Classification (NCBI taxonomy): domain Eukaryota; kingdom Metazoa; phylum Chordata; class Amphibia; order Anura; family Pipidae; genus Hymenochirus; species Hymenochirus boettgeri. Next base: position 104,767,878 of record CM033469.1, on the reverse strand, counting down.
AACAGTAGCAAACTGGGAATTTCATTATATACTGGTATCAAACTGGGAATTTCATCACATACTGAATTTCATTATATACTGGTATCAAACTGGGAATTTCATCACATACTGGTAGCAAATGGGAATTTAATCACATACTGGTAGCAAATGAAAATTTCATTATATACTGGTAGCAAACTGGGAATTTCATAATATACTGGTGGCTAACTGGAAATTGCATTACATACTGGTAGCAAACTGCCAATTTCATCATATACTGGTAGCAAACTGCCAATTTCATCATATACTCGTAGCAAACTCTCAATTTCATTACAAACTAGTAGCCAAGGAAATTTCATCACATAACAGTAGCAAACTGGGAATTTCATTATATACTGGTTTTCCTTGGCTACTAGTTTGTAATGAAATTGAGAGTTGCTACGAGTATATGATGAAATTGGCAGTTTTGCTACCAGTATATGATGAAATTGGCAGTTTCTACCAGTATGTAATGCAATTTCCAGTTAGCCACCAGTATATTAGAAATTCCCAGTTTGCTACCAGTATTAATGAAATTTTCATTTGCTACCAGTATGTGATTAAATTCCCTTTGCTACATATGTGATGAAATTCCCAGTTTGATACCAGTAATAATGAAATGCCGTTTACTACCGGTTATGTGATGAAATTTCCTTGGCTACTAGTTGTAATGAAATTGAGAGTTTGCTACGAGTATATGATGAAGACAGACTACCAGTAATGAGAAATTGGCGATGTTCATACCAAGTATACAATGCTATCTAGCCAGAGCCACCAGAATGATAACCCCACCAGATAAAACAGCACAATTTCAATGCTACCAGTATGTGAAATTCCCAGTGATTACCAGTATATAATGAAATTCCCAGTTTGCTACTGTTATGTGATGAAATTTCCTTGGCTACTAGTTTGTAATGAAATTGAGAGTTTGCTACGAGTATATGAGGAAATTGGCAGTTTGCTACCAGTAATGATGAAATTGGCAGTTTGCTACCAGTATGTAATGCAATTTCCAGTTAGCCACCAGTATATTATAAATTCCCAGTTTGCTACCAGTATAAATAAAATTTTCATTTGCTACCAGTATGTGATTAAATTCCCATTTGCTACCAGTATGTGATGAAATTCCCGTTTGATACCAGTATATAATGAAATTGCCAGTTTACTACCGGTTTTGATGAAATTGAATTTCCTTGGCTACTAGTTTGTAATGAAATTGAGAGTTTGCTACGAGTATATGATGAAATTGACAGTTTACTACCAGTATATGATGAAATTGGCAGTTGGCTACCATTATGTAATGCAATTTCCAGTTAGCCACCAGTATATTATGAATTCCCAGTTTGCTACCAGTATATAATGAAATTTTCATTGCTACCAGTATGTGATTAAATTCCCATTTGCTACCAGTATGTGATGAAATTCCCAGTTTGATACCAGTATATAATGAAATTGCCAGTTTACTACCGGTTATTGTATAAATTTCTTGGCTACTAGTTTGTAATGAAATTGAGAGTTTGCTACGAGTATATGATAAATTGACAGTTTACTACCAGTATATGATGAAATTGGCAGTTTGCTACCAGTATGTAATGCAATTTCCAGTTAGCCACCAGTATTATGAATTCCCAGTTTGCTACTACAATATAATGAAATTTTCATTTGCTACCAGTATGTGATTAAATTCCCATTTGCTACCAGTATGTGATGAAATTCCCAGTTTGATACCAGTATATAATGAAATTGCCAGTTTACTACAGGTTTAATGGAATACTGTGCCTCTCTCTTTAATTGGTGATTTCTGTCTATCTCTATCTATTTCTTTGTCTTTTTTACCTAGTGTGTGTGGGCTTATTTGGGTGTGGCCTAAAATTGGTGCAGAGTGGTAAAGTGCCCCATATCTTCTTAGATAGACCCTAGAGATGTCCTGGGAATAAATAATATAATACTTGACAATAGTATATGTTTACACATTTTGGAAAGTTTCTTTTACTTAACATGAACTAACTCAGGTATCATTTTTAGGATGGTGAGACAATATATTGAAAAAGAACACATACAGGCTCATTTACCCATAGTTATTGGGCAAAAAGAAATCATCTTTAAAATAGGTTCACAACTTTTGAAGGAATTGCAGCAATTCAATCTAAGATAATGATTGACTTTTGCAAACAACGCGAAAAGACATGGACAGCACAGAAGATAGGCGGGTGAACGAGTGCTGGTAAGTATTCCCCTCGAATGGTTTAAACTGGGAAAAACATATAAAATGGATTTGTTGTGTGTTGGCTAGTTTAAACATAGCCTTAAAGGGCAACTATACTGGATAAAATTATTTTGACTCATCTTAATGTATAAATAAATACATGTAAGTAGCCCTTCCTCTGAGGTGTGGGGTTTTGTCAGGAGTCTCTCTTTAATGAGGCAATATGTGTAAATGCTCAGGGCGGTGCCCCTGCTAAATATCAGAGAGGCGGCAGGCAGAGCTCACTTCAATTTTTTTTCTTTTTAAAAAAGCGGCAGCGCAGGCAGAGCAGAAGGAAAATAAATCACATCTTATGTAGTTTGTGTGATCCAGGCATATTATATGTGCCTATATGTGTCATCTGGTCATTAAGCATGTTATTGCATATGCCATCTGTGTGATCTGGGCATTAAGCCATGTTACTATGTACCAGTGTGTTTGATTTGACATGGTATATGTACCTATCTGTGATATCTGGGCATTGGGGCATGTTATATGTACCTATCTGTGTGAGCTGGGCATGAGACAACTTGGTTAGGTTAGTTGGGCCCCACTGAAAAAATCTACCTTGATATGGTGGCAGACTTACAAATCTTTTGGAAAAAAACTTTTTTCTACAGGAATTATGGTATGGATAAATGCCTTTATGAGGAACTGCATAAATACAGCTGTAATGTGAAGTTTAAAATGACTAAATGTTCAGCCACACCCATTGCTGGGAGCCATGCACCCACACAGCCATGCGCATTTCATGGCAACTAGTGGAACATAGGGGCGGCATTTAAAAGTTTGGCTCGTGCCCAAACCCTAGAGATGCCTTTGGGTGTTATTGTATGCCTTGAATCTCCCTTCCTTATGAGTGTACTCGGTAATCACTGAGCTAGCTCTGGGAAGGGAATTTCTCGCCATGAAATTCATTCACTATTCCAGCTAGAGCAAAACTGCACACAGCAGAAGAGTTTATGGTAATTAGTCACTTGATTTTGACGGTGATGAAGATTTTTCAGATTAATTTATAAGTAATAGAGGACAGAATCCGACAGATTATCAAAAAATGGTACAGACAAAAAAATTATAGTTTCCAGTAATGGAAATTAAAAAAAAGAAAAAAATATTTTTTTTAGAATAGATGCCCTTTAAAGTAACACTAGTCTATTTACCAATGGTTAGCATTACTTAAAAAACCTATACCCTTGGTGATTGTGGCTCCTGGTAAATGGGGGCAATAGTTTACAAGCAACCCAAAACATAGTTAGTGAAATACCCTTAACTGATATGACCAGTCATCCTGGGAGCCCCATATACAGGTAATAACAAGGTACCTATAAATCTAGCATTGTATTTTTGTGGTGGAACATGTCTTGGCAATGGTACCATAGAACAGTGTTCCAGAGGTGCATCTTCTGCTTCTTACTAAAAATACATTTTGCAACATATGTGAATTTAGCAATTAATTTAACTATACTAGTTATTATATTCAATTCTATTGCATATACACTATGGATTTACTGTAAAAACTATGCAAATTTGATTAGAATTTAGCACTGGGAACACAGGTGTGCCATGAGAGAAATTTTGCTTGCCTATGCACCATGTCTAAAAAAGTCTGATAACCACTGCTATATACAATCTCAGATTTGTTTTATGTGTGTTTATTTTATTAAAGCACATACAATATTGTCACATGATAGTTTTGTTTCATGGTCTGTTTTCTGTCTTGCAGAGTGTATCATTCCATTGGTTAAAATGACTGGTTGGTGGAGGAGGCAGAACTGGACCAAACTGGAATGAGCAGCAAAGGAACCTAGGCGGTACATTTTCAAACTACTAGCTGGCCCTCACCCTGGGTACAGCTTAGGGGGAGGGAACATGTTTATTTTGGCTTTATTTTGGTTTCTGTATCAGCTCTCCTTTAGTTTTAATTTTATCAGTTTAAAAGGAGATTGTCCACTTACCTCACATTTTTGCAGTGTTATAGTTGCCTGACAAACGTATTAGGGTGGACAAAGCTGCAACTTGGCATACTTCTGTTGTAGCTCCCTCTTCTGCTATACCTCTTGTGGAGTGCACTGAGACTGACAAAGAGGTGCCACGCCCTGATCCTATTCTTTTCATACTGTTCGGGCTATACATCTCCTTGTAGTCGAAACAGTTGCCCCTCTTCCTTTCCTCTGACCCACTGGAATTATGAAGAGCTTTTTAGAGAGTTGGATGCCTCTAGTTTTGTTCAGATAAGTCTCAGAATGGATTTAACATCAGTCGGACCATCTCATCATACTCCGATCATCCTTAGCAGAGAATGTGGAAAGAACAATTGGCTGATTAATATGGAACCATAACAGTACTTTTGGGAGGAAGTCTGGGGTTGGATGAAGATGACTCCTCTGGCAATAAGTTCAAATAAGGAAATTTACTGGACATGCTGCTACTTACATGCTCTCCTTCCTGATGGGAGAGCGATCAATAAGACATACTTCAATGTTAAATCTTCCAACGAACAAGACTCTACTGGCTCAAAAGAAATTTGGTCAAAGCTCGAGCGGTAAGTTCCATTGAGGATAGATTCTTTCTTGGCGGCCTTATTCTCGGCACACCCTGAAAGAAACGTTTAACTAAATCATCTTGAAAAAAAATTCTATTCAAAATTGGTGACAAAGCAATATCTGAACTTTAAGATATTTTGCTACTCAACTAAGCACCCTGTTTAGTCCTTCCTCCAGAAAATCCAACGCTTGCGGAGTAGAAGGTTGAAGGGTCTGAATGTTAATCTTCTTTGCCCATGATACTAAAACCTCCCAAATTGCCATATATCTTGCCGATATTGAGGCAATATGGTCTTAAGCATATCCTAATTACCTGATCTGAGCACCCTGGCACACTTATTTCTCCCTACAACATCTATGCCACTAGATTTAGGCTGGCCGGGTTGGGATGAAAGAAGAGTTCTTGTTAAGGAGATACCTCACGGGTGGCAGATGTACCAGCTGGAAGATACAGGGATACCATGGCCTATGAGGCCAATCTGGCATAATGGCTATTACCTTCATCTTGGATGCCATTTCATCACATAACAGTAGCAAACTGGGAATTTCATTATATACTGGTGGTAAAATGGCAATTTCATTACAAACTGGTAGCAAACCGACAATTGCATGACATTCTGGTAGCAAACTGGCAATTTCATCATTTACTAGTAGTAAATGGAAATTTCATTATATACTAGTAGCAAATGGAATTTCATCATATACTGGTGGTAAACTGGCAATTTCATCACATACTGGTGGCAAACAGGCAATTTCATCATTTACTAGTAGTAAATGGAAATTTCATTATATACTAGTAGCAAATGGAATTTCATCATATACTCGTGGTAAACTGGCAATTTCATCACATACTGGTGGCAAACAGGCAATTTCATCATATACAAGAAGCAAATTGAAATCGCATTATACTAGTAGTAAACTGGGAATTTATCATATACTGATTGAAAACTGGCAATTTCATTACATACTGGTAGCAAACTGGCAATTTCAGCACATACTGGTAGCAAACTGGTAATTTCATCATATACTGATAGAAAACTGCCAATTTTGTTACATATTGATAGGAAACTGGCAATTGTGTCACATACTGGTAGCAAACTGGCAATTTCTCGCATACTGGTAGCAAACTGGCAATTTCAGCACATACTGGTAACAAACTGGCAATTTCATTACATATATAAAAGTGAGTGGCAGCTTTGGAAATGTAAACTCACTAACGCAGACAGGCACTACTTGGTGTTTGGAATTAGTATAAAAAAGACAATGTGCAATTTACAGACTGTAGTAGTGCCTATCTGTCCTAGTGAGTTCACATTACCAAATTCTGCCACTCACTGCCCTGTTATTGTAAGCGGATTGCACTGCACATGGTCTAATGGGACTATTACCTACCTATGTGCAGTGCAATCCACTCCACAATCCAAAACTGCATTCACTAGGGCATATAGGCACTTTTGGAAATGTTTGCATCAACATCAGCAACTATGGCTACTTACTGCTGTTCCTCTCCGAGAAGGTAAAGTGAAGAGGTAGCACAGGGGCTGCTGTTTCCCAACAGTGCAGTGCGGCTGCATGATGATGTCATTGTGCTGGCATGCGTAGTGACATCATTGTGCAGCCGCGAAGTGCTACTGGGAAACCGGAGATTCGGGCACTCCTGTTAGGTAGGTTGTGTTAAAACATTTGGTCACTTTGCCAAAGACCCGGGACACATGCACCGAATGTCTTAACAAAGTGACACCACTGTTTGTTCATGACATTGTATCCTCATATCCAAACCCCCTTCTCTTTTCTGCCACTAAAGAAATGTACTTCTTTGCCGGCTTTATAGTTTCTGCTTCCATGGTCAGTAATATGCAGCTGTCTAGTGCAGTGTTTCCCAACCTTTTTATTTGTGGGGATCCCTTGAAACAATTGTCATGTCTCAGGGAACCCCTACATAAAATAGTGATTATATATTACTATTTTTCTGTTTCTTACTCAGTTATCAAATAATCAAAATACATAATTTAATCAAACATAAATGGTAGCTCTATAAATATGTAGTATTTAAATGATAGTATATATAGATCATTTATATTTGTAAAAATTATCAGGGTTATTCAATAAAAGTTCTTATCATTTAAAATGGTGCTAATTTTGCCCCAACTAATCAGATCTTATTTAACATTTGAAAGCTAACATCTGATTGGTTGGGACAAAATTAGCACAATTTTAAAAGATAAGAACCTTTATTGAATCACCCTGAGTGTATTTTGATTATAGAAATATCTCTATTTAAAAAAAATCTCACAGACATCAATACACCAAACACATAAACCATACAGAACATTTATAAATATATAGAAAAATATATATGTATTCATCAAAACGGGGGATCTATACTGTTTCTATCAATCTCTTGAGGATCCCCATGCAATCTGTCAGGGACCCCTAGAGGTCCCCGGACCCTGGTTGAGAAATGCTGGTCTAGTGTGAGAGAATTAGAAACAGACCTTATGTTCTCATTAGATCAAATGCTAGATTCCATAATGAATAGGTTATCCAGATACTTGATGCAGCACCACCTGACTGATAAAATAGGAGCAGGTGGACAGAGGCAAGGTTATGGAAGCAGACAGGGTGCTGAACTCTGGCAGTAATATTTGCCATCAGTAGATGGCTCAGACGCGCTAACTAGGGAGCATCAGTAGCTGTGCAGGAGAACACAGCAGTGTCATTAAGAAAAGAGAGAGAGAGAGAGAGGAAAAAAACAAGATTAGAAGAATTACTAATAGGAAGAAGAGACAGGTCACCACCCCCAGCTTTTTAGCTGCTGGACAAGTAGAATGAAATAGGATAGGAAAGCACAAGTCTCCTCCCAAACCATCAGTAGAATCAATACATAAAAATTTGCTGGAGCTTCTTCTTGCCTTTTGTTGACAAGCAGTGTCTGCTGAATGTGGAGGGGATGTACATTCATAGAATGATCTATTTAATAGGAACCTAAAGGAGGGAGTGGAGAAATATGAAACACCAAGCACTTGATTCAGTGGCTAGGAATCACTGGGCCCCTGCAAAAGTATGATGGGGCCCGTATCCGTGCTTCATCCACAGTGTTTTTCTGTGAGGAGGCTATATCTGGTATAGGAAAAAATAAGAAGATTGGGCCCCCTTGGCTCCGGGGCCCCCGTGCAATTGCTCCCCCTGTTCCCCTGGTAGTTACGCCCCTAACTTGGTTTAAAGGGCAGGTTGAATAACACAACGTGTGTGTGTGTGTGTGCGTATAGCATAGCCTATTATACACCACAATTTAGCAAGCTGTTTAGAATTAAAATGTATATAAAACAGCACAAAAAAAACTGTGTTTAATACTTGCACATGGCCCTACTATGGCAACTGGGGTATGTGTGAAAGGGGGCAGCTGGTGTAGAATCCAAGGCCCCGTTAAATCCCGGGACCCTATCACATTATGCTACACCCTATATGAGCCTGTTATCCAGTATTAATAAATATCTCTTTATGGTGAAAGATAATCAAGATCTTATTTACAACCGACTTGCTAAGGATCACTGCTTCACATGAGTTTTGGTTTTAACACCAGCAAATTCATTGACCAGGCCCCTCCGATACACATGGCAGTGTAATAAACACGGTTATTGACATTCTGCATATAAAACAGAGATATTACTGGACCATTAATAAACCTGAAGCTGACAGATGCTGGTGCCTTACAGCAGTAAAGGGAGTGTGAGACACATTTAAACCAGAGGATTGAGGGAATGAACAGGAGAAACTGAACAAGGGAGCCTCCTCCCATTCCACCCCCTTTTCTCCACCTCATCTGGAAAGGAACTTGTCTTCATCTAAACTGTGTGAATTTTTCCAGCCCGTCTGCCTGTCTGCAAGGAAATGATAGGGTCGTTTTTTTTTTTTCATGTAAAGCAGGAAACAGACAAAAGAAAAGGTGGAAAGGCTTGTAATGCTGTGTGTGTGTGTGTGTGTGTGTCTGTCTGTCTCTGTCCACTGAGACAATATCATGTGACCTCAAGGAAGATAATAACACATATATTATAAAGGAAAGTCAAAGAGAGCATTTCTGCTACCCAGTGGATTGTGGGACTTAACCCTTTTTAGTGTTGATGGCAGTAAACCAGACTCTATTACTCCTTCTTAAATCTAAATTGCAAGAGACTGGAGTATTCCCTGTCCGTCATTATCACAGGGCGTCCATGCCTTATTTTAGCAATAATTCTTCTGCAAAATCTAAACCTCACTGTGCACTACAAGTGCAAATCCAGATAGTGTTTCCTACCGGGAAGGACATTTCACACAATATACGTTCATATTCACCGTATGTTCATAAGGAGGAGCAATTATTTGTTTCACTGTTCCCATGAAACAAATTTAAGTGGGAGGAGGAAATAAAGTAAAATGAATAAGTGATTGCTTATAGGAAGGAGTATGTTTTGTCCATCATGGTTTATAAAGGCAAACATTTCATTAGCAATGGAATGCATCTGTATTAACCTGTATAATTTATTCTCATTTTTTAGTAATTTTCTTTTTAAAAAAATGTCATTAAAAAATGAAAAATTGAAAAATACTGAATTATTGTTATTGTTTTCTAATATTAAGGTTGTTTCTGATCATATTTAATTAATATTGATATTTACCGTGGAAACCTCCTTATGGGCTGAAGAACACAAGCATTTGTCAGCTGAGCCCTAGTGTGCTATAACCATAATGAACACCCATCCTGGGGGAAGCTATAAGAGCTTAACCTGGCTTGTAAGCCATGAATCTGCAAGCTAGTTATGCCACATGGATGACTGGCTGATTGTGTGTGTGAGTCTGACCAGGATGTCAGCAATGGCCTGATTGGGTAGAAAATTCGATGTCAACAGAAAATACACAATCTCAGGACTGTGACATGAAGACAATACACCGTTATACTGTATTTTTAGTTTTTGGGCACAAAATAGATTTGTGTCTCCCTCTCCTTTAACTGAATGGTTACATTGCTAGAGGATTCATTGTTTGACATTGCAACTGCATATTTACAATGCTGACTGGAGCCAGAAGGTTACAGATACGCCGAGTGCCTTTAGGTAGAAATAAAGTCTAATAATAAAGTTATTCATACAATGAATGTCAAACCATCTGTTTTCTTCATCTAAAAGTTGTATGTCTATGTTGTGGGGGGACTAAACCAAGAACACACACAAATGCGCCTATTGCAATTTCTAGGCCGGAGTTTAATCACAGTATTTATTTATACAGCGCTGAACATATTAAGCAGTTCCTTACAATTAATTTCTCTAGTCATGTTAGGCTTGTCCTGAAAAACTTCTTATGTAATTACCCTGTCACACAAACACACAATCTGTCAGTAGGTGTTTGTTACATTTGCTGTGTATGTTTTATTCCTTACATAGAATACAAGAAAGAACTCCTATGGTCATTTCTAGGCTGGGATTTCATCACCTTCCATTTGTGCTTGTTACATCTAGTATCCGTATGTGTCCAACAATTAGCAATCAGATAATCGGCTTTAATACATCTTGCTGGTTGATCTGGCTTAGAAAATGAACTGCAGTGTCTTTTGGCATAGTTGGTAGGAAGAGCAGGGTTCAAAGACCATTAGTAAAAAGATGTAATTAAAAGGAAACAGCTGTGTGAGCACTGGAGCATAAGGATTGCAACCCCCCCCCCCTCCCCTTGTCCTAGTAAAGTCCAGTGTTTTGAAAAATAACCTATAGAATGTATCTAAATGCCTGTATTTCTCACAGGGAAAACCTTTACATCAATAGACTCTACACAAGATCAGCGATTGAATATGATATTCACATTGTTTGGCTATGATTCAGAATGGATTGACAGACATCTGGCAGGGGGAGGAATTGTTGTGCAAACTATTATATATGCAATATCGTAATTGGTCTGAATATACTTCCTGTTCTGGGAATGACGTTTTATTTGCACTTTCCACTGACATCCAAATGATTAAACATGAGAAAGCAGTGTAATCTTTGTATTCAGCATCCCAGAAAAGTTACTGGGGTCTAATCTCCAAGAGTGAAAATAAATAACAAGGAGAAAAAGTATTAAAAGATTTTTATTAATTTTTGAGCAATACTTTATCTATGAAAATTCCGTGATAAATCAAAGAATCATGCATTGCTATTGCATTGTAGCCCAGATAACATTAAAATATGCAAGAACTTTGGGTCCTCTGTAAAAGTCACAAGATGTAGCAACTGGAATTCCAGAGCCTAAGCAGAGTCCTCCTAGACATTAGAGCAGGCAAATAAATTACTTTAACAATATTTACATTTGATAATAGGTGGTTGGTATGGTTTATTTTCCTGTTTTTTTTGTTTTTTTCTATTTTGGTTTTAGTTGTTTCTAGAATCTCCTTAAGCCAGATTTTAGGACAGTCTAGTTTTAGGGTGGCTAAGTATTGAGGAGGCAGATGGAGTATAGTTGGAAACATCTGTTATCCCAGAATGCAAACATTTCAAAATGAGATAAACTACCTAAACTAGGTGAAAGCAGGAATTTGGGACTTTACAAAGAGGAATGGGTGAGGAACCTGACCCAGCTAGAAAGTCCCGGCACTCCTAAAGCCATCCCTGTGGTGGATATTACCCAAAGAAGCATAAATACACTATAATAAGGAACCACAGTGAGGCAGAACCACTTAAGGCATTTGCAGCTTTAGCCAGTGCTTAACCACCATCATTGAACCTGATCACACAGGAAAGAAGAGCCTTAAAATCCCCCCTAAAAGACTTTAGTATGACAATTCTGCCTGAAGGTGGTACTCAACATCTCGTTTACCGTGCCGAGGTAAACACACTCCTGGCTGACAAAATGTATGAGGCTTTAGCAAAGGTTTCTACCAGCTGTTATAAGCAAAATGTCATAGACAACAGCTTCAAAAGGACAATGGTGAGAAATTTGCTGTTCCAAGACAACACCCTTGCCAGCTGAACAGAACTTGCCACCAAAACATGTGTGCTCCCTGGATTTGTTCCTGAATACCACCTATTTCAAATATAAGATAAGCTCTACAAGAAAAAACATGGATCTGCAATGGGATCTCCACTTCTCCCATTGTGGCAAACGTGGAGAAAGTGGAAACAGATGCTCTAATAGGGCATTGCACCCAGCCACTGGTTTAGATAAGTGGATGACACCTGGGTTAAAATCCACCAGAAACAAGTAAAAGTCTTCACAGAACACATGAATGCTGTTGGACAATGTCAGAGTTACACAGATGTACAAAACAACACACTGGCTTTCAGGAACTGCTTGGTAGACATCAGAGAGAATGGTAAACTGGAATCTCTTGTATCTCCTAAAACTTGTAACTAGCAGAAGGAATAAAAGTATTCACCAATATAATACCATTAATAGTTAACTTTCCATGTCACTGGACAAAAACAATTGACCACTTGGAAAATCCAGGAGTACGGTATATCTTGGAAACAAAGAGCTATATATTTTACTTGAAACTACATAACTGTTTTACAAATATATAAAGTTTTCTTTGCATCTTAGAGTGCCATATGTGATATCCCTATCCCTGTAACTAATGTTGGCCATACACTATAATCACCTTAACAGATACAGTAACCTTACAATGGATAGAGTCAGCAATAGACATCACTGCAAATTGCACAGGTTAGATTGTGTAATCTTTTAATTGTAAATAGTGTTATCCATTATTGAGAGCCATGTTGAGTCATGAGAGGCTGGAAGAAAGATGTGTGGCTGTGATTTTACTGTTTGTGTAGTCCCACTCCCCTCTAAAAGGGATAAAGACTTTCTGATGCAGTCCAGGGCTCTAGCACATTATCTGTTCCATACTGTACTGTGCATATTTATTCTCATCCTACTGCCTTGGCACTTGGCTAAACGCTCAACCAGCCATTAAAGGCACAATGTGGCACACATTACGTTTCTTGGGTGTGAGAGTCCTAACAAAGACCATCATGGTCATAAAGTGCAAGTAAACTTCAGTTTAAGGCTGTGTTCATGGGCCGATGTTGGTCCAATGCAAATTGAACAACCTTTTTTTTTGGCCGATCATACTATCTTCAATGAACTGCACGATTGCTTGCACTGAAATTTTGGAAGCACTTTACCATTAGTCCAGTGATATTTGCCTATATATGCCCAACTGAATGAAGGGGTTAAAGTTTATTTTTAATTGTAACCCTCATACTACCCAGAACCACTTTATCTAGATTATTCCTGTTGGCCAAAATGGGAGCTGGCAAATGATTCTGGGTGAATTTATTTCCCTGGAGGAAAAATCCTATTATAAATAGCCTTTGAGCGAATTAGCATTGTATTATTCTGCCTCGGGGAATTGTGGAAATTAGAATCTACAGTTAACCCTCTGTAGATTTTCATCTGCAGTGAATTGTACTTTTAGAAACAGTCTGCATGGTCTGTGATGGATTCTGTACTGCAATTAATCATAAATTCAGACCTTTCTATTCATGTTTTACTTATGTATATATTTATAAGTTAAACACCCAAGTTCCAAGTTGTATTAAAATGCGTTTGCCAGGTATCACTTTATTTTGTCTTTTTGCCTATAGGGAGGCATGTGTATTAAAGTGTATGAATAAATTACATGATCATAATCTAAAATGTATGTTTGCAAATGCGAGAAGCCTGGCTGACAAAATGGGTGAATTGAAGAAGAGGATATGTAATAGGTATAGCAGAAACGTGGTTGAACACTTCTCATGACTGGGATGTAAATTTAGGAGGATACGCCTTGTTTAGGCAGGACAGAGAAAAAAGGAAAGGGGGAGGAGTATAAAAAGAATTGAAGCCAAATTTAAAAGAAGAGATAATAGGCAATATGGATGTTAAAGCAGAGGAATTTTTTATTTTTTTTTGATTGGTGGAGTGGAACTGCCAACACAGAAAAGGGCGATGAGTTCCTAAATTTGCTGCACGATAATTTTCTCTCACAGGTGGTTGAAGTTCCTACTAAAAAAGGAGCTCTGTTGGATCTGGTAATATTTAACATCGTGGAGCATATTATAGATATAAAGATAATTGGAGGCTTAGGGAATAGTGACCATGAAATAATGTCGTTTGAAGTATGTTATCGAAGGGAAAAGTGCGCTAGGTTAACAAAGACTTTTGATTTCGGGAAAGCAAATTTTCCCAGGTTAAAATAGCTCTTCAGAATGTCAACTGGGATAAGGTATTATGGTACAGAAGCAACTAAATAAGGTTAATATTAATAAATCTCCTGGACCGGATACAATACATCCTCAGGTCCTTAGGGAGCTAAGTTCAGTTTGGCCATTGTTTCTTATTTTTGCAGATTCCCCCATGTCCAGATGTGTGCCTCTGGATTGGAAAAAGGATGATATTGTTCCAATATTCAAAAAAGGTAGTCGCTCACAGCCGGGTAATTACAGGCCTGTAAGTTTAACTTCAGTGGTGGGAAAGATACTGGAAAGTTTAATAAGGGAACATGTTCTAGAGTATGTTTCAAGGACTGACATTATAAGTAGTAACCAGCATGGATTTAGGAGGAATAGATCTTGTCAAACTAACTTGCTTGGATTTTATGAGGAAGTAAGTAGAAATTTAGACTCTGGCATAGCAGTAGATGTAGTTTACTTGGATTTTGCAAAGGCCCCATAGGCGATAATGTATAAGCTAAGGTCTGTTGCTCTGGGGAGGCACATTTGTACATGGATAGAAAATTGGTTAATGAATAGGATGCAGAGAGTAGTTGGTATTGGGGCTTCATCATTATGGACTAAAGTGCTAAGTGGGGTGCCACAGGGTTCTGTGTTGGGGGCGCTTCTATTTAATCTATTTATTAGTGATTTGGAAGTGGATATTGTCAGCAAGATTTCTGTGTTTGCTGACGACACAAAACTTTGTCGATCATTAAAAACTTCAGAGGATGTGCAATCTTTGCAGGGGGATCTAGATAGATTGTCACATTGGGCTGCTATCTGGCGGATGAGATTCAATGTTGAGAAATGTAAGGTGATGCATTTTGGACTTAAAAATCCATGTGCTGCTTATATTATAAATGGCTCTGTGTTAAGTGAATCCCTGTTGGAAAGGGATCTTGGAGTTTTGGTAGATAACAAACTTAAAGGAAGCAAGCAGTTCCAGGCGGCAACAGTCAGAGCCAGCATGGTATTGACTTGTATAAAGAGAGGTATGGATTCAAGGGAGGAAAATATTATTCTCCCTCTTTACAAAGCATTGGGTAAGGCCTCATTTTGAATATGCAGTGCAATTTTGGAATCCTGTGTACATCTTTGAAATGGAAATACAAAGCAAGTTTAAGCCAGAGGTTTTCCAAGGAATCCATTAAGGAACAGTGGACTAAAAAGTGTGAGACAACATTCTAGAAATTAAAAAACTATTTAACTTATGCTCCTGTTTTGGCTTATGCTGACCCAAAGCCTTATCTTCTTCATATTGATGCAAATTGAGAAGGTCTTGGTGGTGTACTTTACCAACCATATGGCAAAGAGCTAAAGCCAGTGGCATATGTTAGTCTGAGTCTTTCACAAATAAAGAATTACCCAGTTCCCAAATTAGTACATACAATACAAGGATAGTGGAAGCACTCCAATTAGGCCAATTTACAAGTACATTTTGTGGAAGTGCTACTGATCTGGTCAAACATTTATACAAACATAGAAAAGATAATCAATGCACATTCCTAGGCCCCATACAATATATTATCTGCACACCGGCATACTTTATAAACAAGGGGTTTAGTATACATTACTGTGATCACAGGAATTAAAAGCCTTTCAACTGTGTCAAGGTAACCCCAGTCTGGAAGGTCCTAACTTCTAACCTTTTTTACTTCAATTACCATTAGCAAATTAGCAGTTCACAAATTAGAGTTTTTAGCACTAAAATGGGCTGTGGTGGATAAACTCCATAACTACTTGTATGGAGCATAGTTTGAAGTACACACAGGCAATAATCTACTGACATAAATTAAGACCACAGCAAAGTTAGATGCCACTGGACATCATTGGTTAGCTGCACTAGTCAATTCTAACGTTAGTTTACATTATAGACCAGTCTATCAAGATGTCCTCATGAGAGTTCATGAACCAGATGATGAATGGGTAGAGATTGCGTCCCCTGGCGTAAGAGCTTTGTGTCAAGGAGTACTTTATCACCAGGTAAGACCCACCCTTGCTGAAGTTTTGGGGGTACCTGCAAAAGGGGACTCGAAACCTATACTACTGTGTATTAAACATAGACACAGCTGCATTGCCCATTTTATGCATAGAAGACATATACAAAAATCAGAAAGAAGACCCACTCTGAAAATTAGTTAAGGAAAAAAATCCTAGGATCTCATCACTAGGAGTCCATCCAGATGCAAAAACTGCAGCTAAAGAATGGGAACTTTTACAATTAAGAAACTGATTGGTTTACAGGCTTGCACCAAGTAATACAGGTGAAGAGAAATGGCAGTTAATGTTGGCTATTAAACACAAAGATCATTGAGCCTTACATAATAATGGCCATCTAGGTGAAAAAAAAGAGGGTGCTGTGTATGGACTCCTGAGGAGTGGATCTTAATAGGTTCTCAGTGGAGCCATTAAAGGGCATGTCCAATCCCAAAACTATAATCCCCCCCACTAATGTCCCCACCATGTAGTGTAATAAAATCCTTACCTCACATCCCAGGTTCTCCTGTAGCCCCCCCCCAAAGTCCCAAAAACTGCCCACCAGGAGGATAGCAGAGTCCATATAGGACTCGCCTCCGGGAGAAGTTTGGCATGCGTACTTCCCCCCTCCCTCTCCCTCCCGTTTTGCGATCCCTCCCCCTACCATAAAACCCCTTGTCCGTGTATTAGTATTTCTTCCCCCAGCCCCAACCGCTAAAAAATTATTTTAAGAAAGTCCCCAGAACTCTACTTACCTTCCCTCTCTCCCCCGGCATTCTGAGAAGCCGGCAGCCGCGTCCGTGATTGGCTGCCTCTTAACCAATCACAGATGCGGCTGCCGGTTCCGCCCCCTGCTTGCAGTGTCTTGCAAGCAGAAGGCCGGGCCGGGCGTCGGAGGAGAGAGGGAAGGTAAGTAAACATCGGGGCACTTTCTTAAATTTATTTTATAGCGGTTGGGGCTGGGGGAAGGCATACTATGATATGGGGTCATTTTTTATAAGGGTGGACATGCCCTTTAAGTACACCAAAGATTGGAGCTGTTTCCTGAATAAATCTGACCTGAGTCTCCCATCTAGTGACAGACATAAGACTGGGAGCAGTGAGTGTAATAGATAAAACAGCTGTGGAGACTGTATAGGTGGGTACACACTCCTTGGTGGGAAAAAAGACTGGATCTTAATAGGTTCTCAGTGGAGCCATTAAGTACAGTGAAGATTGGAGCTGTTTCCTGAATAAAGCTGGCCAGGACCTGAGCTGCTTCCATCTAGTGACAGACATCCAGGTATCCCACCTCTCCCGGAAGATCTTCCAGGAGTCTCCCTTCGAATTAGGGTATTCTCCCGCACTCCTGCGAGACCACCCCAATCTCCCACTACAGAGGAGTACTGAATCTCCTCACCGTCACACCCCCTTTTTGTCTATGCCCCCGGACTGCCCACACACGCCCATAACCCCACCTCCTAGTGTGCATGCCCATGACGTGAAGTCAATTACGTTACGTCGCATCACCACGCCCCCTTGCCACGCCCCCTCTCCCACCCTGCCCGGAAGCACAAAGTGGCAGGATGGGATGTCTGGACATCAGACTGGGAGCAATGAGTGTAATAGAGAAAACATCTGAGACTGTAAGTAAGGACAGAATTGCCATCATAGAGTGATGGTGAGTGACATTATTCCTGTCAGATCAAACAGATCCTGCAGTACAGGCTGCTGTGTATAGTGACACTGTGCCACCCATAAGACTTCATTATAACTGCTGTTACAGAGCCACCAAACTTAATGTTTACCTGTGTTTGGGCTTTATTTTAAAGGATAAGCAGTGACATTGTGCTGCCTAATATAGTACAGAGACTGACAGCACCTGGTTTGCAGGAGTGACTTGTTAACCCTTTACAGGACCAACTCATCACCACGCTGTTCATCTTCTTCAGAGTACTTACTACATTATAACTGTCCTACTCAGGAGACCTATTGCATCCAACTGGAAACAGTTGTTCGTAGTACGCTCACTTTTAGGCAAATACTATATAAAATGAACTGTATACAAATGTTAATACTGTATTACACTGACTTGTTATGTTATATATGTTAATGCTACAAATTAGCTACTGTATACTGTCAGTTTATTAGCTCACATTAGTATTTAGAGACAATATATATATTTAATTGTTATATACAGTTAATCTTAAATTGCTTAGAACAGAAGTGTGCTATTGATAAATGCAAAGTTAGGGATTGCATAGCTTTGACACTTTTCTTTGGTGTTCTTTTGGGGATTTGGATGTCGCCAAAAGCAAAAGTGATCCCAGTTATTACAAGCCAACTCCTATGGGTGTGCTACATTTTATTATTATTATTATTATTTTGCTTCTTTTTAAAAGGTACAAAAATGAATTTCTGAATATCCCCTTACAAACTGGTCTATTTTTCTAATAATCAGAATCCAATCAGATAATCCTTTATTCCATAGTTATAACAGGCTCAGAAAAAGCCATTATCTCATCTAATTTTTATTAAAATTCTATTCAGTAACTGTGAAGATAGTGTTCACATGGATAATATTGTATGTAAGTTCTGTGTCTGATTGTGGTAATGAAGAAGAGGTAATAGATTAGCAGAGATGAAGAACAAAGAGATATGTGTATTAGTGGCCTTACTAAAGTTACCTGTGGTCGCACACCTTGGTAACATGTAAATTCACCACATATTTTATAATTAACCTTATCGTTTATTTGTTATTTCTATATAAAAATATAGTGGAACAGTAGAACAGATTAGTTGACCTAGGCAAAGCATTGATTAAGTGATACAAATAAATTGTTAGTAAATATCACTAGAACATACGCTGTAAAGATAGAGATCACAGTATTTTATATAAAGGGTAAACACAGAGATATTTTAGCATGGTAGGGCTTATCCATGTGTTAATAGGGATTTGTGATTTTATCTGGCCATTGAACTCCTTGGAGACTTCTACTATATACAGTATACATTTTACAATAGGCTTATCCCCAATATATACAGTGCTCAGTGGCACACTCAGTTATAATCAGCGTTTGCTAATGCCACTTGTGTAAACCTGGTGTATTATATAAAACAATGTATCCCATAATGCACTTATAAGAGTAATAGATGTCATCTCTTTATGAGTTTTATAAACTGAATAAAAGCATTTATACAATTTGTCATATGTTCCATTTATCCCATGATCTGCAATGCTAATAAATAAACAATACAAAAGTTTATTGAACAAGCTATCCTATTCCCCAGTCTAGTGCCAATAAGGTTAATTCAGTTTCCATATTGCTGAGTCTCTATATTTTGCTGCTGGAGCAAACATTAGCTCTAGATGTTTTCACAGAGAATAATTCCATTTGGTCTCATTGAGCTGTACACTGGCAGGTATAATTTACTTTTGTGACATCATTACTTTAAAAACAAGGGCAGGCTGATGTCATTTCTATGATTTATAGTGTTTCAGGTCATAAGTAATGATTAGAGCTCTGGTTTTCACCCGTGTGAGATATGCTGTAAGAAAACAGATACAGGTATTAAAGCACATACAGCTCAATGCTAAAATTTCATCCCTGAATTCAGGAGTATTAATAAACAACTCAGAACTTTACTCCCGTGGTTTGGTAAAATGTCGAATAAACCTCTTGATTTAATCTGTAGCTTGTAATTCATTGCACTCGTCAATTTTTCTGCAGTCTGACTTTGCATAATCAGCAGCCAGATAAACACAAAAATCTCTGTTAGATGTGTGTGGACAATAGAACGATAGAGCAATAACGACACACCCAGGCCTGAAACTTATTTCACATTTCAAACATATCTCACTGGATCATAACTGAACCGATGGAAATATTAACAACATCAGCTATGTTTGCTTACCAATAAGGCCTATATTGAGAGCCAAATTAAAGATAATCCATTTTTAGGTGCAAACATCAAACCTTAAATATTGCTATGGTAAGATTGCATGCTTTAAAACATGCACAAAATAGAAACTGGTACAGTATGATATTTGTCCATATATGGTGGGGCTAGTATGGGGTAAAATTTCAGTTTGGGGGGTGGAAATGCCCTTTAAAAAAAGGACTATATTTTGGACCCACTACCATATTAGACAAGTTCACATTGGTAAAGGATTTGCATTTATTTGCTTGAAAATTATGTTTAAAAAAATCTTTTATGATAAACAAGCTAAAAAAGAAGTTTTAACTTTAGATAGACAGACTTTTGGAAAATAAGTCTAATTTTTTACCAGCTTCGCGTCAGTTCCTGAATGTTAAATTGTTTGTGGAACTATTAGAAAAAGAGATACGTAATTGTAAGACCCTCACAAGAAAATGTAGATAATCTCACACGAGGAGAAAGAGTTGCCCTAAGGGGGTGAAGTCAAGCAAAGGACTTTATTGTTAAAGCTGCCGGTAAAGGTGGAAACATTGTCTTACTCAAAGA
Source organism: Hymenochirus boettgeri (assembly GCA_019447015.1). Taxonomy (NCBI): domain Eukaryota; kingdom Metazoa; phylum Chordata; class Amphibia; order Anura; family Pipidae; genus Hymenochirus; species Hymenochirus boettgeri. Next base: position 104,747,428 of record CM033469.1, on the reverse strand, counting down.
GTGTAACTACGTTAGGGAGGTCATGCATCTTCTTCATGAAGAGGGCCAATATAAAAAGTTGGACAATAAGCTAAAGAGGAGGGCCTCGTTATTGGTCGAGAGTTTGAATTTATTGTCAAAAAGTCGCCTACTATGCCAACTTTTTATGCCATTCCAAAATTTCACAAAAATAAAAGACATCTGCCAGGGCCCTTATTGTGGCATGCAAAAGGAGGCCCCTCAGAAGGGGCTAGTAAATATATTGATACATGTTTAAGGGAAATTTGGGGTACACTACCTTTATTCATGTGGGACACAAATTATGTTTTATGAAGGCCTATACACATCAATTCCACATGAATGTGGTCTCAAAATAGCTTACCATTATTTGTCTACCCAAGGAGTTAAATATAAACCACATACTGACTTTGTGATTCAACTGCTTGAATTTGTGCTCACAATGGATTCATCTTCAATGGTCTATATTACAGACAATTGAGGGGTATGGCAATGGGGTCTACATGTGCCCTGAGATATGCTGGCCTCCATTTGGGCCTGTGGTATATCCCCTTTTGGAGTTATTTTCACCAGCACAAGCAGATCTTTGGAAACTTAGGGGATGAGTTACTTCATAGTCACTATGTACCATCACAAAGTAGCATTTGGGAATGGCTAGGTAAAAACCAACAAAAGGCATATTGAAATGTGGAAGATGTTCAATCTGTAACTGTATATGTGGGTGATAAAATTGACAATAATGGATTAAAAGTTCCCATAAAATCTTTCATGAATTGTCAAACTGCACAAGTTGTCTATCAGATATTATGTAAATGTGGCAAAAAATACATAGGTCACTATGAACTAAAAGGAGGTTGGTACTGCGGATTCAAGAACATCTAAGGGATATGAAAAATGGTGAAATAGTCTGGCTAAACATCATCAGGAACAGCATAATGGCGAGCATATTTTGATTAAGTATTTGGGATTGAAAGAATCTCTTTGGGAATGAGGGGTGGTGATGTAGTTAGAAAGCTCCTTCAGATAGAATACTTTTGGATATATAATATGAACACACTCACTCCTAATGGCCTTAACAAACTCTCATTTAGTAGTTTCTCATGAAGGTTACTTATTCTATCATTCTGCTTGTAACTTTCAATGCTTATAAACAGCTCAGTACTCATAAATCCTGGTTCTGCCCTATCCTCTTTCTGTTCTTCACTTAATAGCTTGCTAGGTGTGAACATGGGTGAAAGAACCCAAAAATCACTTTAATATAATGGTGGTATGTAACATGACAGTTAATAGTATATTTGTTTGATTACCCTGGCTGCATTTCCATTAGGGTTTCCTGTTGATTTTGTCTAGTCTGTACAACAATATTATTAAGGATCATGATCGTGTATATATGTTCTCTATGGGTATTATGTCTTATCATGCCACAAGTTTTAGAGTGTATCGTTACAATCATATGTATATATCAAAGGATGCTCTCAGGGGACTGATAATTAGTATGGCTTCCCTGATCACAAAGAGTTAATTCATCTCCTCTAGTTAGGGATTTTTAATGGGAGGAGCTTGATTGTTTAAAAGGGCAACTATTGAGCATTACTGCCCCCTTGTGGCCCTGACGAAGCCCCGCCCAGCCAGGGTGAAGCATAAGTAGGCCCAGTGGAGGACCTAGCATACTGGGACCTGTTGAACAGCACACAGCAATTATGGATGGAGAAGTCTGATCGGAGACCACAAGAGCATGGGTATACTCACCTCAACGATCCATGGTTATGGACAAATGGAATTCAGAGGCTGTGAGTATGAACTTCCCATATTAATACTGGGGACGCCAAGTCATTTGTGCAGCTTGCCTCATAAAGAACTTAGTGGCTATTGAAACTTTAAGTTATTTCAGTCTAAGTTCGAATTAAGTGGTGTCTGCGACTGATGTTTATATTACTTGGAATCTTCCCTCCTTTTTATACCCCCAAAGGGGTTGTGGGTCACGGACATTGCCTATTGCCCTAACAGGGTTGTGTTTCACAAATATCTACTATTCCCACAACAGGGTTGTGTGTTACGGATATTGCTTATTCCCCTAACAGGGTTGTGTGTCAAGGACATTTGCTTTCCCTACAATGGGGTTAAGTGTCAAGGACATTTTCTGGTCCTGCATTACTATTGATGGTGCTATTGTGCCCACTATGGTGCTGGGTCCTCGAGATGTTTTTAATGAGCACTGTGGACTTTATTGTGTGTTTAATGTATAATGTATGGGTGTTTTAACTCTTTGTGTAAAACAAGACACAATATATTTGTTATATATAAATGGTTTGGTATGATTTATTTTATTTTCTTGGCCAAAGTCACCTATTAAGTCCCTTGGATTATTAGGTTTATATCGGAAGTTCTTATGTGAAACCCATTATATATATAGATTAGTCTGCATTAAGCTGTGAGTGCTATTTAAGGGGGTTTGCCTTTTTTGGAGGTCTTTACTTTCAATTGTTTGTTTCCTTAAGTGTTATTTTCTACCCCTAGCACCATCAATACAGTTGATAATCAGTCGGCAGAATCTCCTATCAGTCAAGTTGGTGATCCCCTTTCCGTATATTATTCTAACCAGGAAGCCAAATCAGAACTAAAAAATTGCCAGTGTAGGCTAGAAAGGTATGACTCACTTTTGTGGCCATAGCCATTTTTTGTCACACTTATTTTTAAAAAAAAACCAGATAGGATAATCTTGTGTGTGTTGGAACACCCTCCATCCCAATATGTTTACTTTGTCTATAATGTAAGCACGTGCATTCTTTATATGAAGATCCTACTTCCATAGCATTTAACTGTTATTTTGCCTGAGGAGTGCACTCACAGTACCAAAATTGTAGATTAATGATAAACCAGATTAGTAATACAATAGTATTGTATTACGCCCAAATTAGAACATGTAGGTAAGGCTTCATCCCTAGACAAAGAGCATAGCCATACCCCTTCCCCCATGTGTTCCGCATCCATCTGTGTTCAGGTCGCTCTGCACCGCTCTTTATGAGATTTAATAAACATTACATTTTACGGTATGCACATTCTCTTCACTCTTTGTCTAGTGCTGAAGCCTTACCTACATGTTCTAAAGTTATTTATTCATTACGGAGGTTGGACCGGAGTTTCAGGTACAGAGCTTGCTGGGTTTGCGCGGATGAATGATGAAAACCACATGGTTGTAGTTCCCCACAGTAAGTGTAATTCATATTATATTGTATGTAACGCCCAATTGATTACAATTAAGTAGGAACACAAAAGGACTATTCTATAATAAACCAGACACTAATAACAGGATGTATTTCCATCACTACAAATAGAGATGTCGAAACCAGCAAGTTCAATATAAAAAACGGGCCCATAGAAGTCAATGGGAGTTAAAAAATGTGAAAGTTCTGATTAAATTTTAAGTAAACTGAGGGCGCCTAGATTCGCTATTTTTCTCAGCATTGAAGGCAATATTTCTCAAAATCTGCCTGTATATTCGATTTCAAAATGCGATGATTCTAGAATATACTATTTTAAAAAATTCAATAATTATCAAAAATCCAGGAAAAGTCCCGCAATCCAAAAAATCTGTAAATCCGAGAGTTTCCTGAAAAGGGGTTTGACTCGAAACCGAAAATTAGCCCTTATTATGAATAGAGATGAGTCCCAGTTTAGAAACAAACCTTCCTTTTGGAATCGCTGTTTTTTTGAAAATCTGGAAAAATTTTAAACATTTTTAAATTAGAAAATCAAAAACTACATTGAACATTAGTAAACGCATTCAAAAATTAGATATCCAAGAATAAAAATTCGAAAAAACAGATTCAATTAGGTTGTCTTTTTTTTTTTTTTTAATTTCAACAAGTTCCATTGGGTGGGAGGAAAGTCACCATTTTTATTCCTCTCTAATTACGGTATGAAATTGTCAACTCATAAAACAAGTGTCAGGTTGGAACAAAAGGATATTTATTCAAGTCAAACTGCAGTATTCAAAACGGTTTAGGACTTCTTGATATTTTGATTACTTTATATGTTGAATGAATATGTACAGTATGTATAGCCAATGGATTATATAGGTTTATAATGGACTATGGTGAAGTTGCTTATCTATGTAAATAATACAATGTCGGGGGATATACCTTATTATCTTGAAATATATGTGGCCACATATTGAATTTATAAGTATGCTTTATTTATGATCTAATTTGGTGTTACTATATGTATATATTTATATATACCAGAGCTTTTTACCTTTCATCTTGGAGCAGCGCATTATAGCTATTATGTAGCTTACTCCAACTAACAGCTAATGTTATGGCCTCTATTAGGTGCGCTACGGTAATCTCGCAAGCACAGCTTATCGCGGGTTTGAATGAAACATACGTGCAATCATCTTTTTAAAAGACCAGACCTAAACTTCTGGTTTGGTTCCGAAAAGCTGAGTCCGTTCTTTTAAACAGCTGATCTCGCATATGTTTCATTAATACGCATGATCAGCTGTTTAAAAACGGCTTATCGCCTAAGTTGTTTTAGCCAGGCAGTTACCGTATATACTCGAGTATAAGCCGACTCGAGTATAAGCCGAGGCACCCATTTTTGCCTCAAAAATTAGAAAAAATGATTGACCCGAGTATAAGCCGAGGGCTGGGGGGACAGTATGCCATGCAGACACCCACATTACCTTTCCACTGTAGATGTTTGGAAACTACAACTCCCAGCATGCTTGGATGCTGGGAGTTGTAGTTTCCAACCACCTATAGTAAAAAGGTATTAGGGTGGGGACAGTATGCCATACAGTAACCCTAATACCTTTACACTGTAGATGTGGGAAACTACAACTCCCAGCATGCTTGGTTGCTGGGAGTTGTAGTTTTCCAACCACCTATAGTAAAAAGGTATTGGGGGTTAGTATGGCATACTGTCCCCCCCTAATACCTTTCCACTGTAGATGTTTGGAAACTACAACTACCCCAGCATGCTTGGTTGCTGGGAGTTGTAGTTTCCAACCACCTATAGTAAAAAAATGTGGGTGTCTGCATGGCAACTGTCCCCCAGCCCTCCCCCCAGTACCCCCAGCCCCCCCCCCCAGTCCCCCCCACCTCACTTACCCGTACCTGGTCTTCAGTCTTCCTCTCTCTGCAATCCAGAAGCAGCCGCGAGTCCGGCCGGCAGTTCCCATTACTGCTTCGCGGCTGCGCTGACGTCATCCTGCCAGCGTGCGTGATGACGTCATCGCGCAACCGCGAAGAACTACTGGGAACTGCCGGCCGGACTCGCGGCTGCCTCTGGATTGAAGGTAAGTTGCTACTGACTCAGTATAAGCCGAGTCAAGGTTTTTAGGTTAATTTTTAAACCTAAAAACCTCGGCTTATACTCGAGTATATACGGTATTCTTTAAAAATCTATTATAACATGAGTGCTGAAAACCCACACAACGTTTTGACGGTTTATTCACCTTCCTCAGGTTTCTTAGCAATGTAAACAGCATTACTTTTGTGCCTATATTTCATGTGTTCTTAAAGGGTATGTCCAACCCAAAAATTAAATTTTTCCATAGTACCCCAACCTACCTCCAACCACCAAGTTACTGTAGTTTTGTAAAACAAGCCCCAGAAATATACTTACGCTTCTTTGCTCCCTCGGCTTTCTTCTTCCGGCACTCTGCTTGAGTATATAGGACAGCACTTGCTTTCTTTAAAACAAAAAGCTTTATTTTCAAACTTAAAAGCAGGTTTTTTTTAGCCCGAACAGTTCACATTGGCAAACTTGCGTCAGGCAAAAAAAAAGCTGCTTTTAATAAGGTTGAAAATAAAGCTTTTTGTTTTAAAGAAAGCAAGTTCCGTCCTTAATGTGTTTATGTGGAGGAGTTAAAGTGAAGCCCTCGGACGTGCATGGCTTACAGTGGTACCGGGCGAGACTGAGAGTGCCGGTGTCGTAATTGCTTGTCAGAAGTAGCAGAGAGGGGATGGACAAACAGCCGTGTTTTGATTGGCTGTAAGTCAACCGATCATATACGGCTGATGCAGACAGCTGAGGGAATAAAGGAGCGTTTGTATATTTCTGGGCTTGATTTACAAAACTAACTTGGCAGTTGGAATAGTGCTGGGGAAAATCGATTTTTAATGTTAGGGCACCAAGCAGCCTGAAGAGGGAGGGCTCCCCAGGGCAAGCCCCTGTCCTCCGGGAGGAAAAGGAAAAAGCAGGAATTGGATGACAGACAGACAGCTCCTACTCTTCACCTTTCTGACTTTTGGACAAGCCCTGCAGGAGAACCATAAGGAGCTGAGGAGTAAGATAAGGATTTTACACATTGGGGCCCAGTAGTAAGTTAAAATCTTAGTTTTTGGCGTGGACATGCCCTTTAGGTTTTTTGCTTATAACACCAGGATATTTATGTTGTAGCCCTTTTAGCCTAATCTATAAAAAATTAGGTCCAAAGAAAGGGGCCAGGGCTCCAGGATACAAGAATTCACTGGCAATGTATCCAGTCTTTTTTGTAAATAAACATGATCTATATTATTAATGTTTTAGTAGCTATAGTAAAATTGTTATTTGTTAACTTTTACTCTACTTCACATATCAACTCTTCATAAAGTATACTAAGAAGCAGGGTCATCAACTTAAAGAAACAAAACACATTTTTTTTAATACTATGTAATATGAAAACATCCCCCAAATACCCAATGAACTGTAAAATACCAGTCCAGTAATAATAATCCCTTGAAGAAATGGATAAGATAATGGTGTGTATGTGCACTTCCTGGCCACACCTTCTTGCTTAATATAAACTATAAAAGGATTGGCTAGAACTTCTAGTGGGAGTGGCCTGCTATAACAAATTCCTTCCATAAATAAGAAATCAGTAAGTGTGAAGAACATAAAAGTTGGTGACAAAACTGTGTGAAAATGGAATGCTGGGAAATAAAGCACAAACCCGTTAGTAAAATAAATTTCCTTGCATCCACATAAAAATGAGAGGTGAGACACAGGTTTCAGATTTTATGCCAAGGTGCTCTGTTTTCTCATTCAATGTTGCTCTAAGGCTTTAGTTGTCTTTTAAGAAACTTTCATTGTAGTGTAAAGGTATCAGTACCGGTCTTCAACATAATATTGCCAACTGTAACTGCTTTTTTGTGTACTTATTGCCCAACTTGAATTAGTCTGTCTAAATCCTTGCGGAAAATATTTTTATGACTTGTGGGAATCCCTACATAACAAACAGTATATTTTTATTTATCACTTGTTGCTCAATAATAATTCCAACAAAAAATATAATATCTACAGTATATTTAAAAATCGGATGTATACATATTTATATAGTTTTTGATGTTGAATAAAAACATGCATCCATCTAGCCAACTTTTAAAACCTACTTATGAACCCTACCTAACAGTTGATCCAATGTAAGGATCCCTGGATGGACAAGAATTAAATATATTATATATATAAATTTTAGAAACGTATCCAGCTCACTCTTGAAGCTATTAAATAAACTATAATATAATAATTCTATCTATCTATCTATCTATCTATCTATCTATCTATCTATCTATCTATCTATATATCTATCTATCTATCTATCCATTATTTCTGTTCTCTTAAGGACCCTACAGCAACCTCTCAGGGAACCCTATGGATCCCTGGACACCTGATTAAGAAACATTGACTTACTTAGTATTTAGTAGCAAACGAATGATGGTATGCTGCGAACAGTACAGTTGGAGGGATATTCTCCAGTCCTCTTGCCTATTATAAGAATTCCTGCAAAAGCAAGAAAACCTGATATTAGACTGTTGCCTAGCAATGGATATTATGGCTGCCCACTGGGTGATAATAAGTGGTAAAAAGAATATTTTCATCAATATTGGAATTAATAAATGAAAACTTCTGAATGATATATGCATTTTTGATGCTTTCACCCAAACTTAAATTTAATTGCATGTCAGTTAATCATATTAATTGGAATAACATGTCCTCAACAGGCAGTTCTATCTTTACAATATTTTGACTCCCATGGTGCTCTCTTACTCCATATCAGGGAGACCTAAGAGAATGAGTGGAGAAAAAAAATCAAAGTCATTGGTTTGAAGTGGGGGAAGATGCCCCAGTTGGCTAATAGTGCAGAAGTAATTAACTCATATTCATCACTGCAAAATATTGTGCTTGTGTTTTTTCTTTTGGTATTCTGTGTACACATGTATTCATTAATTTTTTTATAATTTCATAAAGAAGTTCATTTAATTTTTTTGTAGGCCTATTTAATGCTATTGTTTACCATAGTTTGCTATTTTTAATTTTAAAAATACGTTATTTAAAGGAGAGCAAAATATATAGGGGGTTATTCAATAAAAGTTCTTATAGTTTAAAATGGTGCTAATTTTGCCCCAACCAATCAGATGATAGCTTTCAAATGTTACATAAGTTCTGATTGATTGGGGCAAAATTAGCACCATTTTAAACGATAAGAAATTTTATTAAATCTTCCTGATAGTATATATTATTGTATAATTATAATGTGAATATTTTCATGAAGATAGGAAGACATCTTGCAATAGAGCCACAATGAAACAGAATGTTGAGAGATGGTTGCCTTCAGCATTCTTCATTATGAACAATGTTTACTTGATATCCACAAACAGAGATAATGTTCCCCTATAACTGGGATATTGCAGAAAGGGAATGTTGGGAGTTGTAGTTATCCAACATTTGTAGGGGACGATATCCTTTCCATATAAGAAAGACAGAAACATGATAGGCCACAAAGTGTCAACAGCTCCAGAGATGTTTGTTGCTTCATATTATAGTGAGAAGAGGGTCTGATCATAGTAGTCATTAAAACAACTGTTTATGTGAAACTTAAAGCTAAAACACAGAAATTCTTAAATGTTAATCTTTTAATTAAAGAACACATTCATTATCCAGGTTAAAAATAGGTTGAAGGCATCTCTGGATGTTGAGAAGTTGAGGCTATACTAACTGCATTAGGAAATAGCACTGAGAGGTGTCAATACGTTTGAAATACAACAGAAAAAGGAAATGAGTAATAGTATTATATAGTATACTGTAAATGAGTGATTTGTAAAGAGGGAGAATAATATTTTTCACCCTTGAATAAAAGACATATCTGGCACGTGCCTCTTGGCACTGTTTGCTACATTTAAGTTTGTTATCCACCAAAACTCCAAGATCCTTTTCCAAAAGAGATTTATTTAAAGGGACACTAAACCGTTTTTATTTATAAAGTCTAAAAATATAATATAAATCTGAATCTTTTCAGAACGCTTATTCTCACCTTCCTGTGAATAATAGAATGCCCGGGGAACACAACAACACTTTACTGGTGCTCCACTTGTGGCTCCGATCGTGTGCCTATCTTTTGTATTGGCGTGCATGCACCGAAGATAGGGTCGGGATTGTGTGCCTGACAAGGAGAAGGAGCTGAGTGGAGCGCCGGTAATGTAAATGCTGGAGTGTTATCCAGGGATTCTAGTATTCACAGGGAGGTGGGAATAAGCGTTCTTACCTCCCTGTTAAAAAGTAGAAACAGATTTCATGTACTTTACAAAGCGCATGAAATCTGTTTAGTGTCCCTTTAACACAGAGTCATTTATAGTATAAGCAGCACAAGGATTTTTAAGTCCAAAATGCATCACCTTATATTTATCAACATTTATCAACTATGCTACTTAGCAGCCCAATGTGACTATCTAGATCCATCTGCAACGATTGTAGCTGTGAATGGTTGACAAATTTTTGTGCTGTGTGCAAACACAGAAACTTTGCTGACAATACACTCTTCCAAATCATTAATAAACAGATTAAATAGAAGTGGCCCCAGTACAGTACCCTGAAGCACCCAACTTAGAACTTAAGTCCATGTTCAAATGTGCCACCACAACCCAACAGACTTTAGCTTATACAGAAGTCGCCTATGGGGGACTGTATAAAAGCCTTAGCAAAATCCTACTACATCTACTGCTATGTCAGAGTCTAAATTCCTATGCCCTTCCTCATAAAAGCCAAGCAAGTTTGTTTCTTCATACTGATTACTACTTCCTTGAAACATACTTTAGAATATGTTACCGTATCAAACTTTCCAGTATCTCTCCCACCACTGAAGTTAAACTCACAGGTCTGTAATTACCAGGCTGTGAACTACTACCCTTTTTGAATATTGGAATTATATCAGCTTTTTTCCAATCTAGAGGCACATTTCTGAACACAAGGGAAACTTAGATAATAAGAATAAGTGGATCACAACTAAATCATGAAAGAATGCTGAATTAAGATATATCTTTGGGTTGTATCTGATTGAGGCTAAAGCTGGGTACACATGTTCCAATCGCCCGTGGTTTTCCAACCAATAAGGACGAACAAAGTGTTATCAAATCTACTCACAAGTGCCTTAACAAATAACATAATTTTTAATATTATTATGTTGAGCAGGATTAACATGATTTAATGTGATTTAGCATGGTTTGTTTTTTCCTACAAAATATTTACTTTATATATTATATATATATATTATATATAGAGATAGATGATATGAGTTTTTGTTTTGTTTTTTTTTTTACATGTTTCAAATTTTTTAAAAGCATCTTTGCTTTTTTTAGTGCCCAAGTGACTTTAGATAATAAAAAAAAATTGCAGACACGAAGCCCTTCTACATGCTGTCTGACTGAAATCACCAACATATCATTGAAGAGAACCGGGGGGGGGGGGCATTTTCTTAACATAGCCTTCTCTCAGAAAATCACTGAAGATAAAGCAAGGATAGGGGCTCCATCAGTTTTGCTGGGGGGCCCAGTGATCCCTTTGTTACACCAATTTTTCCACCTAAGACAAATTTCTAGAACTTGTAGCCTTCAAATTGCTTTTCAAAAATTTGCTATCCTTCTAAATAATTCCTAGCTAAAGATACACCTAGTGAACCTAGTGAAGTCAAAACAGAATTTACTTTCCTTCTCATTTCCTCGCTCCTGAAGATACAAACAGGGTGATGCAACAAAAGATATGGCACTCCTAAATCGTAGTTTGTGGAGGCTGCATGGGTAAGACCAACGTTAACCACGCAGCCGCTACAAGCAATTATATTCGCATTGTACCAAGCCATGGTGGGACTTTTTAATGCCAGCCAATGTCCAACAATGGTTTTCAAGGCAGACACGGAGAGACAATATGTGAATATAAATCTCAATCGCAATCACCCTTATGGGACAACACTTCTCTCTCTCCCTGAGTACCACACAATGAGCATGATTATGTCAGTGGTTTATGGTTGAGTAAGAGTTGGAAGTGACTGGAGGCTTAACTTCACTCATTGTGCCCTTCCCATAGGAAGCAATGCTGCAGATTTCTAGTTATAAGCACTATGTAGTTCATACTGACCAATGAGAGTTGCAGGCTATATTTCTCGTTTGAATGGACAAAATCAATATAAGTGGTACAGTAGGTATTTAGTAGTATAGTAGGTGTATAGCTGCATAGAGAAACCAATTGTTCTGTCTAGTCTGCCTTAATAACAGCTTATCTTCTATCTACTACTAGTTCAGAATTTAAACACTTTCAGGGTTATTCAATAAATGTTCTTATCGATAAAAATGGTGCTAATTTTGCTCCAACCAATCAGATATTAGCTTTCAAATGTTAAATAAGATCTGATTGGTTGGGGCAAAATTAGCACCATTTTAAACGATAAGAACTTTTATTGAATCTCCCTGTTTGTGCCTTTGCCCCAAGTACCCATCCACCCACACGCGTGAATTGCTTGTTGCTCTTCCTCCATAAACTGGCAGTCTATGGGCTATGGAGTTACACTGGGCATATACTGTAGTTCTCTTTAAACTCAAGTCTGATCTGCAGTCATTAATCCCACAGCATGACACCTGAACTCTACTTCAGCACATCTCATTCCTGCTGTGCAGGGTCAGCTTGTTAACTCTCTTCCTTTCTTTCTAACTGACCTTGCTTTGTGGTGACATATGCCACAGTCTGGGCTATACAGATGCTCATATAGTCTAATACCTTATTTCCTGGCAAATACCAAGCTCTTAGTACCCATTCTCCAAAACCACATAAATGAATACATAGAATACATTTATAAATAAATCCATACATAGATTACATACATATATAAATACATACATAGAATACATTTATAAATAAATCCATACATAGATTACATACATATATAAATACATACATAGAATACATTTATAAATAAATCCATACGTAGATTACATACATATAGAAATCCATACATAGAATACATTTACATTTATAAATAAATCCATACATAGATTACATACATATAGAAATACATACATGTATACATCCTATTCCTTTAACTTACTTTTATTTGCTGATCTGCAACTTGGAGACAAGCAGAAAAATATGAGCAGAGACAATTAGAATGGATTGCACTGGATCCTATATTACTGTCTGTGAAAAGGGGTATGTGAAGGACAGGAGTGTAGCAGTTTCCATACCTAGTGATTTCCATTAAAGGACAACTATACTGCAAAAATTAACTTTTTAGAAATGAAAAGTACCTGGGAGAGGGAGGTAGAATTGATTATTCTCACCTCCCAATATTGTTTTGTTGAGGAGCTAGAGCACTTAGAGTTTTCATCTGCCAGGTTAAGGCCCTGGGCCTTCCTGTATTAAAGATACTGCTGAAGCATTCAGGAAGCCCAGCAAAAGCAATTTTCTTCATGCTGCCCATCCTCATCCTCAAATTATATTAGGTGGTACCCTGCCCCATGTATTTTAACTGTTATACACGCTATAGTTCTCCTTTTATTGTAGACACACCTGCTACTGCAGACCGATCCCTTTCTAAAGATGCAACAACCCGAATCACACTATTTAAAATGATGCTCCACTAGAAATCTATGATCTCCTTCCTGAATATTAGTCAAGTGCTCTCTTATTTGCTCCTTCAAAGAGCGCATTGTGCCAACTTAATGTTTTTTACATGTGTGAATATGAGAGCACTTGAATAAAATTCAGAAAGGAGATCCTATTTAATTTTGGAGTATGGGGCAGCATTAATACGTTTTACAATAAACTCTCTGGGGGACTGATCATCGATAGAGAATAGGAATTTGTTTAAGATGTTAGTACAATATTTTCTGAAAAGATACCAAATATATAACATTTTGAGGGGTTTAAACGTACTTGTTGAAAGTGGATCATTAGTGGGAATACATACCGATGGAGAGTAGCAGAATCAAGCACAATACCTGGGAAATACCATACATGATAAAGGCCTTACACTGACTATACGTTCACTAATACATGATCCTGCACTAGTCTTATTGACAATATCCTATTACAGAGGGTCCATTAGTTGAGGGACAGAAATTGAGTATTGAGTATTCTCCTGCAGGGTTGCACTTTATTAGTTTGCATTTTCATTTATGCATGTCAGTGGATTTGGGCAAAATTTTATGATGAACATTTTCAAAAGTATCCGTTAGGTATGTGTGGGATAATTGTGTTGTACAATGAATCAAAAAATAGGCTGAAAAAGTAGGGTCATTCAATTTATGTTCTCAAACTGTTTGTTTTAAGCATAAAGCTGTATTTATGACCTAGGGAGAAAACCGATGTTGCCAAAGGACCCCCCATGCAATAACAGGGAGAAAATACAAAACTACCTGAAGGAGGATATGAACCCATGACTTAGTGCTACAAGGTATCAGTGCTATTCACTAGCAATCCAAATACCCAAGATAGGGATTAGCTAAACTCATATACACTAGAAGAAGTTCAAACTTCACAGGTAACACATCGCTCATGTGAATAAGTAAAACACGACTTTTATTAATCTTCGTAAAATAAACCAAATTCAATGTAATAATAACTGGACCAATTCCTTTGTACAGAGAGAGTTTTTATCAAGGAGATGTGCCTTTAAAATCACTTGTGTGCCTATATACGGATGGTTGCAGATGGGGCTCCTGATGAAGTGACTGTATCTGTGAATGTTTCTGTACATAGGAAATAGTCTGGTAATTTTTATTTATTTCATGAAGATTAACAATAGTCAAAATTTACTTATTCACATGTGCGATGTATTGCCTGCTGAACGTTGAGCACATTGCTACATTGTACATATACTGGAATAAGTCACTCCCATTAAGAAGATGCCGTTTTTGGATTTATACCTACAGCTACCCCTCCTTTTTTATGCTATACCAACAGGCCTTCCATGGGTTACCTTTGTTTGATACTGATCAGTAGCTTGGGACAGACGAGTATACACTGCTAAGATGCATTGAGCCTACCCATTGATTTGCACTTGCACTTTAGGGGCCATATTTAGAAATGCGTGGTATTGCACATTAGCGATAAATTACGATGGTGGCCATAAATGTATGCCCGCGATTGCACCTTTACACAGAAGTTCGTTAATTAATGAATGTTCGGTCATAGAATACCATGTGGTAGTAAACTAACGCAATGGTATTCTATGGGGGATGGTAAATCTACAATCACAGTTGTAGATTTACGATTGTGGTTATAGATTTACGATAGTTTTAACAATCAGTAAAACGATTGTAAATTAATGTTAATCGGTAAAACGATTGTAAATGAATCGTTAAAGACATGGTTTATAAACATAGCCCTAGATTTTGTAATGCTGTGTGTATTTGTACTTCATGTATTTTAAATGTTTTTAATTGCCCACATTGTGTCATCCCCACATTACAGGCTATGTAATTAATAAAGGGATTTTTATTTTTCATATACTGACAACATACATACCAAGGGTGTCCCTAGGGTTTATGGCACCTGAAATAACTTTTGAATGGGGACTATAGGCAGACAGGGGAATGCATGCAAAGCACGCGAGCATCACGGTAAAGTGGGCATGGCTTCATTAGGAAAGTGAGTGTAGCCTGTGGACATGGCCATGGTTTGGGGAAGTGACTGTGGACTTAACACTGGCTGGTGGACTGGAGAGTTGACTTTATACTGGCTGGTGAATTGGAGGGCTGGTGAACTGGTAAATATGCCTACAATACAGACTAGATAAAGAAAAGTAGTATTGCAGAAAGGAGTTTTTTCTCTGGGTGACCACAGGGGGCGCCATGAGCAAATGTTTCAGTTAGCTTCATGGTAGGGGGTGCCCCAGATACAAAACTAATTGCTGACTAATTATTCCTTGTTTTACAAAAAAACTGGACTACGGAGAAGTTAACAAAAGAGTTAGAAAACAAAAGAAAAAAGGTTAGTTTTGAAGAGAATTAAGTTCCAGTTTATAAAGTTGCCTATACAGTGCCTTTTGCATATACATTTATATAAATGATCTCTGAGATCAATCAATTTGTTCATGCATATACATTTATATAAATGATCTCTGAGATCAATCAATTTGTTTATTTAGCAGGTTAGGTTAGATCCTGCCCAAGTCTGAGGCTGTTGGAATAATCTGATCACACACAGGAGGCCATGTTTGCTAATTAGAAAAGAGATCAAGATTTAATATCCCTACAGCCGACAGTGTGCCCACTGGGATAATTGGTTTCTTGCAGTAGATGCTTTCAGGTCTGTGAAGGGTCTGCTGTTTTTAAGGTAGATAGGGGGTCCGTGCAATTGTTAAAATGAGCCCGATCTTACATGTTTATCTGCCTTACTAAAATTGCTGTATTGATACGTAATTATTACAAGGTAAACAGAACAGTACAGCAGACATCTAATAATAATATTCCATTAACACCTTATAAATCTAGATTGCTTAGAGATACAGCATATAGGCAAGAAACTCTTGGCATGTTTAAACTGAACTCTGGAGAATTACCTATTAGAAGAGTCATGGACAGTAGGAATTCAGGTTCATCTATAGAGCCAGTAGCCCCCACCCACCTCCAAGAAACCAAGACAGTAGGAACTGATGGTAACTGGGCAAATCTACAAATTTAGATTAACTGTTTAGCAAGCAAAAGTCTATGTAAACATCTTAAAGTAATTTGATTAATTAGTTTAATAGTTTTTAAGGTATACTAATGAGTGCCACTCTTTTTGGAGCTCTATATTTTCCATCTGGCTGCCTTTTTTTGACTGATTGCCAAGGTGCTAATAGATACATTGGCTTAACACAGTGGCAATCATTGGTGTATCTGAAGCAGATTCTCACATTGTTTTACTTTGTTACATGTATCAGTTGTGCCATCGCAATCACAAGTCATTTGTACTGGTGCAGTCTTTTACTCCTTGTATTCTTGCTTGTCTCAATCAGTCATTATCATAATAGTAAGTTTGATTTACAACCCAAAGATCACCCTTTAGCAGCACTGATTGAGTTGCACATTGAGAAGTATAGGAGTTCATGCTTAAATCATTTTACTGTGACCTGAAAGCCAGAAACTCACAGTGAAAACTTGTCTTTTTATGTACTTCTTGACTTAAGTTATACCGAATGGAAGTCAATACATTTTTCACTACATAAAGCCTTCCCGGTTTCACCTTTTTACTCACCCCCACCCCCTCATATGGTGAAACACACTGAGCATGCCTGAACTCACCAAGCTAGAACAGGAGGCAGTAACCTTGAGACTTTCTGTACTGTAAGTTTTAAGTGGATATCTTTGATGAAGGATAACAAGATAAGATATACATTGTTTTAATAGATGTAAATGTGTTCTATGGTGGACTTGTCAATGTTTTGCCATGCCACACAAATAAAAAGAGTTTTATTTTATAGGGATTTCAGAATTATAATTCAGATGGATTAACCAGGAGAAACCAAGAACCCCAATCACATGTTCAAAATGCACGATATGTGTTTGAAAGGTTTCTTAGGTAAAATTTCTATTCAATACATAGCAACTATTAAAATTTTCAGTTTCCAGGTTTTATCAATTTTCATTACAAAATCCTAAAGCACAGTTTCGCTTTCATTTATGGTTTGGCTAACACGGTACAATTCTCTACTATTATTTATGGTTAAAGGACAATTATACTTACCATTTCCCCGATCCATTCCTGCAAAGTACCTAGGGTGAGGACCTAAAACGCCACAATGATAAGCTTAAACTGCTTGTTTAAATAGTGTTTGTTATCATTCAAACTTTATTGTTCCTTTTTTTTAATTATGTGAAAGAAGTGAAAGAAGTGAAAACCACATCCACTGTGTGTTCGCTTTTTATAAATCACGTTATGCCTTTTCGCTCCCCTTTTGCTCAAATTACCGTTGCAATGTATAACGAAGTATGGCAAAAGACCCGCCTCCTTGTAGAGCGTGTCTTCCCATTGGCTGCCTCGCGACCTGTCACTCAAAGTGCCAGTGGGGAGGATCGGACCAGAGCGACGAGGGAGATTACAAGTAAGTAATGCAGGACTTTGGTAAAGTACCCGGAGGTGAGGACTTAGCGTTTTAGGTCCTCACCCTAGGTACTTTGCAGGAGTGGGGGGAAAGGAACGAGGGGAAGGTGAGTATAATTGTCCTTTAAAGGGTATCTTTACATTTTAATTGAAGAACAGGGGGATAAAGTAGCTATCTCTTACCTCCCATTCTTTAATGAAACAGTCAGGAGCAGACATGGAACACAGAGAACTTACCTGCGATTGTACTCCAACTATAGCTTCTGTGAAAGGTTCGATGTCAGTTTTAAGGTGGGTAAACACACGAACGAGAAAGGGACGTTACCGTCAAATCCAAAGATATTGTCCCTTTCTTGTTTGTGTGTAGAACATTTCCGAGGCCAATGCAGATTCTATCTGTCATTTTTTAAACATCGTGCAGGTGTGTACCCAGCTTTATTTCTGAGTGAAGATACCTTTCTATTGTTTTGCTAAAGGTGATTAAAATATCCATTAATTTCTTGACAGTCAGTTATACCCTATTGGAAGGTGTAGGGACATTTTTCTCTGTTATAATGGGCTCAGTCAAAAATGGCATAACATACATGTTTATAAATATGTCCAAATATTTATAACTGACATTTTATAATGTTTTGTTTGGGGGGCACATTATATTATATATTATGGTATATGTCCCAATAATATACAGTATTTGTATAAAGTTATCATATCCCCGTGCAATTGTCACTTCTCCATCATAAACAGCCCTAACTTCTCTGTCTGTCTGTTTAGTCAAGCCCCTCCATTACCCTTATTCATTTAATTGCCCTTCTCTGAACTGTTTCCATTTCCAAGATGTCCCTTCTTTATATTGGAATTCCAAAACTGCACCGCATATTCCAAATGAGGCCTTACCAGTGCTCTTTGAAAGGTTTCATTTGAACGAAGAATAGAACAGAATATCCTATACAAACATTTTCTAGATTTCCATTTGAAGTAAAATCCTAGCCACTGTTGCCAGGATGTTTGGCATGCCTCACTGAGTACGCTTGCCCTCAGAATGCAAGGTATCTGTCCTGAGGCCGGGGAAACTCGAAGCAAAACTTAGGCTGAACAGGGCACAAAGCAGCTGGAGAACAGGAACTGGTAACACAGTACAGAGGGAGAAACAGAGAGGTAGTCAGGAGTCAATGGTCATACACGGGGGTCAGTCAGCCAAAACGTGGTACCAGGAGGAGACATAGTCAGGGTATGGGCAGATATCAGGACAGGCAGCAAAAAAATTGAAGTAAAGAACAGGATCTGGTTCATTTCTAAAGTAAATACTGTAGTTTTAAATCTTCAGGAAAGAAATGTATATATTTTAACAACATGCACTTGATGTAAGGTGAAAAAGATAATTTATTTAGCCTTTTCACCTTACATCAATTAAGTGCATGCTGTTAAAACATATACATTTCTTTCCTGAAGATTTAAAACTACAGTATTTACTTTTTTCAGGCTAAAAAAATAGCCAGAAAATTGAGACTCGGTTTATACTCGAGTCAAAGACTTACCTGCTCCGGCGGCCGCAAGCTCCGCTTCCTCTGCTGACTGACTATTCGGCGCCGGCCGGCGCAGAGTAGTGACGTCAGCCAGCAGAGGAATGTGGAGCACGTGGCTGCCTGAGAAGAGGATCCAGAGCAGGGGAACCGGACCAGGTAGGAGAAGACATCTGTAGGGAGTCTCACAATGGGGGGGGGGGAGTACACTAATTCCTGCAAATGTCTGGAAACTACAGCTCCCAGCAACAAAAGCATGCTGGGAGTTGTAGTTTCCAAACATCTGGAGTGGCAAGGAATGAGGCTTTAGTTGCCTTTTAAATGCACAGAGGAATTCCCATACAGTATTCCTATAACTGTATGGGAATTCTGTTGTCCATTTAAAGGGCAACTAAAGCCTCAAAACAATACAGAATTCTGTATTGTTTTGAGACTTTAGTTGCCCTTTAAATGGACAGCAGCATTCCCATACAGTAGTCCCATACAGTAATAACCATACTGGATTTGGCTATTACTGTATGGAAATTCTGCTGTCCATTTAAAGGGTAACTAAAGCCTCGTTTTATACTCAAGTATATACGGTACATAAAAAAAGGTAGAATAATGGGGGGTGATGGAGTTAAAATTGTACTTGGTGAAAAATCACCACAATGTTGTCCTGTTTTATCAATTATATAAACGATATAGAAATACGATTGATCCTCTTTAAGAAAATGGTTTTGGCTGTTTGTAGTCATTTTGCTCTTAAAGGCAAATGTCAGACAGGTGCCCTTCCTATGGCAATTGTTTTTCATGGGAGTTTATCCATAAATAGGAGAGAAACTCCCGATAGGGACAAGCAATAAAGATCATGACAGCTGAGACTTTTGCCTGTCTTTTGAGTTCATTAAACCTTTCATCTGAAACTATCATTGTGCATAGTGCTTTGTAATTTACCAATGCCTAATGGTGTCCGAAAAATGAAACAGGGATGGAAAAATCAATAGATGGAACAACCTCATTTCCTTCCCACGTAAAATATTTTATTGACTGCTCAGACTTTTATAAATATTACTGAGTTCCCTTCCAATCAGGCAGACAGTGGAAGGTTCTAGCCATGGTATGATAAGCCTCGCCGCATAAGATTATCGGGCCGATGCAATATTGGCTATTTTTGGCTGATATTAGCGCAAAAACCACGATACCCGATGTAATAGTTCCCTTGGAGGCTTGTCTTCTGCATGCTGTGTGGATCGGAAAAAGTGCTGAGCTTTCACAGCGCAGACATGTATGAGAAAAGCAAATATAGTGGCATTAGCTGTTAGGGGGTCCACTACCTGCAGGGTAGTGCTGTTTATTACCATTACAAAATAATTTAAACTGCTTACAGTATTTTACAATAAATTTGTTCCAGGGCATCATCCCCCTACATGTATGGGGTCAAAAGCAAATCTAGGCCAGAAAATGTGTTATATATTTTTAATGTTAAGGAGAACTTAACCCATATTAGCCTATCTGCTCCTTATTTTAAGTGCTGGGTTCCAGAGAATCATTACTTAAAGGCGTGTTCTCATATTTGGAATTCTATTGTGTGGTCATTATTTCATCTCTAGAAACTCTCTTTACACGTGTCTTTGCACATTTAGTACTTGTATATTTGAATTCAGAGCGATGGACTCTAAAATTGTTACATGAAACACTGTGGGTTCTAACACACTTTGGCTATTTCTGCTATGCTCTCCCTGGCTTAAACAGCCATCTGTGCTTATCAGTACAAAAGTTACATTAGTTATGAATCACAGAGTAGACATAAAATATCTCCACTTCAGTTAACAAATGGGAGTTGATGTTTTTTCGAAACATATTTATAGAATAAAATGTATAATTTATTACAAGAAGAAAATTGTAATTTTGGAATTACAAGCTTACCCAAGAAACACAATGACAAATTGCATACTGGGTTGTATCAACCCAACTGTATTCAACTATGGGGAGTGGAGATGGGAGCTACCGGGAAACTTCCTTTGGTGTAGGAGAACAATTCCTATAGCACTGACATCATTTATCAATCAGGCAGGATGGATCACCTCACAATCTCACTAGATGCCTACACATATGCTAGATTCTCTGCTTTTTTGGCCTCCTGTACTATCCACACTGAATACAGTATTTCTGACCAGATTAAAGCCTACCCATGGAGCACAATGACAAATTGTATATTGGGTTGTATAAGGGCAATATATTATATTGCTGTGGGTTTGGATTAAAATTTCCATTATATTCATAAAGGATATACCATATATTCAGTTCAAGTACATGTTATATATTTACATCACTTTTTTTTAGCTTCTTTGCATGAATTGTTATGCTTCCTAAAGTAACAAAGCTTTACCTCAAAGTCTTTAGCTGAGAAAATCAGCCAGCAAAAGACAAGGAATGTGCCTAAACATAGAGATTAAAATAAAATAGATCAGTATCTTCTGTAGTTAACTCCATTCTTTAAATACCCTGCAAGGCACCCCAGTCAGGTCCTGTCATCTAATAAAAAAAGAAAAGCAATAGCTTGAGGGGTTATCCTAACTTAGACTTAGACATTAAATAGCTCGACATAATGCAAAAACTTGTATCCCTAGGCATATTAGCCAAAAGTGAGTAGGACAAAATATAACAGAACACTAATTCTGTTCATAAATTTTTACCAACAAACGAACACAGTTGGATTTTTTTTGTAGAGCACGACCTAGTCTTAATAGCAGAGGCATAGAACCAAGATTTTATGGATTTTCTCTTGTATAAAAGCCCCATATATGGTATTACCATGAACATTAACATATATGCAACTTTACCCAAACTTACATCCTGTCGGGGAAATCACATTTTATCAACCTAACTTAATAGGGGAAATAAAATGTTATGTGGGTAACTTATTGCTTCCTGGTGAGACCCAGGCCTTATATTTCCTGGTGGGCCCCTACACCCCAGTCTGGCACTCAACAAGCCAATACATATATGTACATATTTGTAATGATACATATACATTTATCATTACATATATGTAATGATAAATGCTACTTCAAATACTGCATTCAAGCGAGGACTTTATACTTCAATTGGCTTATCTCATTATTTTGACATTTCTCAATATTTTTGTAAAGCAAAAATAGCATTCACATATTGCTACATTGTATTGTTTTATTACATGTAATATAAAAACCAGCTGATTGCAGAGCCTTGGTGCAGGGAAGGGTGGCTCTTACCCCACAGGCCCCCCGCAGTTGCGGGCCCAGTAGTTAAGCCACTGTGAGTAATATTAATGGCCAATTTTAAAGGATAGGTTCACTTAAAGTTAAAAAATCCTTTTTTGCATTAATTGAATACCTCCTGTTCTTCGATTAACGTAACATGAGCCAGGAACGAAGATAGAGAACTTACCTGTGAGCACGATCCACCGCTGGCTCCTCTGACAGGTCCCAACTGCTTCAGGCTTTGCATAAACTATAGTGCACTAATCTGTCTCCTAACTTCTTTATCATTTTCAAATATAGTTACAAGCCTAAAAACTTTTTTCCTCTCTCCTTAAGGTGTTCATAGGTAGAGGAAAAGACAGGGAATGCTTGCAGGTCTCTAAATGCACCCATACACGGCATCAATATTCTGATCGATTCGGAAAATTGGTCAGAATATTGAAGACATTTCCCCGTGTTTATAAAATTGATGCAATGGCGATATTAATTGGTCATTTGTAAAAACGATAATAGGGCAAGTCGGAAAATTTTCAATTAACCCCATCTTCCAAAACTTATCTTCTGTACGGAAACTGAAATCTACGTAAGATCGGTTGTGCAAGGTGGGGAATTCCGTTTGTATTTTTCAAATGTATTTATGATAGTTTTCTGCCAATTGTAAATCCCAACTAAAAACAATCAGCCTGTTTATGGCTGGATAATCTAGCTTTAGAAAAGATTTATTTTAGGGGTGGGGCTTCTTACACAGCTGTCACAGACTCAGACAGTCAGAGCAGTGTAACTTTACAAGCCCATAATTTAAAGGTGGAATTGTGGTCTCCAAACAGTTTCTTTCAAGTTAAATGAAAGGCCAGTTTCCTACCTTTAAAATGAGCCATCAACCACCTCTCTACGTGCTCCACAGCCCAAGATATACAGAAATGACTGACCAGAAAGTTAATGAGTGGGAGGCTGACTTGTGACATTCCTGAGGCTTCTCCTGCACAGTGCCACCGGCTAGCACAGCCTCAGACTCCCTCAGTAAGTCAGGGAGACAGGAAGTCCCTAATCTCTGCTGTGTGAAATCATGACAGAGAAGGTAAGAGAATCTACAGCCCTTCTCTTTCCCTGTGTGAAAACAGCCTTTTCAGGCAGAGTTCTCCCAAATGGGGCTGTAAGATAATGGGCCATGGGGAGCCTGCAACTAGAACCATAGGGTCCATGAGTGGGAGGGACCAGGGGGGCTGCAAAGGGGAGGAAGAGACACAGGACAGATTGACTGACAGTTTTAGAGCAGGAAGCAGGAAGTGCAGGGGACCTGGTGATGCTGCTGCCATATCACACACAAAAATTTAAATATATTCAAAACTATGCAAAATAAACAATGGAAATAAATTGCAAAAATTCTCAGGGGAGCAATTCCTATCAATTTACCTCAATTTACCTAAAGTCATCTTTGGACCACAGTTCCCCTTTAAAATCTAGAGAAGCTAGAGACATCATCTTAGGCTTGTTTGAAAGATATGGAGACTTGTATGGAGACCACGGTTACCCTTTATAGGAGAACTTCTGACTGGAACACATTTTACCTGACTTATAATCCAGAAAATGTTCAAAGATACAGACTGAAGTTTACCATTGCAGCAATCCCTGTGATAACTCACATCCACTCAGGATTTATCAAACATTCCCTATACAGACAGGCTGTTTGCAAGTAGCTAAGCAGCCTGCAGCTTCCTGACTTCTGTTAGTGGTCAGGGTTGATGACTAAATATTTTTGGCCGATGCCACACACATTAGATTGTTGGCTGTTTCAAATGACAATTGTCTAATGTGTGTAGAGGGCTTGTGTTGTACTGTAGGTTAGAAGTGATTGAAGGAGTTGACTGCATGCAGGTGTATCTCTGATTAGACATTACTTTAATCGTCAAAAAGCCAGTGAAATGTGTTTAAGGCAGAACCTTCTATTTAAATCAGCCATTGTGTGGAAATATCAAGTGTTACAAAATCTAAATCTTCTACTTCCATGACATTCTCTACGCTTTATTTTCTAGGCATTTCTTAGAAAGAGATTTGATTGTTTGACAAGTTAAATCTCACATAAAACCCTGCTGACTCACACTTCTAATATTGTTACCCAAACTGCAGTGCAGAATATTATCCTAACAGACATTACATCCCTGCTATAGACCTGTCATTTCAATGTCTTTTATGAGATAGACAAGTCTGAAGGACTATAGTTTCCTGGCTAGGAATATATTACTTTCTTAATAATGTCCCCACACATACAATTCCCTTATACATATTTATATATATATATAGTATTATACATAGTGTTAGACATGGCATCCTAATTATTGCTGGAAGGTGGACCTGTTTGAACTGTGATTCCAATTTACCAGCACGTAAATAGTGGTTGTTATCTGATATATCCTTTACATTTTATTTGGACGTTGGTTCATGTTCCCATACACTTTGTACACTGTTTCTATTAAACATACCATATTAATTTGCCAGTTTGCCTCCTATTTATTTTCATTGTGCTGAATAAATGAAACTCAGTGGATTTGTCCATTCCTAGTTGGGACATTATTTCCATATATGGTATCTCCCACAGATACCCAACATTGTGGCACTGTGTTTCTGACTATCGACTGGCACCGTAGCCAACCCTAATTATAGCCGATAATTTACCTAGGTAGCTGAACGTTTCCCCAGAGATGTGCTTATAATTCTCTAGAAACACTGGTCTGTTTGTTCTACCTTGTAACACTTGTTTGTGTGTCTGCAGCAGATACAGTATGTTCTGCTGTAAAGAAGGTGTCTGGCTGCTTCTCATGAGTTGGAATGTCACGAGAGATGAGCCCACCTGACCACGTTGATTCATCTGGACATTATCTATTCCCTTTTTTTGTTTTCCTTACTGAGAAAGTGGAAATTTGGTAGCCTTCATCTGTTAGCTTCACTCCCTCTTGGTTTGTTTGGGTTTTTTTGTAAAAAGAAGTAAAAAAATTAATATTTTAAAACTCTTAGCACAACAGTTTCTACTTTCAGCTAAAAATTAACCTCCATTCTTCCACCGATATTCTAATATTGATGCATGAGAAAAACGAGGCTTTGTTTCCCTTGCAATGGCAATAAAATATTCAATAAAAGTTCTTATCTTTAAAAATGGTGCTAATTTTGTCCCAACCAATCAGATCTTTTTTAACATTTGAAAGCTAACATCTGATTGGTTGGGGAAAAATTAGCACCATTTTACCGATAAGAACTTTTATTGAATCTCCCTTCATTTCCTATCATTTCTTTCATTCTATCCCCTTTTCAGGTATTTACTAAAACCATTGCATGCATTATTTACTTTTTTAACCATTTCACCTGAATTAAAAATTGAATTACTTGATTCATTGAGAGAAAACGTTAATCTGCAATTATTAGTGGATGCTCTTCCCTTCAAAAATAGATAGTACTGCTGTCAAGAAGCTGATTCAATAAAATGTGCTATTAGTTTGCAGAAAACAATTTTACACCTCTTATTGCATCAGCCCCATGTACATTTATCTGATAGTACAGCAAAATAAGTCATCTAGTAGTGGAAGTGTGAAAAAACAGAGAGGAAGATCCAATAATAGGCGGTATCACTAAAAATTATATATTCTACCCTATGTAAAATTAGCATGGAATTTATTCTTTAAGGGCTATATAATCCTTGTATGTGCCCCCCCCCCTCAGTTAATAGTACCCAGGGAGAGGACTTCACCCCTGGGTCTTAACTTTACCCTGCAAAGTTGGCTTTATGATAGTGTCACAAACGCCAGCTCGCTGGGCACGTGATCTGACTAATTAATTGGTATTCGCTGCCACCACTTTAAGTTACGGCCTTAAAGACGCCCCAAAACCACTCTTGACTCTCGCTGACTATGCACACCCCTGTCCTGGCAGCTAAATGGTTAACACTACACCATTCACTCCAGCAACTAACTGGTTAATTAGCATCAGTCCTTCACAAGCAGTCACAGAGTTAATTAGCATTTACACTGCACACTCCATTCAAACACATATAAACTTATCAGAGGCTAACTGAGTTCTTTTAGAGCATCAAAGACAAAACTTATTAAATTTTAGATTTAATATTCCAAAAGGTGGACAGTGCACATAATACAAAAATAAAAGAAAATGGTGTTACAATAAAATGACATACAATAGGTACAACAGTTATATAAAATAAAAAGGATAAAAAATATTCACAGACCCTACTCACTAGAAGAAGTCCTGTGTCCTGGGGCAGGATGAAACATTGGGTCCATACACACGTTCTTAGCAAGTCCCCTAAGTTTGAACCAAAATTATAGGGGATACAATGATTTTTAAACCATTTGATGAACTAACCCCTCCTGGTATGCATGAGGTGGGAGTGTCTAGCAATGTCCAGATTTACGACTAGCCAAAAGCACTCATTCCCCCTCAGTTAGGCAGATTCCATATAAATGTAGATATGTACATTGTATTGGGATATTGATCACATATTCCTCTCCTGTATTAATTATCAATTCCTCCAATACCAAACATGACCTGTGTGTTATCCATATTTCCCAAGATATTAATAACTCGCCTTGGCAAGGGAATAAGGGCTCCATGTTGGGTATCATATTAATGGGCCTTACTTTCCATTCACAGATGTAATATTGGTTTCTGTCTTACACATTCCAATACCGAAATATATTTATTTTACATGTATGACTGTCCTTAAAATGACCTCTTAGTATACCCACCAGACCCCTAGCTGTAGAGAATTCCAGATGCACGGTCCGGCCCCACATTGTCTAGAAAAGGAGATCTGGTTCCATGCTTCACTAATCGTAATATAAACAATAGGACTGTTCCAGGGTGGAATGGTATTTTTATTGGTCCTTTGCAAGAACTAATACCAATAGTTAACCCCTTCTTACCAAGTCACTACACACTTTCCTGACAGATAGTATTGACAATTATAGGATCTGTGGAGCTGCCTTTGTATTTAGCATTAATAGTGCCCAGGGTGAGGACCCAAACCTCCAGTTTTTCACCCCTTGGCTAATCCTACATCCGCTGAAATTATTTATGAAATTTGCTTGCTGGTCCAGCTTAACTCCCTCCTTCTGAATACCATATCATTGCTATGGCCCTGACTAAAGGTGAGTGAAGAGTAAGGTAAATTGCAGCTGATCTAGAGCATAATAATACCATCAGCAAAATATCAATTAACAGTCCCATATTGTGTTATGACTACCTATTAAATCTTTTTATTATTGTATATGCAAGAAATGTTATGATTGACTAAAATAATCTTACAATATTAGGATCATAAGATCCCTTAAAGGCCTCCTTAAAGGCCATGTCCACCCCCAAAACTATAATTTAACCCACTACTGGCCCTACTTTGTAATCCTTACCTTACCTCTCTGCTCCTTATGGTTCTCCAACAATGCCTTATCAAAGTCCATGAAAGTGAAGAGTCCAAGCTCTCAGTGAGGTCCTTGCTGCTTTCTCGTCCTCAACAAGGGCTGTGACATGAGCAGTCCCCCCACCACCACAACCACCATTCGGATCCATCCTCAGCGACCGTTGCACCTAGTGTAAAATCCTTTGGGGTAAGATAGGTAACCCTGCCCACCCCCAACCGCCGCAATATTTCTTTAAAAAAATCCCCAGATCTGTACTTACAGAGTCTTCTCTCCTGCGGTGTTTCCAGTGACGTCAGCCGCGTATGTGATTAGCTGCCTCTAAGCCAATCACAGGCGTGGCTGGCGGTACGGCCCCTGCTTGCAACTTCCTTCAAGCAGGCAGCCGGATAGGATCGCTGCGGAGGAAAAGATTCTGTAAGTAGTAATATAGGGATTTTTTAAAGAAATATTGTTGGGGGTGAGTAGGGGTTAAGTTAAGGTTAATTTAGTTTTGGGGTGGACATGCCCTTTAAGGGAAATAAATCTGCCGCCAAACCAACAGCAGCCAATGACAGACGGCCACACTCAAAAAGGTTCACAAGAATGAACTCTTGCATGTGACGGAAAGTTCACGAGCAGGTAATGTTGTGCGTGTGAATGCAGAAGAGATGCGGCAGTAAAAAGGATGATAGGTCCATTGTACTTAGGACTCAATTTAGTTGAAGGTTGCCACAGATGTAGGTTCCTAGTAGAAGACCTACAGGGAGATGTAATAAAAGTTATTTTTGTTAAAAATGGTGCTAATTTTGCCCCAACAAATCAGATATTATTGAACATTTGAAAGCTAACATCTGATTGGTTGGGGTAAAATTCTATGCCCCTCCTTCTATGCCCCTCCAAAGTCCAGGAAACTGCAGTGTAGAAGCTCTGTGTGATTCATCCTGCTCCTGTGTCTGCCTCAACCTCGACAAGGTTTGAGGCATGCGCAGGAGAGTCCTCCCTCTCCCTCCCGTTTTGCTGTCGCTCCCCCTAGCTCTAAACCCCTTGGTCATAATCTAGGTATAGGTCCCCCAGCCCCAACCGCTATAATAGAATTTAAAGAGAGTCCCCCGATAGTTACTTACCTTACCACTCTCCCCCAGCGTTCTGAGCAGCCGGCAGCCGCGTCCCTGATTGGCTGAGGGCCGGGAGAGTGCGGTGGAGGAGAGAGGTAAAGTAAGTAAAAATCAGGGCACTTTCCAAAAAATCTATTATGGCGGTTAGGGCTGGGGGACAAATAACTACAATATATAGAAAGTGGCAAAAAGGGGTGGACATGACCTTTAACAATAAGAACTTTTATTGAAAGAGAATTCCATTTTTTTAGAGCAGTGTCTGTCAGAATTATTTTTTTGTTGAGCAGCGGCATGCTTTAAATTTGACTGAAAATTTGAAGAATGATCTGAAAAAGAGAATTTAGGATGCTGGCCGTGATTGCACTAGAAAGGAGATACTTTGGTATGGACTGCATTATAATAAGCATATTCTGCAAATGGTAGGCATTCCGCCTGTTTCTCCTGAGAATGTCCTGAGAACAAAACAACTCAAGTAAGAGACTGATTGGTCCAGTCTGACCATTAGAATTGGGATGAAAACCTCAGGAAAAGGACAATTAAATACTAAGGTGAGAACAAAAAGCTCGCCAGAACTAAGAAAAAAACTACTGGGATGATGGGTTCGATAACGATAAGTTCCTAGAAAGTGTGTCTGCATTTACATTATTAGAACCATGGCTATAGGTAATTCTAACGTTAAAGGACATGTCCACCCCATTTATACAATTTTTCTGTAGTGTAGGGCTCCCTCCCCCAACCCCAAACGCCATAGTTATTTGAAGCAAAACTCCCCAGATCATTACTTACATTGCCTCTTTCCCCTGAGAGGCAGCCAATCACGGATGCGGCTTCCAGCTGTACTGAACATCGGGAGAAACAGGCAATATAAGTAGAGATCGGGGGAGTTATTCTGTAAATAACTATGGCGGTTGGGTTTGGGAGCCCTACACTACAGAAAAGGGGATTTGAGCTAGGGGAGAGAGAAACAGGAGGGAGGTGCGCACATCATTTTTCTCCGGGAGGAGAGACAGGAGGCAGAGTCCTATATGGACTCTGCAGTGCTCATGGTGGGCAGTTTTTTGGACTTTGGAGGGACATTACAGGAGAACCATTTGGAGCAGGGATGTAAGGTAAGTATTTTACTACACTACACAGTGGGGCCAGTAGTGGGTGCCCTTTAAACCTCAAAAAGAAGAAACCCCATCTTGCTTGTCTGAATTTCAACCTCTTAGCAGATTCAATATATTCCAAAATTCTATTATCAGTAAAGACCGTAACTGGATGTTGATCTCCTTCCATACAATGCCTCCACTACTTGAATGTCTATTTTATAGCCAACAGTTCTCTTTTGCCAATATCATAATTATGTTGAGGACTTTTTGGAGAAAAGGGCACAAGGGTGCAATTTCTCACAAGACTGGCAATGTGAGGCAAGAATCTCAGGCAGCACCCTCACAGAGGCGTCAGTCATGCCATTCCAAAAAAACTTGGGTTTTTTGTACATTTTTTTTAAACCCTACCCCCC
Source organism: Hymenochirus boettgeri (assembly GCA_019447015.1). Lineage (NCBI taxonomy): Eukaryota > Metazoa > Chordata > Amphibia > Anura > Pipidae > Hymenochirus > Hymenochirus boettgeri. The sequence goes on along the minus strand of CM033469.1, from coordinate 104,717,332 downwards.
CCTTTCCAACAGGTTCAGTGGACTTAACTTGCCTGGATAACACTTAGACAGACTTCGTCCACACTCAATCGAGAGACAAGTAATTCTTGCAGCTGCCCATATTCATCTGCCGCCTGACATCTCTACTCGCTGTCTGTCACTGTCTTACTGACTTACACACAATCTGCCGGCAACAGATTTAGTCTGTCTAAGTGTAATCTAGGTGAGTTAAATCCATTGAACCTTTTGGAAAGGGGGGGAATTGAAAAGGGGGTTTTATAAAAAAAAATTATGCACCATTATATATGCACCATTATATATATATATGACCATTATATCATATATATATATGACACCCAAGGGGGTGGCGTGGCATGCTACGGGTTGGCGGCATTTGGAATTTTTGCTGAGTCTAGAGATGCCCCTTCCTTGGTTGGATATGATGTACTCTAGGAAAGAAACACAGTCAGTTTCAACTTAGCATATAATTTATTTTCCCTAAGAATCTCTAGCTTTAGACAGACACGAGAACAGTGAAATTCTAGTGTAGGAAAATATCAAAATGTCATCTAGGTAGAAAACAACAAACTTACCCAAAAACTCATGAAAAGTGATTAATAAAATTTTGGAATACTGCTGGGGCGTTACTAATATCTCTCATATTAAAAGCAGTTTTCCATTTGTCACCTTCCCTGATTAGATTATAGGCCCCTGGAGGTCCAGCTTGGTAAAGATCTGATCCCCCACTAAATGAGAGAACAGAATATCGATGAGTGGAAGGGGATATCTTTTCTTTACAGTAATCTTATTTAAGGACCTATAATCAATACATGGTCCTAAACCACCATCTTTCTTCTCCACAAAGAAGATGCCTGCCCCTGCGGGTGAGGTGGAGGGATGAATGAACTCCTTTTCTAAGTTCTCCTTACCATGGAAGAGTTCGATACATCAGTAATACGACCTATGGGGTGAAGGAAAGACATCAGCAAATTCGTGCAAATGAGGCAGTAAACTTTTCAAAGACACAATGGCTAACTGTAACGAAAGGCATGTTTTAAAGCAGTTAGATCCCCATTTAACAATCTGACCTGTTTCCTGGTAAATAATAGGATTATGCTTGCAAACCCAACAAATGCCCAGGACTACAGGATAGGAAGGAAGATTAAGAAAGAAGATACCGGTAGCTTTGGTTCAATCGTTGTGGAACTGGGGGTGAGACATCAAGAGGTTTCCCCTGTAAGAGGGGAGTCTGATCTATGGCTAGAAGACAGACTGGCTTCGGCAATAGTAGGACTTCCGGATTCCCTAAGGATCAGGCAAAGAATAGATCTATAAAATTGTGAGGATAGGAACGTGCCAAGTGATCAGGTGCCCCACAGTAAAGACAGAATCCTTCTGAGCACCTTTGGTTCTTTTCAGTAGGGCTCAACTTGCAAGTGCCCAACTGCATAGGTTCCTCCATAGGCATAGAGGACAAAGGAGGTGAAGGAGAAGGTGGCTCTGAGTAGGTAGTATCTTTGTTTTTTCCTGTCAGCGTTCCCGAATCCTCTGATCAACTGGCAAGCTCAAATGCCTTATCCAAAGACTCAGGAGAGGAAAAGTTGACCAATGCATCCTTGACTGGATCTGAAAGGCCAACCTTAAACTGACTATTTAGAACATGGTTGTTCCATTTAGTACTCACCACCCATCTCACCACCCATCCCCTTCTGACCGTCTCCAATGATGAAGGGATCTTAACTTTTCCTCAGCTTTAGATACCAGGTTGGGATCATCATAGAGGATAGTCATGGACCTGAAACATTTGTTCACAAAAGACAGGGCAGGGCTGTCTGGGGGTATCCCAAAGAGCCGTGTTTGCATGAGCCCTGGGCAGAGACACACTGAGCCAACTGATTGACGCCCCCTGTCAACAGGCGGCTCTGTTCCTGAGCACCTGTAAGGTCTGTTATAATGTGACGCACTGGATCCCCATGTATTCTTTCAGCCCACATACCCTGATTGCTGAAAGCACCTACCCAGGATTGGTTGTCCCTCGGGCGTTGTGCACGAAAACCCGAAAGACATTCGGCAGTAGGAAGAACACCGTGAGTGTGGGCGTCAGGTACTGACACTAGTATTGCATTTATGATAACCAAACCTAGTGCGATTGTTAATTGATGCATTTTAAAGACTTATTAACTGCCAGAAAAAAGAAAGATCCACGTGCTAATACAGCATCTGACATATGTAGATCTGCCAGGGCGATTGGTTTGTACTGGATCTGCTGAGGATAGTGAGTGGCATCTAAACAACAACCAAGATAAAATTAAAGCATTAGGGCTCGTTCACACTAGGTCTGTTTTTGGTGCATTTTTCTGAATGGGCTGTTTTTAAAAACACATGGACACATTGAATTCAATAGTACCGTTCACACTATTGTGTTCCGATTGTGTCAGTTTGCGTTCTGGTTCGTTTAAAACAAGCACCTTATGCAGCATTACTGTTTGTTTTTTGCATGCATTTTCGAAATCTAAATCTAAATCAATGGAAAAAGCAATGTGAAAAAATGGATACAAATGCATGCAAAAAACTGACACAAACACATGCTGTGCTGTAACTTTCTGCCAGCTTCTACCGTGAACAAGCCCTAAGTTTTAGAATCTTGGAAACATCACATAATAACTGAGAGGAATAATTCTTCCTTTTGATTTCTCTATTGTGGAATGCACAGTGAATTTTTTGAGGCAGAATTGCCAGCATATTGCGTACTTAAACTTTCACTACAAAAACACCTGGACACTTTTATGCATTTAAATTAATAATGGACCCCCCATGGCCATGTATAAAGAATAATATAGAAACTACAGCATTTATTCCATAAAGACTATTTCCAGAACACAAAAATACCAAAGAATAAACTTGGCTAACTTTTGTGGTATTTAAAATAAAACATTTTTAATAACAAAAAAGGAATTGGTGGGAGCTACATGTTAAACCAAACAGGAAGGAAGTGCAGTGCAACAGAATTCTATCAATTTAGATTGGCTTTTTACAAAAATAAAAAAATAAAATAAAAAAATAAAAACAGTGTAAAGCTCATTGCAATGTCAATTCGTCTTTGTATATTTGCCTTAAAGATGAATGTAAATAGAAACAGACATAAATCTCTGCTGTGTATGATCTGTTTAAATCTATGTTGAGTAGTCATGGCACATAGAGGAAACTGGGCATTATGCAAGATGGATCACAATGAAAGAATCAGTATCAGTGGATCTTAACAGAGAAGACCTTGAAGTAAAAATGTCAGTATTCCTGACAGTAATAAATGAATTTCCACAATGCAATCTAACCAATCATGTGAACGAAGGGCACAGAGACTTTAGTCAGCACAGCAAAAATGACAAGCATTACTGGAGTCCTACTGCAATAAGCAAAGTGGGGTAGTTAGTATATTGTAAAAACTTACACTAAACTGTCCTATTAATGTTCCTTGCAATGTACCACAGGAAGGTGAGATTGTTTATTCCTACCTCCCTGTGAATAATAGAACACCCAGGTAACAGAGTTTAAATTACCTACCTGCGCTCAACTTGCGGCTTCTCTCCAGCAGATGTCTCAACCCGCGCTCCTATCCATGCGTAGCAATGTAAAAGATAGGAGCTCGATCAGGAAAGTGCACCTGTCAGCTGGGGAGAAGCTGCAAGTGGAGCCCCAGTAGGGAAGTTTATCTCTGTTACCCTGGCATTCTATTGATTACAGGGAGGTGGGAATAAGTGATCTCACCTCCCAGTGAATAATCAATACATTTGCAAGGAACATTAAAGGGTATGTCCGCCCTTAAAAATATTTTTTGATATATGATTCCCCCAGTCCCCCCAGCCACAACCGCTCTATTTTTATTCTTAGAAAGTGCCCCAAACTTTACTTACCTCCCCTCTTTCCTCCGCCGCACTGCCGGCCCTCTGCTTGCGAGAAAATGCAAGCAGAAGGGCGGGAACGGCAGTCGCGTCTGTGATTGGCTGAGCGGCAGCAAATCACGGACGCGGCTGCCGGGAGTTCTTTGCAGCGGGGGAAAGAGGGAAGGTAAGTAGAGTTTGGGGCACTTTCTAAGAATACAAATAAAGCGGTTGGGGCTGGGGGGACAGGGGGAATCATATATCTAAAGGGATTTACACTAGGGGGAGAGAATCCTAAGAGGGAGGGAGAGGGAGGGAGGGGGAGAAGGGCTGCAGTATGCATGCCAAACTTCTCTCGGAGGCCAGGTAGGAGTTCTATATGAACTCTGCTATCCTCCTGGTGGGCAGTTTTTGGGACTTTGGGGGGGGGGGACTACAGGAGAACCAGATGGAGCTGGGATGTAAGGTAAGGATTAAACTACACTACACAATGGGGCCAGTAGTGGGGGGTGGACATGCCCTTTAATGGGACAATATAGTGTACCTTTAAAGGCTTATATGATGGCACTATACGCACTGTCATACTGTAAGCATGTACAATTTTTATTCATCTTTAGAGCATTTACTTAACAAATAAAAAATATAGATTTGAAGTACTACAAATCTCCCTTCCAATATACATCACCGAAGATTCATCCTTTAGCCATGTTCCTTATTTATTCCTTATTGCAAAATATGAGCTCAACTTGGCAGCAGGCTCAGTTTGCAACTCCCCATCTCTACACAAATAGCTCCTTGACCTCCTGTTCTTTAATAAAACTGAATTAAGGAAAGTCAATTTTTTGACTGGACATTCTCTTTAAAGGAGAATTACGGAAGACCCACTTATTCTATAATTTACCTCAGCTGCATAACCATAATGAATGTGGGTGCTGTGATGCCCGGAGTATACCATCAGCGCCAATACCCTAATCTACAGTCGCTCTCTTCACCTATAGACAAACCCCCGATCGCCAGGTCTTAGGGCGCAAGGTATAGACGTTGAGGCCGGGTATACTCTGGAAAACCAGAACACTAATGGAGCTGAACAGGAACTGGAAGGCAAAGAAAATGGCAATAATACAAGATAACAATGAACAAGATTATAAGAAAAGACAAGGAACAAGACTAGGCTACTGGAACTAGATTTGGCTACTATAGCAGTAACAGAGACCACTAGCTTGGATAATACCAAAACTATAACAGGCAAAGAATACAATGCAGGAAAGGGTGTATATAGAGCTGAGGAACCAATGGGGATATAGGAAAGAACAAGCCAGATACCGATTGGCCCATTCAAACTAAACTGGATCTCCTCCGCCCCCCATGGGAACTACAGGAGCGGAGGAAATAAGAGGAGGTGTCCGTGCGCATCTGCACAGCACCAGAAGATAGAGTAGAAGGAGGCGCACGTGTGCTCGAAGACAGACGTAACAAGATGACATCATCGGACGTGGATGCGCTGGCCGCCGAAGATCTCCGACGAGAGTGAGGAGACCCGACGCGGGAACTCGAGGCAGGTAAGTGCGGAGTCCTGACAGGTGCTATTTGGATAAATATAGCAGGGTTTCTTCCTTCCCCCTGAAAATGAGACAGCCTGCTATATTGATCCAGTGTGCAAGTATAGGAAATGCAAAGGTTTGCTAAAAGTAAATAAAGTAAAAAATGTTAGACGTTAGGACCTTCCAGACTGGGGTTACCTTGACGTGGTTGGAAGGCTTTTCATTCATGTGATCACAGTAATGTATACTAAAACCCATTTGTTTATAAAGTATGCCAGAGTGCAGATAATATGATATTGTATGGGGCCTAGGAATGTGCATTGATTATCTTTTCTTTGTTTGTATAAATGTTTGACCAGATCAGTAGCACTTCCGCTAAATGTAGTTGTAAATTAGCCTAATTGGAGTGCTTCCACAATCCTTGTATTGTATGTATTTATTGGGAGGCTTGATCAAGCTTCTATGTGGTAATACATGCCCCTTTTATGGGAGGTCCTATGCCTTTGATATAAAGCACTGGATGGCCTCTTACCTCATTTTAAAAAGCCAAAGGGCTGGGGGGAAGTTAGAAAGCCTGTTGTATGTATCCAGTGCACAACTATGAGAAATGCAAAAGTTTGCTAATGGTAATTGAAGTAAAAAAGGTTAGAAGTTAGGACCTTCCAGACTGGGGTTACCTTGACGTGGTTGGAAGGCTTTTCATTCATGTGATCACAGTAATGTATACTAAAACCCCTTTGTATATAATGTATGCCAGTGTGCAGATATATTTTTTTAAACCCGTTTATTTATTGTAAACATTTGTGTTGTTATATATTTTCATACATCTTATTTAAAGTTATATTTCCAGTGTTTAATATCATTTCACTTCAAATACAAAATAGATAAATTTGAAACAGTCAGGGGATTCAATAAAAGTTCTTATTGTTTAAAATGGTGCTAATTTTTCCCCAACCAATCAGATCTTTATTTAACATTTGAAAGATAACATCCGATTGGTTGGGGCAAAACTAGCACCATTTTAAATGATAAGAACTTTTATTGAATAACCCTGTATATATTTTGGGGAGATAGGGATCTGGGTTGGGGGTGGAGTTACGCCAGCTGCTGCAATATTGGATATGTTCAGTAATGGTCATATCAGACCAACTTTTGGTGGTGATATTAAGCTTTGAGAGAGCTTAGTATTTCACATTTAAAACAATTAAAAATTAAAATTTATGAGGTATATTCATGGCCATATAATTATACCATAATCTCCAAATTTTCTTAAATTTGTCAGGACAGCCTTTCCCTATATATATTAATCTTATATAAGAGGTGGCAGTGTTAATCATTTCTTTCCACACTTTTTGGGGTTTGGGGGGACAGAGGAACCACCCAATTTAAAATAATAGTTTTCCTTGACTAAAACTATAAGAATGTCAAATGGTGGTGTGACCAGGAGTCTCAGGTATATCCAGCATACATAGTTTAGGTTCCAAAGGAACATTTATGTCCAATATTTCTGATAATATTCTAGTCACTCTGTTCCAGAATCTAGCAATCGGGAAGGGGAGGGGCAGAGCCACATCATATGCCAGAAATCAGCTCGAGGCTCATGGAACTTAGGGCATTCACCTGAATATCTTGGGGACATATGAGCTAATCTGTTTGGTGTCAAATATACCTGATATGTGTCTCTAATAGGTCTTCCAAGTCCACCATCTCCAAAGTCGGGATATATATGGACCATTTATTCATTATCTTTAAAGTGTCTGTGGTTAAATTGGCATCTGCCAGATAGGTGTATATATTTGGATGAGTTATTACTGGAATACATGAGCCTTGAAATTCGGACAATAACCAGTATCGCAATTGTATATATCTAAACAGGAATGTGTCAGGGAGTTCATATTTTTGTTTAAGATCAGAGAAAGACATCAACATATTATAATTTATAATTTGTGAAAAGTATGTAATACCCTTATGTTCCCATATCTCTGATGCAGCAAAGGATGCCAATATGGGTAACACCATCGACCCCTAGTATTTTAGTGACTATCTGCCAGATATCTGCGGAGTCGAATAGCCAGTGGCTCAGTGGCAAGTGCAACAGGTAAGGGGACACGGGGCAACCTTGTCTCGTCTTCCTTTCCAAGAAAAACGGAGAGGAGTAGGCTACATTAATATATATTGCAGCAGTGGGATATTTGTATAAGAGCTTTATCCACTTTATAAATTTAGGGCCAAATATTTGTAAACAGACCCACAGGACTCTATAGAATGTGCATTCTATGGAGTCGAACACTTTCTGGGCATCTAAAGAGAGCATAAGTCTGGAACCTGAATTGTCATGGTCAATTTATGTGTGTATAAGTGTTTTCCTAATATTGATGTAGACTTTCCAGACATAAAACCTGTTTGTTCAGTATGTATTATTGAAGAAAGTATTTTTTGTCATCTATTTGCTAGTACTTTGGCCAGTAGTTTATAATCAGTATTTAATAGCGAAATGGGTCTATAAGACCCACAACAATATGGGTCTTTACAGGTATATAGCAGTGTAATATGTGTCTCAAACATGCTGGGGGTTAGGGAGTCTCTAGCATAGGCATCTTGGAGAGTTGAAGTAGGAGGTGCTTATTACATTTTTTATATAGTTCGGCAGGGAGGCCATCTGGGGTTGGTGACTTGCTGGATTGTGTAGCACATACAGGGTTATTCAATAAAAGTTCTTATCGTTTAAAATGGTGCTAAATTTGCACCAACCACTCAGATGTTAGATTTCAAATATCAAATATTAAAGAAATTAGCACCATTTTAAACGATAAGAACTTTTATTGAATAACCCCATTAGTGCGTCTTGTAGTTTAGAGTGATTTTAGCTTCAAATATACCTCTGTTTTGGTTAGATAGTATTGGGATATTGGAATTTGTTAAATATTGGTCAAGTTGGGTTTGAGTGGCAGAGCATTTTGTTGTGTATAGTGCTTTGTAGTATTTAGTGCTAGTATGTCTGGGGTATTAGCAACAGACTATATGATATATGATATATTGTTTTGATTTATTGAATCATGGGCGATTCAAGCGGTGTTTATAGAAGAATTCTTTTCAATGTGCTTTTTCAGTTAAAATATCGTTGTATGCAGATCTTGCTAGTGTCCATCCAGGCATTCTTATTTTCTGGTGTGGGGTTAGTTACGTATGTGGCCTCTGCTGCTGTAAAAGTTGTGGCTAGTTGGGACTATTCTTGTGATGCATTCTTTTTAATGTGGCTTCGCCTGGTGACATCCATTAATGCTTTTATATCTAGTCTGTCCTCCTACCTTTCTGAGCATTAGCATAACTAATGATTGTTAGCCCTTTTAAGCACTTTACACCTATCCCCCACTCACTTGTACCTGTATGTTGTCCCCCCCACTTAGATTATAAGCTCTTCCGGGCAGGGATCTCATTCCTAATGTGTCGAGGCTTGTTGCACTTATATCCATTTAGACATAATTTATATATGCTTTCTTAAACGATGTATGAAATTGTATTTAACGGACAACTCCACCCTCATAAGAACATCTTTTAGAAAGAATGGCCTCTTTAAAATATGTTGATATATCATACTTTGTCCTAGCAGGCATTTATTACGTCTAACCCACCCTAACTGTGTGGGTTAGACGTGACTAGCCTTTATACATCTATCCCCAATGATGAGGGCATGAGTTATATAGAAAAAGCATTGCTGGACACATCCTTAGGCCATGCACAGATATACTTTTTATTGGATTGCCTCAATCTTATTTTGGGTAAAAACTTCTTTAGGTTTAATGGGGAGTACTTTTGGCAGAGACAGGGTACTTCAATGGGTGCGGCAGTAGCTCCCTCATATGCCAATATCTTCATGAAAGAAATGGAAAAAGGATTATTCCTCCAAAACCCTAAGTAACAGTAACCATCTTAAAGGGTACTTCCGCTTTATTGATGATATTTTGATTTTTTGGGAAGGAGAAGAACTCTTATTGGAGGAAATGATTAACGAGGCAAATATGGCACATAGGACGATAAAATGTACCTATGAAGTTTGTAGAGAGAGCATTAACTTTCTAGATGTAACCATTAAGAACAACAATGGTATTATAAGCACTGAACTTTTTTTCGTAAGCCTGTTGAGAAAAACAATGTGTTATTGGCAAGTAGCTTTCATAATAAAAGTGTTACGAAGGCAATACCGAAGGGCCAGTTTATCAGGGCCAAAAGGGTCTCTAGCTCTGATGAGTCCTTCGAAATATCGGCAGATACACTTAAAAAAAGATTTCTTGCAAGAGGGTATAATGAGAATAAAATTGATCAACAGCTACAGGAGGTGAGAGAAATAGATAGAGGGTCGCTGCTACAACCCAGGATTAAAAGAGGTAGAGAACGTGGCCTAGTTATGGTGTCCAAATTTAGCCATCTTAGCTATAAAATGGAACAGATTGTTAAAAAGTATTGGCCGATAGTTCAATCAGACAAAGAGGTGCATAAGTGGTGTAAAGAAAAAACAAATTTCTGTTATAAGAGAGGGAGGACACTAAATGATTACCTCTGTCCATCGGAAAAACATGAGGAGAAACGGAAAACTTTCTTAGGACCACCAAAGTATGGTACATACCCCTGTTTACAGTGTAATTGCTGTAATAGTATTATCAAGGGTCCCTCTTTTAACCATCCAACTAGATGCTATTTAATTACCCCCCAGTGCTATGCAACATGTAATACTGAGTTCGTTGTATATATGATTAAATGCCCTTGTGGGCTACTTGTGGCCAGACATCTAGACAGGTTAAATTGCGCATCCAGGAACACAAACGGAACATTACCAATTTTAAAGAAGGTACCCACTATGACACTCCGGTGTCGAGGCACTTCCATGAGAATAAGCACAATAGTGCCCAAATTAAATGGAGGGTTCTAGATGTAGTTGGTCCCATACAGAGAGGTGGGAATCGTAAAGAGAAACTCCTCCAAATTGAAGGAATGTGGATTAAGAGGTTGAATGCCATGAGTCCTTCAGGGATGAACGACTTTTGGAGTCTAAAACCGTATCTGTAATGTATATTTTGACCCTTTTATGCTTATCTCTAGATTTGTGTATTGAATATGAAAATGAAAGAATATCTGTTGTATTCAATTAGTTCAACTGGACTTGAAATGTAGTTCTTGAAGACGTTTCGCTAGTCATCCGACTGGCTTTCTCAATTCAGAATGACTTGTACAAGAATCTGTGGCAATTATGTACCCTGGAAAATCCCAATTCATATCACAGCCAGGTGTTAAGGGTGTGTGATTAGATAGTGGCTAAGAGGTGTTATAGGAAAGCCCAGAGTAAGGTGTTAAAACAGCATTGTACATGGCAGACAGTTGGTGTCGAACCCCCCACCTCTATTTAGTTGGTTTCTTATTTTACATAAATGGCCTCCTTAACACCTCTCTTGAACAGTCACGTTCCTTCGCCAGTATGTTAACATTACAATCTTCAAAGGTATGTCCTTTATCCTTAAGATGCAGATACACGGCTGAGTCCTGACCCGAGGAATTGGCTCGTCTGTGCTGGGCCATACGTCGATGCAGTTGCTGTTTGGTCTCCCCCACATACAAATCAGAGCATTCTTCACTGCACTGCACTGCATATATGATGTCGCTTTTCTTGTGTTTTGGTATTGGGTCTTTCGGATGTACCAATTGCTGCCTCAGTGTGTTGTTCGGTTGAAAGCAGACAGGGATACGATGTTTTTTTGAAAATTCTTCTTAATTTCTCGGAGACCCCTGCTACATATGGGATGACCATGTTCTTCCTCCTGTCTTGCTTTTCCCCTTCACTGTTGGTATTCGTGTTCTTTTCTTTCCTTCTACTTCTTTTGACAAAGGCCCAGTCTGGATATCCACAAGTTTTAAGGGCTCCTCTGAGATGTTTCATTTCTTTAGCCTTCGCCTCTGTGCTAGTGGGGATGTTGTCGGCTCTGTGTTGCAGGGTTCTGATGACCCCCAGCTTGTGATCTAAAGGGTGGTGGGAGTCAAACATCAAATACTGATCTGTGTGTGTTGGTTTTCTGTAAACCTCTACTTCCAGTTTACCATTTTCCTTAACTTCTACCAAGCAGTCCAAGAAAGCCAGTTTGTTGTTTTGTACCTCTTCCCTTGTGAATTTAATGTTTTGGTCCACCGCATTAATGTGTTCTGTGAAAGCTTGTACTTCCTTCTGGTGGATTTTAACCCAGGTGTCATCAACATATCTGAACCAGTGGCTGGGTGCTATGCCCTTAAAGGTATTAAGCGCCTGTGTTTCTACCTCCTCCATGTAAAGGTTGGCCACAATAGGTGAAACTGGAGATCCCATAGCACATCCATGTTTTTGCTTATAGAACTTATCCCTGTATTTGAAATAGGTGGTATTCAGGCACAAGTCCAACAAGGAACACACCTGTTCTGGGTTGAGATCAGTTCTGCTGGTAAGAGTGCTGTCTTAGCCCAGCCGTTTTCTCACCATGTCAACAGCCTCCTTGGTGGGTATACAAGTGAAGAGAGATGTCACATCATAGGACACCATAGTTTCTTCTACACCGAGTACTATATCTTCAATCTTGTTGGTGAAATCCTGAGAGTTCTGGATGTGATGCTTAGAACTTCCCACCAAAGGTCCTAAGATGTTAGCTAGATATTTTGCCACCTTGTATGTTACCGAGTTGATGCTGCTGACTATAGGTCTTAGTGGGGCCCCTTCCTTATGTATCTTTGGGAGTCCATATATGCATGGATGTGCCTCACCAGGGTAGAGGCGATGATACATTGCTCGGTCAATGGCTTTATCCTTTTGAAGCTGTTTTAGTAAGTCAATGACTCTTTTCTTGTAACGGCTGGTGGGATCCCTTGTTAAAGCCTCATATGTGTTGTTATCGGCCAGGAGCATGGTCACCTTATCATGGTAGTCTGAGGTGTTGAGTACCACTGTGCATCTTCCTTTAACTGCCGGTAGAATGGTGATACTGAAATCTTTCTTGAGGGATGTTAAGGCTCTTCTTTCCTGTGTAGTCAGGTTAGATGAAGGAATTTTAGCACTGGCTAAGGCTGCAGATACCTTAAGGCGAAGTTGTTCTGCCTCACTCTGTGATACCTTATTACTGTGGATAGAGGCTTCTGTGGCTGCTATAATATCCACCACAGGGATGGCTTTAGGGGTGATGGCAAAATTCAAGCCCTTACCAAGGACTTCCATTTCTGGCTGGGTCAGGGTCCTGTTAGACAAGTTTCTCACCCATTCCTCCTTGTTTGATGAAGTGACACTTCCCTCCTTTTGTATCCAAGGTAGTTGTTCTCCTTTGGGGCTGTTCTGGGATGACAGAATAGAGAACTTGTTCTGTTGCCTTTGTTTGCCCTTACAGTGATGAGAAAGCTGTGCTTGTTTGGTGAACTCCATCACTCTTTCCCAGATGGACACAGGTAGCTGTGAGGCCAGGTTCTGTTCTAGTTGACTAATGTTGTGCATTAAAGCATCGACTGTAAAATGTGTCTGTCGTACCCGTTCACTTAGGAGCTGTGTTTGAGCCTTTTGCAGTATCTGTTTGGCTCTGATGCCTTTAACCGTGGAATCCAGACGTATACTGCATGGTACTAGCCTTTGTTGTCTGCATCGGAGGTTAAATCGCAGGTGGTTTCTGTAGTCTGCCAATTTCCTTGCTGTCTTTTCATATTGCCGTACAAGTTTGAGGGTTTTCTCCCCAAAATGATTAGAAATATGCTTGTGAAGGTCCTCATTCATCCAGGTCATGGTATATCTGTTGTATTCAATTAGATCAACTGGACTTGAAATGTAGTTCTTGAAGACGTTTCGCTAGTCATCCGACTGGCTTTCTCAATTCAGAATGACTTGTACAAGAATCTGTGACAATTATGTACCCTGGAAAATCCCAATTAGCATATCACAGCCAGGTGTTAAGGGTGTGATTAGATAGTGGCTAAGAGGTGTTATAGGAACGCCCAGAGTAAGGTGTTAAAACAGCATTGTACATGGCAGACAGTTGGATGCTCTGATTTGTATGTGGGGGAGACCAAACAGCAACTGCATCGACGTATGGCCCAGCACAGAAGAGCCAATTCCTCGGGTCAGGACTCAGCCGTGTATCTGCATCTTAAGGAAAAGGACATACTTTGAAGATTGTAATGTTAACATACTGGCGAAGGAACGTGACTGGTTCAAGAGAGGTGTTAAGGAGGCCATTTATGTGAAAATAAAGAAACCAAGCCTAAATAGAGGTGGGGGGGTTCGACACCAACTGTCTGCCATGTACAATACCAGTAACCTGCAACATTCCTTGATTTTTTTTTTTTTAAACTATTCAATGAACCTGCCATCACCACGTTCAATGGAAGACAGTTCCATAGTTTTACCATTCTCACACTGAAAAACCCCTTCCGAAGACTAAACTTCCACGTTAAGGAACATTTAAGAAAATGTATTTTCTTAAATTGTTTTAAAAGGAAGAAGAGGGAAAAAATTAGCGAATAGAGGAACATTTATAACAATGTAAATTTAATCTGGCCATTTGTAAAACCCCAATAAACTACAGGGAGATTCAATAAAAGTTCTTATCGTTTAAAATGGGGCTAATTTTGCCCCAACCAATCAGAACTTATGTAACATTTGAAAGCTAACATCTGATTGGTTGGGGCAAAATAAGCACCATTTTAAATGATAAGAACTTTATTGAATAACCCATTGTGTTGGTTATAAGAAGCCAGCAAAAGAGATAGTTCTTCCTACGGTAAGATTTTTATATATGAGTATATTGGTACCAAGTACTTTTAGTCTCAAAGGACTTGTTTAAGCTAAATTCTAATCACATGAATAACGAAGATGATGAAGAATTCCAGCATTTTCAAGGTATATGTAATGTAATCAAGGTATTGTATATGTAATCTGCCCTATTTATAAACCCCAAAACATGTTAATTTAACCCCAAATAATTTTTGTACCGTCATTTTGTACAGTCATAAGAATTTACTGAACACAATAATTCTTTTTTCTTCTTCCGTTTTATTCTTCCGCTTTTTTGGTGTATCTCTCCCACAGTTTGTGAGCTAGAGACATGAAATTTGGTACAGCGTGCAGGGCATAGGAGAAGTGTGCCATCTTCTAGCTAAGGAATCCTCGGAAGCGTTACAGCGGTATCTGGAATTTCCGGACATTTTTCCCCCATAGAGTATAATGGTAACAATCCTCAAATGTTGATATTTCAAGCAAGTTTGTTTCATGGTCATAAATACAAGGTAAACCCACCTACTGACCTACCTTTCTAAAAACTCATTTAGATTTATCCTCAATTAAAGATAGTTTTATGATTGTAAACCCCAAAAACGACATACCCCTCAACCAGGCCCAGGTACACACACCTACTAATCACTTATCCATTACTGTGGCAGCCATACTTAAAGGGTAACTAAAGTCAAAAAAACTAATTTAGATTCCTCAATAAAAGATAGTTTAAAAAATACATACCCCCTCAACCAGACCCAGGTACACACACCTACTAATCTACTTATCCATTACTGTGGCAGCCATAATTAAAGGGTAACTAAAGTAAAAAAAAAATCAATAATCAAAAAAGTTTGTTTTTTTAACCCCAACGTGGTACAGGTATACACACCAACTGACCTACCCCTCCCTACTGTTGCAGCCATACTAAAAGGGTGACTAAAGTAAAAAAAAAACACATTTTGACCAATCATCAATCCCCCAACCTGATATGAATACACACACCAATTGACCTACCTTTAATGCATATGACATATTTAAAGGGTAAGTAAAAAACAACAATGTCCTCTTCATTGGCATTATTGAGTTTTAAAACTGCAGCACAAACACACAATTCCCTTCCAAATGCAGTCTTTCAAGCCAAATTCAAAGTTATAATAAACTTTCCCTCCAGTTATTGTATATAACATTATCAAACTTTTTAGTGTTGGTTAAAAAAGCTGGAAAAGGAAACATCCTTCCTATGGTAAGATTATTCTCCATACTGAGTAATTTGAACAATACTGTAAAGTTGACTAATTTACATTAAAGGGCATGTCCACCCTTCCTAATAACTTTTGACATAATGTTCTCCTGAACGGCGGAGGAAAGAGGGAAGTAAGTTACTATCGGGGCACCGCTACAAATATGCGGTTGGGGCGGGGAGCAAGGAGAACATTATGTCAAAAGTTTTTTAAGCTAGGGGAGGGAGACCAAATAGGGAGGGAGAGGTGGGAGAGGGAGGGGGAGAATGGCTGCAGTGCGCATGCCAAAATTCTCCCAGAGGAGAAACAGGCATGCGCACTGCAGGATATGGACTCTGTTATCCTCCTGGTGGCCATTTTTATGGACTTTGGGGCAGGACTACAGGAGAACCATATGGAGCTGGGATGTAAGGTAAGGATTAAACTACACTACACAGGTGGGACCAGTAGTGGGGGGAATATAGTTTTGGGGGTGGACATGCCCTTTAAGTGTTTTAATTGCATAGAATAATGATAAAGAAGCTATCCAGCGCTTCAGCTATCATATGAAATATGCGATTTAAATATTTTCTGATTGATACAATATATATAATACCAATCACTAAATATTACACACTTATCATTGGCACAGACCAGAAATCAAGCTTAGGGTACTAGCATAACTTTTGTGATTATAAGATTTTTACAAAAAGGTCTGGTACGAATTGTTGGATATGAAATGCAAGAAGAGGAGGCTGAGATGGATATGGTAACTTATTATCACAATATTGATTAAATAGTTATAATACATAGAGTCTCAAAAACAATGGGAGCAGCAGTGGAATACCGTATATAGTCGAGTATAAGTCGAGGTTTTGGCTTTAAAAAAAACCTAAAAAATCCAGCCCCGACTTATACCTGAGTCACTAACTTCTTATCTGGTAAGCCGGCATCCGCTCCATCCGCTCCACTGTTCTGACGGGTGATGTCTTTACCCGGCGCCAGTCTCATTTCCGCCTGAGTAGTGATGTCAGGCGCCAGAGCAGTGGAGTGGAGCGAGCACGCGGCTACAGGATAAGAGGTTAGTGTATACATACCGGTACATACCCTAATCCTACATTCTTCTCTTGATCCTACATTCTTCTCAATGATCCTACATGTACCTCCCTCGGGGGTGGGGGGTGGGGGGACAGTAGTCCCATACAGTAAGCCCAATTGTTGCCACTGAAGATGTTCAAAAAACTACAACTCCCAGCAAATAAAGCATGCTGGGATGCTGGGAGTTGGAAGTTTCTGTGGTGTGGGGGGGGGTCAGGCTGAATCTGAGGTTAGCTTCCCCTTATTCAAATACACTATTCTTCCACACATGATCACCTTTCACAGACTCTCTGCCTTAGAGGTTTATCACAAACTAAATTGCAGGATACTGATGCCTACACGCATGAAAAGTGTGCGTGTATATCAGCGTTTACACTGTGTTTTTAAAACAGATTTCATAGGGTTCGATAAAGGGAAATCATACTAACAATTCTATGGTATGTGATTTATTTCTTATATGTATGTTGTGTTGGGTTGTGGTGATCTTCTCTTTCGCTCCTTTAGCAGGAAGTTCTGTCCTCAAACTGGTGCAGAAGGAACGAATCCATTCTTGATTGGAATGATTGACAGCTTCAAAACTCAGAACTTAGCATGCTTTGTGATTGAACTCACAGCTGGAGGAGACCTAGTTCCCTTCTCCGTTGTGACTGAACGTCACAGCAAAGCATTGTAATAGTAGAAATGTAGAAATGATCCTTGTTTCCTATACTGAAAAATACTAAAATACAAAACTATAATGTAGATGTATCTGTGGTATTCAGTTAGATCATCTGGACTTGATGTTTAGCTCTTGAAGACATTCCAGTTGATTAACTAAATACCACAGGTACCATAACCTGGATGAATGAGAACTTTCACATATAATGTAAAATCTGTTGTATTCAATTAGATCAACTGGACTTGAAATGTAGTTCTTGAAGACGTTCGCTAGTCATCCGACTGGCTTTTCAATTCATTCTGAATTGAGAAAGCCAGTCGGATGACTAGCGAAAAGTCTTCAAGAAATACATTCAAGTCCAGTTGATCTAATTGAATACAACAGATATACCATGACCTGGATGAATGAGAACCTTCACAAGCATATAATGTAAATGATTTTAATAAAAGGATTGTCTCATCCTTAAAAAGGTTTGCCAGATTCACAAGTAATAAAGTCCTGTAACCCTTTTATCTTATATAGGAAATGTCAGGAAAGTGTGTAGCGACTTGGCAAGAACGGGTTAACTATTGGTATTAGTTCTTGCAAAGGACCAATAAAAATACCATTCCACCCTGGAACAGTCCTATTGTTTATATTACGATTAGTGAAGCATGGAACCAGATCTTCTTTTCCAGACAATGTGAGGGCCGAACCGTGTATCTGGAATTCTCTCAGCTAGGGGTCTGGTGGATACCTTAATTGGTCATTTTAAGGACAACCATACATGTAAAATAAATGTATTTCGGTATTGGAATATGTAGACAGAAAATGTACAATACCAGTAACCTGCAACATTCCTTGATTTTTTTTTTTTTAAACTATTCAATGAACCTGCCATCACCACGTTCAATGGAAGACAGTTCCATAGTTTTACCATTCTCACACTGAAAAACCCCTTCCGAAGACTAAACTTCCAGTCTTAAGGAACATTTAAGAAAATGTATTTTCTTAAATTGTTTTAAAAGGAAGAAGAGGGAAAAAATTAGCGACTATGAGGAACATTTTATAACAATGTAAATTTAATCTGGCCCATTTGTAAACCCCCAATAAACTTACAGGGAGATTCAATAAAAGTTCTTATCGTTTAAAATGGGGCTAATTTTGCCCCAACCAATCAGAACTTATGTAACATTTGAAAGCTAACATCTGATTGGTTGGGGCAAAATAAGCACCATTTTAAATGATAAGAACTTTTATTGAATAACCCATTGTGTTGGTTATAAGAAGCCAGCAAAAGAGATAGTTCTTCCTACGGTAAGATTATTCTTATATTGAGTATATTGGTACCAAGTACTTTTAAGTCTCAAAGGACTTGTTTAAGCTAAATTCTAATCACATAGAATAACGAAGATGATGAAGAATTCCAGCATTTTCAAGGTATATGTAATGTAATCAAGGTATTGTATATGTAATCTGCCCTATTTATAAACCCCAAAACATGTTAATTTAACCCCAAATAATTTTTTTGTACCGTCATTTTGTACAGTCATAAGAATTCTACTGAAACACAATAATTCTTTTTCTTCTTCTTCCGTTTTATTCTTCCGCTTTTTTGGGCTGTATCTCCTCCCACAGTTTGTGAGCTAGAGACATGAAATTTGGTACAGACGTGCAGGGCATAGGAGAAGTGTGCCATCTTCTAGCTAAGGAATCCTCGGAAGCGTTACAGCGTTATCTGCGAATTTCCGGACATTTTTCCCCCATAGAGTATAATGGTAACAATCCTCAAATGTTGATATTTCAAAGCAGTTTGTTTCATGGTCATAAATACAAGGTAAACCCACCTACTGACCTACCTTTCTAAAAACTCATTTAGATTTATCCTCAATTAAAGATAGTTTTATGATTGTAAACCCCAAAAACGACATACCCCCTCAACCAGGCCCAGGTACACACACCTACTAATCTACTTATCCATTACTGTGGCAGCCATACTTAAAGGGTAACTAAAGTCAAAAAAACTAATTTAGATTTATCCTCAATAAAAGATAGTTTAAAAAATACATACCCCCTCAACCAGACCCAGGTACACACACCTACTAATCTACTTATCCATTACTGTGGCAGCCATAATTAAAGGGTAACTAAAGTAAAAAAAAAATCAATAATCAAAAAAGTTTGTTTTTTTAACCCCCAACGTGGTACAGGTATACACACCAACTGACCTACCCCTCCATTACTGTTGCAGCCATACTAAAAGGGTGACTAAAGTAAAAAAAAAACACATTTTGACCAATCATCAATCCCCCAACCTGATATGAATACACACACCAATTGACCTACCTTTAATGCATATGACATATTTAAAGGGTAAGTAAAAAACAACAATGTCCTCTTCATTGGCATTATTGAGTTTTAAAATCTGCAGCACAAACACACAAATTCCCTTCCAAAATGCAGTCTTTCAAGCCAAATTCAAAGTTTATAATTAAACTTTCCCTTTCCAGTTATTGTATATAACATTATCAAACTTTTTAGTGTTGGTTATAAAAAGCTGGAAAAGGAAACATCCTTTCCTATGGTAAGATTATTCTCCATACTGAGTAATTTGAACAATACTGTAAAGTTGACTAATTTACATTAAAGGGCATGTCCACCCTTCCTAATAACTTTTGACATAATGTTCTCCTGAACGGCGGAGGAAAGAGGGAAGGTAAGTTACTATCGGGGCACCGCTACAAATATAGCGGTTGGGGCTGGGGGAGCAAGGAGAACATTATGTCAAAAGTTTTTTAAGCTAGGGGGAGGGAGACCAAATAGGGAGGGAGAGGGTGGGAGAGGGAGGGGGAGAATGGCTGCAGTGCGCATGCCAAAATTCTCCCAGAGGAGAAACAGGCATGCGCACTGCAGGATATGGACTCTGTTATCCTCCTGGTGGCCATTTTTATGGACTTTGGGGCAGGACTACAGGAGAACCATATGGAGCTGGGATGTAAGGTAAGGATTAAACTACACTACACAGGTGGGACCAGTAGTGGGGGGAATTATAGTTTTGGGGGTGGACATGCCCTTTAAGTGTTTTAATTGCATAGAATAATGATAAAGAAGCTATCCAGCGCTTCAGCGTATCATATGAAATATGCGATTTAATATATTTTCTGATTGATACAATATATATAAATACCAATCACTAAATATTACACACTTATCATTGGCACAGACCAGAAATCAAGCTTAGGGTACTAGCACTAACTTTTGTGATTATAAGATTTTTACAAAAAGGTCTGGTACGAATTGTTGGATATGAAATGCAAGAAGAGGAGGCTGAGATGGATATGGTAACTTATTATCACAATATTGATTAACTAGTTATAATACATAAGAGTCTCAAAAAACAATGGGAGCAGCAGTGGAATACCGTATATAGTCGAGTATAAGTCGAGGTTTTTAGGCTTTAAAAAAAACCTAAAAAATCCAGCCCCGACTTATACCTGAGTCACTAACTTCTTATCTGGTAAGCCGGCATCCGCTCACTCCGCTCCACTGTTCTGACGGGTGATGTCTTTACCCGGCGCCAGTCTCATTTCCCGCCTGAGTAGTGATGTCAGGCGCCAGAGCAGTGGAGTGGAGCGAGCTTACGCCGGCTTACAGGATAAGAGGTTAGTGTATACATACCGGTACATACACTAATCCTACATTCTTCTCTTGATCCTACATTCTTCTCAATGATCCTACATGTACCTCCCCTCTGGGGGTGGGGGTGGGGGGACAGTAGTCCCATACAGTAAGCCCAATTGTTGCCACTGAAGATGTTCAAAAACTACAACTCCCAGCAAATAAAGCATGCTGGGATGCTGGGAGTTGGAAGTTTCTGTGTGTGTGTGGGGGGGTCAGGCTGAATCTGAGGTTAGCTTCCCCTCTATTCAAATACACTATTCTTCCACACATGATTCACCTTTCACAGACTCTCTGCCTTAGAGGTCTTATCACAAACTAAATTGCAGGATACTGATGCCTACACGCATGAAAAGTGTGCGTGTATATCAGCGTTTACACTGTGTGTTTAAAACAGATTTCATAGGGTTCGATAAAGGGAAATCATACTAACACTTTCTATGGTATGTGATTTATTTCTTATATGTATGTTGTGTTGGGTTGTGGTGATCTTCTCTTTCGCCATTTTAGCAGGAAGTTCTGTCCTCAAACTGGTGCAGAAGGAACAGAATCCATTCTTGATTGGAATGATTGACAGCTTCAAAACTCAGAACTTAGCATGCTTTGTGATTGAACTCACAGCTGGAGGAGACCTAGTTCCCTTCTCCGTTGTGACTGAACGTCACAGCAAAGCATTGTAATAGTAGAAATGTAGAAATGATCCTTGTTTCCTATACTGAAAAATACTAAAATACAAAACTATAATGTAGATGTATCTGTGGTATTCAGTTAGATCATCTGGACTTGATGTTTAGCTCTTGAAGACATTCCAGTTGATCTAACTAAATACCACAGATGTACCATAACCTGGATGAATGAGAACTTTCACATATAATGTAAATATCTGTTGTATTCAATTAGATCAACTGGACTTGAAATGTAGTTCTTGAAGACGTTTCGCTAGTCATCCGACTGGCTTTCTCAATTCATTCTGATTGAGAAAGCCAGTCGGATGACTAGCGAAACGTCTTCAAGAACTACACTTCAAGTCCAGTTGATCTAATTGAATACAACAGATATACCATGACCTGGAGAAATGAAACCTTCACAAGCATATAATGTAAATGATTTTAAATAAAAGGATTGTCTCATCCTTAAAAAGGTTTGCCAGATTCACAAGTAATAAAGTCCTGTAACCCTTTTATCTATATAGGAATATGTCAGGAAAGTGTGTAGCGACTTGGCAAGAACGGGTTAACTATTGGTATTAGTTCTTGCAAAGGACCAATAAAAATACCATTCCACCCTGGAACAGTCCTATTGTTTATATTACGATTAGTGAAGCATGGAACCAGATCTTCTTTTCCAGACAATGTGAGGGCCGAACCGTGTATCTGGAATTCTCTTCAGCTAGGGGTCTGGTGGATACCTTAATTGGTCATTTTAAGGACAACCATACATGTAAAATAAATGTATTTCGGTATTGGAATATGTAAGACAGAAACCAATATTATATTTGTGAATGGGAAGGTAGGCTCCTTAAAATGATACCCAACATGGAGCCCTTATTCCCTTGCCAAGTTGAGTTATTAATATGTTGGGAAATATGGATTACACATAGGTCATGTTTGGTATTGTAGGAATTGATAATTAATACAGGAGAGGAATATGTGGTCAATATCCCAATACAATGTGCATATCTACATTTATATGGAGTCTGCCTAACTGAGGGGGAATGAATGCTTTTGGCTAGTCGTAAATCTGGACATTACTAGATACTCCCACCTCATGCATAGCCCAGAGGAGGGAGGTGGTTCAACGAGGGGTTTAAAAATCCTTGTAGCCCCTATAACTTTGTTCATACTGAGGGGACATGCTAAAACCGTGTGTATGGACCCGGTGTTTCTTCCCGCCCCGGGATGACCAATGGGTCTAAATGTAAAATGGTACTGGCCATTGGCTATTTTTCACTCTATAAGTAATATAGTATTGACCATTGGCTATTGGTCTCTATATATGTAATGTTGATTTATCCCCACAGCTCTTAATCAAAGACCCAGACTTTTGCTATAGAATAGAAGAAGGGTAGAGGAGATTAAACAATGCTTCTTTTTCTAGATATGTTATTATCTTTAATGCTTTAAATGTCAGTGAATTATGTAGTGATTTTTATGAATTGAAGAATTTAATTCCTTTATATATACAATTGTAGCCCACAATTAAGTGTGGCTCAATATTATTAGTTGCAGGTATATTGTGTGGCCCCCAGTGACACCCCTATGATCCCAGTTAATTGACACCATCATAAAGATAGCAACCAAAGGGTCCAGATTTATTTTTCTAAACCTGGCAGAAAAATATAAAACAATATCAGCAATAATGAACAATTATGCAAACTTTGTTACCTTTATATATATCTATATCTTAATATTCAAGTTACAGTTTCTGTGTACAACATATTTTTGTAATATATTAACTGCAAGTATTTTAAGTCTGTAATAACTTACATATATAACATACATAACTGATGGGTAACATAGCAACATAGTAATTAAGGTTGAATAAAGACATACGTCCATCAAGTCCAACCAATTCACCCTCTTTTTTTTTTTTAACCCTACCTAACAGTTGATCCAGAGGAAGGCAAAAAAACCCAGCTAAAAAGGGGGGAAAAAATCCTTCCTGACTCCAAACGGCAATCGGAAAGTATCCCTGGATCAACCAGATCTATATGCATTAATACCAGTAATTCTAAATATTTTTTCGTTTTAGAAACTTATCCAGGCCTTTTTTAAAGCTATTCAATTAACTTGCCATTACCACTTCTGCTGGAAGACAGTTCCACGGTTTCACCATTCTCACTGTAAAGAAACCTTTCCTAACCTGAAGATGAAACTTCTTTTCTTTCAACCTTAAAGGATGTCCACAAGTCCTCTGATATGACCTATTAGTGAACAATGCACCAGAGAGTTCATTGTATGGCCCATTAATATATTTGTATAAGGTTATGATGTCCCCACGCAAACGTCGCTTCTCCAATGTAAACAGCCCTAACTTGTCTAATCTGCCTGCATATTCAAGCCCCTCCATTCCCCTTATTAATTTAGTTGCCCTTCTCTGAACTGCCTCAATTTCCAAGATGTCCCTTTTGTATATGGGATTCCAAAACTGCACTGCATATTCCAAATGAGGCCTTATCAGTGCCTTGTAAAGAGGGAGAATAATATTTTTCTCTCTTGAATCTATCCCCCTCTTTATACAAGACAATATCTTGCTAGCTCTAGCCGTTGCTACCTGGCATTTTTTGCTAAGTCTGTTATCTACCAGAACCCATAAATCTTTTTCCATTACAGATGCACTTAACACAGAGTTATTTATGGTGTGGGTGGCATAGGGATTATTAAATCCCAAATGCATCACCTTACATTTATCAACATTGAATATCATCTGCCATTCTGCTGCCCATTTTGATAATCTATCTATGTCTGCTTACAGCACTTGCACATCATTTAAAGTTTCCAAAGCTCTGCATAGTTTAGTATAATCAGCTGAGACCTTGCTCTCAATGCCCCCTTCTAAGTCATTTTTAAACAGAAGTGGTCCCAGTACAGAACCCTGAGGCACTCTGCTTAGAACTTTAGCCCACATAGATGTAGCTCCATTAACCACCACTCTCTGTTTGCGATCCAATAACCAGTTCTCTATCCATGAAAAAATGTTTATACATTAGTCGCCTATGTGGCACAGTATCAAAAGCTTTCGCAAAATCCAAATATACCACATCCACTGCTGTGTCTGAATCTAACTTCTTACTCGCTTCTTCATAAAAACCAATTAAATTTGTCTGGCATGATCTATTTCTCATAAATGCTGACTACTACAAATATGATGATCTCTGGAGACAAAGTCAAGGATATGATCCCGTAACAAAGTTTCCAGCACCTTCCCTACCACTGATGTTAGGCTTACAGGTCTATAGTTACCAGGCTGTGAACTACTACCTTTTTTGAATATTGGTATTACATTGGCTTTTTTCCAATCGAGCGGCACATCCCCAGACAAAAGCGAATCTGAAAAGATGAGAAACAGTGGTCTAGATAGAACTGAACTAAGCTCTTTTAAAATCCGAGGATGCAATCCATCTGGTCCTGGGGCTTTATTGATATTAACTTTGTCTAATTGTTTCCGTACCATATCCTCTGTTAGCCAGTGTGAATACTCTTCATTTTTTCCCTGCATATTATTAAAATCCCTGCTGTAAGGACAAGGATTCTCAACAGTAAAAACCGATGTAAAAAAAAAGGTTTAGCGGGCGTGGCTTGAGCGTGCACCGGAGCGGACGCATGTAAGAGAGGCTCCCGGACCGAAACCCCAGAACACAGGTACCAGAGCCCTTATCCTCACCTCCGACACCACAAAATGGGCAAAAGAGGCTCCCTCAAATTGCAGGCATCCCAACCCGGCGCTCCCAACATGGAGCTCGATAGATACTTCTGGAAAACTCCCGGACCAGGCCCCAGTCGCGGGACGCGCGACAAGGCCGCAACAGACAGACCCACATGCACTGAACGGAGCCCTCCAGAATCAGCAGAGGAATCAGAGGCAGAAAGCCTAAACCCTGATATCAGGCTGTACCTCCAATCCCTGCCTACAAAAAAAGATTTTGAGAGCCTGGTGAAAAAAGTGGAACAAACCTGCAAGGCAGAAATATCAGCCTTACGCCAAGATTTCAAAGAAGTCGCTGACCGCGTGGCAGACCTAGAAACCAGGTATGACCAACAGGAAACCGCCATTAATAATATATACACCTACTCTATATCCCAGTCCATCACAATTAGATATCTCCAAAACCAAATTGATGATCCAGAAAACAGACGCCGCCGTAATAACATTCGCATAAGAGGCCTACCAGAGGCCATCGAACCAACAGAACTGCCATTAGCATTAACAAAAATCTTTAACAACCAGAGGATACCCCCATTGAACTAGATAGAGCACATCGAGCCCTACGCCCAAGGGGACTCGACAACTCTTCACCCAGAGATGTGATCTGCTTCATCCATCACTTCACCATAAAGGATGAGATCCTTACAAAAGCTAGAGATTGCACCGAAATTGAGTTCCAAGGGGTCAATTTATCTCTATTCCCAGATTTATCCAGAAGAACACTGCAACAACGCAGAGCACTAAAACCTCTACTGGCTATACTAAAACAAAAAGGAATCATATACAAATGGCTCTTCCCCTTTGCATTACATGCACGCAAAGACGGAATCACTGCCATCCTCAAAGACCCAGAAGGCCTCACACCATTTCTCTCCAAACTAAATCTACCCAAGGTGGACTTACCTGAATGGGACACCCCCATAAAGATGCATGCCCCTCTGGAGAATAAACAATGGCAACCAGTCAACCACCGGAAACACCAATCCCTCTAAAGGATACCCCATTCTAAAGGTTCTCCCCCATACACCTCACCTACTTGATTCCTACTAAAGACCACTGATTTACATACGCAATACCTGAGAATTTACTCAATTACAATGCCTACTTATGAATATAATCCTTTTCTTTTTCTTATTCCTAAGAGGATAAACATAAGCTACCATAAACCTAACTACCTGTGAACTGGGGGTACAACACACTGAACCCTAGACCCCCTAGTGCGGTTCCTGGTGGACTATCGGGACACATTTGTAATTATGAAGCTACATGTATGGCAACATACTTTTTTTCTTTTGTAGCCACATGTCAGTGGTTTTCTCCACTTTCAAACCACTGTGAGTATATTTCAATAGTCAAGAAAGCTCTTTTTAATACGTGGTACAGAACGTGCAGAAAACTGTAAATTGGACCTTGGCAGGGTTGTTTCTAGTACTTGCACCTGTGTTAGTCTGCACAAATTGCTTTGACTATCCATTATTATATTGTTATAGTCTCTATCTATGAACTTTTTAAACATAATGCCAAGCTGCTTTCATCCAGGTCATGGTATATCTGTTGTATTCAATTAGATCAACTGGGCTTGAAGTTAAGTTCTTGAAGACGTTCCGCGAGTCATCCGACTGGCTATAACACCTCTTAGCCACTATACAATCATGCCCTTAACACCTAGCTGTGATTTGCTAATTGGGACTTTCCAGGGTACATAATTGCCACAGATTCTTGTACAAGTCATTCTTAATTGAGAAAGCCAGTCGGATCCAGTTGATCTAATTGAATACAACAGATATAATGCCAAGCTGTTCTTGTGCAATAGTGCAACTGGTGTATTTATTACCCTAAGGAATTGGAATACCCCGGATGGCATCAAATGTTATCTAGTAATCAGACAAGCAACATATAGAATACTTAGAACTAGTAGGCATAGATCCAGCATAGAGCAGAGATGGACTAGAACTCAAACACGAGTTCGAGACAAACTTATCGAGTTCGAAAGGACTCGGACTTCTCGAACTATCTCGGACCTGGATTTCTCAGACTTTCAAACATACGATAATTATCTCATAAACGATTTGAATATTTGATAATTATCGAATTCAAAAATCTAACGATCTTCGAATCGTTTATGGGATAATTAGCAAATGTTCGAATTCTTTATGGGCTAATTATTGAATGTTTGAATTGTTTATGGGATAATTATCGAATGTTTGAATCGCTTATGGGGTAATTATCGAACGCGGTGCTCGAAAGTAGTACACGTGAGAATAAAATAGATTTTTTGAAAGTTCTGGATATTCAAATGTGTTCCCCAGACCATTTCCCATGTCCCAGAGCCATTTACATTAAGTTACCATTGATATTTTAATTGTATTTCATTAGAACTTTTCAAACTATTTGACTCCCATTGACTTTAATGGGTCCGTTTTCAAACTTTTCATATAGTTTGAAAGTTTTAAAATGGACTTTAGCATAGAGCCAGATGTTGATGGTAAAAATTATGGTTTTACTTTTATACTGTTATCTGTTTTGTAAATTGCTTTTTGCGTATCATTATCTCACAACACTGAGTAATAGTTCGTACACACGTGCGATCGCGGGTGCCAACCCGCAACGCACAATGTGTATGAACGGCTGATTCAGCTCGTAATTGTGCCGGCCGAGAAAGTGTCCATACATGGCACGATTATTGACTGAAACGGCCATTCATACAAATTGTGTGTCCCGCGATTGCACATGTGTATGAACCTTAAGTTCTCATGTCTAATTACTCATAGGAAACAGAAACATTATACAGATCGGGAACGCTACAATGTTTCTAAAGATTTATGGTTTGGTGATGGGAGGAATATGGGAGATGTATGTATCTAACATGTCATAGGGGAGATATTCCCCATATATATTCATACCAAAAACTTTAGCAACACTTGTACGCAGTCCATAAATCTTTGTGAATATATAGCGTCCATATGGGAAGCACTCAAAAAGGGACTTTCTTCAAACTTGAAAAAATGCGTTTATTGCAGTTATACGCATTTCCTGACAACGGCCCTGTCGATCCCTCCAACATTTCTTTCTCATTTCAAAAGCTGAGGGGGGTATCCCCTCCTCCTTAATCTGTTTTGAAGTTCACTCATTCATTGTCTTGCACTATACGTGATATCCTACAATATTGACTTCTAGGAATAGACCTAGCAACATGTTGAGGAAACTGTTATATTCCAAAATAGCATTACAGTCGTTTTTTTCCCCTGTAGATATCTGTGATCAGCTGTCCCTGATCACAGATAATAGTCACATCAAGAAACACTACTTGTCTAGAATTCACTGTACATGTGAATCTTATGTTAGGGTTACTGCCATTGAATTTGAGGGCGAAACTCTCAAAGGATCAAGTGTCGCCCCCCTTATAAGGAACACATCATCTAGGAAACACCACCACACC
The DNA here is from genome assembly GCA_019447015.1 of Hymenochirus boettgeri. Classification (NCBI taxonomy): domain Eukaryota; kingdom Metazoa; phylum Chordata; class Amphibia; order Anura; family Pipidae; genus Hymenochirus; species Hymenochirus boettgeri. The sequence goes on along the minus strand of CM033469.1, from coordinate 104,688,673 downwards.
ACACCAATAGAAGGATTGTGAAAGCACTCCTTAGGCTAAATTATAATTACATTTTGTGGGAGTGCTACTGATTTGGTCAAACATTTATACAAACATAGAAAAGATAATCAATGCACATTCCTTGGCCCCATACAATATCATATTATCTGCACACTAGCATACATTATAAACAAAGGGGTTTAGGTATACATTACTGTGATCATATGAATGAAAAGCCTTCCAACCACATCAAGGTAACCCCAGTCTGGAAGGTCCTAACTTCTAACCTTTTTAAATTTCTTTACTTCAATTACAATTAGCAAACTTTTTCTTTTCTCATAATTGCGCACTGGATCAATATAGCAGGCTTTATCACAACCCTTCTATTGTATGTATTTATTAGGAAGCATGGTCAAGCTTCCATGTGGTAATAGCACCCCCAACACGGCCCTTTAATGGGAGGTCCTATGCCTTTAATATAAAGCACTGGATGGACGGCCTCTTCCCTCATTTTAAAAAGCCAAAGGGCTGGGGGGAAGTGAGAAAGCCTGCTATATTGATCCAAAGCGCAAGTATGAGAAATGCAAAAGTTTGCTAATCGTTGTTGAAGTAAACAAATTTAAAAAGGTTAGAAGTTAGGACCTTTCAGACTGGGGTTACCTTGACGTGGTTGGAAGGCTTTTCATTCATGTGATCACAGTAATGTATACTAAAACCCCTTTGTTTATAATGTATGCCAGTGTGCAGATAATATTATATTGTATGGGACCTAGGAATGTTCATTCATTATCTTTTCTATGTTTATATATATATATTTGAACACCAATGATTGAACACAGGTCTTCTAAGAATAAATGTATTCACCAATGTGTTATCTTGTAACACAACATGTTTCCGCCTGCATAGGGGCCATCATCAGGATAACAAATACATTATCCCACTTCCTCTTATACGCTGCAATTTTCTGACAGTCTGCACATGTACAGCATGACACTATTAGGATTTTAGAGTATATTTTTGACAGTCTGCTGGCTATACGCAAGGAACTTTCCTTCCGATGTTCCCATAACATTCTCCATACTATTCATGATGTTAAAAAAACTGCCTGGACTGATATTTTGCAAAATGAATAGGCCAGGTTGTAAGGTAACGCAAGGACGTATTTTAGTTAGTCTGTAGACATTTGATTTATGAATTGATGACCGAACATCAAACCTATTAAATGCCTACTAGATGCATTGCTGACATTTGGGTCAGATAATCAAATGATTAGAGGGGAATTTTATAATAAAATTATTGTTTGTTCTATTTTCTTTTTTAGATTTTTTTTTATTCTTCAAATTTTTTGTACTTTTGAGCTAGAGCCTTCATCAAGCTATTAAGGAATCCATAGAAGGATTGCCAAGTTAGCTGCAAAGTTCCAGAGATTTTTCATCATTTGACTGGATATTTAACTAAAGCCCCAATGCCAATTTTTAAAATTAAATTTACCAATTCCAGACCCATACTGTATGCAAGTGCACAGATGATATAAAATGCTATGGGGTCTAGGATTATGCATTGATTACCTCTTTATTTGTATGAATTTCAGCCAAATCAGTAGCTCTGGGGGTGTTAAACCTACAGTTACATTTTGGTTATATGGCTGGACATGTCCTTTAAGAAAAAAGTTAGAACCTTCCAGATTAGGGTTACATTGGCCTTGGTTGGAAAGCTTTGCATTCTTCTGATCATAATAATGTAACTAAAGCCCCTTTGTTTAGAATGTACTGCATTCAAGTGTATAGACACACATTTCTAGGGATTTGTGGAACCAAGTCATGTTGCATTTCAAGACAAATTAAAAGTTTACTTTTCCTTTCTAATATGCTAGCTGTGATTTCATAAGATTTGATTTTACACCATATATTACGTAGAGAATTATTCTCCCCCAGCCACCCACCATTTTGTACTTCACAAATGAGTTTCGTAGGAATTCCATAGTGACTAATATCTTAAAGTTTCAGAAAGTCATTGGACACTAATGGCTCAATATAACTGGTGACATAACTAAGAACCGTTTATAAGGATCTATTTGACAAGATATACTTTGCTCTTGCATATTTTAAATATATATTAAAAATTCTGTAAGGACATAAGGATTAGCTGTACTGTGACACAGTACAATGCCCCCCATCTGCCACTGTCAATCATGGCCAAAGTCATTAATGTACCGACTTATAATTCACTGGGCTCCCCTGTACATGTGTCTCTGCACAGGTTCAAGCTTGTAACAGGCTTATGCTGCAATGGCAGGGTGGCCACCTTTGCAGGCAAGAGACAAATGTTTTGCACACTTCAGTTGTAGGGTTTCCTGCCTCAAGAAGTGGTTGGGGCTAGTATCTTGAGAAAAAAGGTGGGTACTGTAACCCTATTCGGGTGGACATTACCTTTAATGCTGTATGACCACATTAAACAAATCTAACAAAGTGAATCCCTTATAGGAGAACTAAACTTTTTATTTAACCCTAATATGAAGGTTTTTCAACCCAAAACACCTATACATTGTAAAATTCTTCTCTAGTAAGTTGCATTTAGTACATGTAAGAAATAGATTCTGTAACTAAGTGGGTTCCCATGTTGTTGCCAGTACTACTCATAGCCCATGTTTCCTTCATGGTCTCTATGAAAAGAGTTTCATTGTTGAGTTGCTGGTGGTGCACCATGTAAATGCTGTGTTTTTAGGAACACACAGCCCAAGAAGTCACAAGTTCAAAAATCCCCTAGTTCACTTATAAAACAATACAACATAGTCTACTGCCTGAATCTATTGGAGTTTTTTTTTTGTTTGTTTACATCATGTTTCTAAAAAATATATAAAGTTTCTACATATGTACAAACTTTATATATAGCGGCTGTTTTAATTAACCAACCAGCATGAGTTGCTGAATGCCTTCCTGAAGCAATACAAAATAATAAACTGATTTTACTGACATTTATCGAAATGTACTTGCTTTCTCTGCATGTGTAGTGGTGGTGCACTGCTTAATTGCTTCTTTTGGAAACAAACAGACCAGTGGGACACAGGTTCAAATCCCAAGGCTTTTTTTGGTTTCTATTATGTTTCAAGCAAAAGATAAAGAGTCTACATGTACTGATATTCCAACTGGTAGCTCTTGAGATAGAGGTAGAAAGCTTTCGTTTTAGCAAGACAAAGCATAGAAGGTTGCAGGTTTGATTCCCCAGACTTACTTTTATTTTTTACTGAAATGTTAATTCTATTCTATTTCTAACATACATGCTAGCAAAGAAATAAACTGCAAAAAGTATTTTCTGTATGAAAAGCAATGTATCATTGTTAGGAAAAGGAGCAATTGTAAAGCGTTTAACCAAAAACTGTGTCAGAGGGAGGGATTATCTCTGAGCTCTAAAATGATTGGCTGTCAGCTTCCAGCAAGCAAGTCTGCAGCTTCCTGTAAAGTGCATACACTTACCTGGGGGATTACCCAGCCAAGGTGAATTATGGGAGCTGACCCCTAATACCCACAGGTTAATTTCATAACCCAGCATCCACAGCAAAGGGAGAGGTGAGACACAGCTTTTTGTATTTTTGTAAATGTGGTCTGTCTATTGGGGTAATGTTGTCTTGGAGACTTTAGTTACCCTTTAAGTCTATAACAAACATCTAATGCATTATAATTAAAGCTGCAAACACATTTAAACATATACTGTGAGAAATAATGGACCTCAGAAAAAATATAGTCACTGAACCTAACATGCCGGAGTTAAAGATACATTATCTGATTTATATATGATATATATTAGACATTAAGTAGATTTGACAACCATGTTTAGTCTATCTAGAGTCTAACAATTGTATAGCCAGCATAGCAAGAGTCTTTCCATTACATGTCTGCTACTATTCCATTGGTGAGGGGGTCACTGATGCATTTTATAAATGGGTACACACAAAGTTTAATTCAGGGAACTTCACTGAGAATTAATATAAATGTTCATTTGTGTTACTGATCTCTGTGATTGTGATCTGCGAACAATCATCTTAAACTCAAAATACATAAGCCTCCTCCTCACTGCATTAATTCTAATCCAAACCTTTGTCAAGGGAATTACATGCAGACAGTCCATCCATTTCGTATCCACCCGTAAACAGAAGGGTTAATCACAGCAGTTGCTCTACAAAGTGCTGAAATTTTAGGGGATTTGTCACAGGAAATTTGACAGCACACATCACTGGGAGCTGTGACAGATATGCAGCCCCATAGCACAAGAAAATAATGGACTCTCTCCCAACAATGTGCAACATGTGTTAACCTCAGACATTTCTTGATTGAATAATCATGCGCACTTTAGCTCACACAATAAGTTCCACTAATAATCATCCCCACTAAGATCTACTAAAGATCATCCCATAGTATGTTATGAATGTTTACATGTAATTGTGAAGCAATACGGAAGATGTTAGTGCTATATAAATCCACAATAATAATAATAATAATGATAGTTAGCTACACTAATAATAATCCCCTAGTAAGCAGAATAATCACTCATCCTCTCACAAGGATCACCTGCTGCCCCCAAGGAGTTAAAAAGGGTCTAGACAGGCAGCACCCCCCAAGGAAATCCTACTACTTGATTCCTATCAAGGATACCCAAATGCTACAATGCCACATGTGTTTATTTCTATTTTATGTAAATGAGAATAAAGCCTGGCTGCCCACAGTGATTCACAGGTTCAATCAGCACATACAATGGCCAGTTCTCCCTGCAGCTCCCTTCCCGGTGAACACCCAGAATAAGGGAAGGTCACAAGTTGACAGCCTGTGCACTGTCCTCTCCCTCTCATGCAGGCTCCGCTCCTCTGATGAAGCTACAGATCTGCTCCTGGTTTTGCACCTGGTCCCCGGGGCCGCCTCACGGCCTTTCTCTGCTGTTTACTGAGCTCTTGTCCTGATATCACTCCGCTGGCATGGAGGAGGAGGAAGCAGTGAGAGGAGGAGGAGGAGAGCACTTGATCATTGTGATGGTGGCAGGAGGAGCAAAGTAACAGCAGCAACACTAGCAAAGCTCTGCTCTCTCAGCTCCCTTCAGCAGCCTCCACTGCTCTACTTTTTGCAACTGCTTTGGCTATTGAGTTGTGTGGCTGTCCCCCTACCGACCTCTCTCTCCCCCTCCCCGTTTACTCAGGATTTATGTAGAAAGAGATACTTTCCTGTAATCGGTCCATCTGCACCATTTGCTTTTATTATTTTCCCCCGTCCCCAGTGTAATATGCCAGAGATCCACAAAAAGTACTTTGGACGCCTTGCTGAACACCCATGTAAACTTTTCTTTCCATTGCTCTCTAGAAGAGGGGAGTCCAATGGGAAAGCAGCAAGCAGTGCGTTAGTGTTGGAAGGGGAAGTGTGTGCATGAGTGTGACATTGTGTGTGTGTGTGTACTTATGGATCCCAAGTGTGTGAAAGTGACAATAATATGAGGGCACCAAGTGACTGGACCTTCTGCTCCTCTCTGGAGATTTATAAGTCACTGGATTGTAGAAACTGAAGAGGAGAGATCTGATCTTCAACCTCAACCCTTGTTCTATTGCTTTTTATTGTTTTATTTTTATTGGGGGGGGGGGACACCTCCCAGGCTCAGGGGGTGATGTGCTGACCAGCTGTACCAGTCTCTGGGTGGGTGGCTGCCTGCTGATCCACTGTACCAACTCTATCCCAGCGTGGCTCCATGTCCCCCAGGCTGACTTGTGATCAATTAACAACTCCCATTCAGTTTCTTCGTGGTTCCTGCCCCATTGTGGCTTGTGACATGTTGTGAGACCTCCTGTATCAATATATCCAGATCGTGGCTACTTAAATATGGTAACAATTCACTTGGAGAACAAACTTGGGTAGGGAGGGGGCAGCAGGACAGTGGACAGTTTTGCTTGGTTTGTTTTTTTGTTGGGGGGGTTTGTAACTTCTTATCTCAAAATAGTGTGCACTGGGACTGGGATGGGGGATTTCGCAGCCCCCGCTGCTTCCAATGGCAGTAACCTGTGCATCAGCACTGCCTTGGGCAGCAGTAACGGAGGTAGCCACAGTCACAGTAGTAACAATCCCCCTCCCAGCGCTATTGCCCCCAGTGCACCGAACAATGGGAACAGCGTGAGCATTCCAAAGCACAGCACCGTGGTAGAGAGACTCCGCCAGAGGATCGAGGGCTGCAGGAGGCACCATGTCAACTGCGAGAACAGGTACCAGCAAGCCCAGGCAGAGCAAATGGAGATGGAGCGAAGGGACACGGTAAACCTTTACCAGAGGAGTCTGGAGCAAAGAGCCAAGAAGTCAGGAAGCAGCCAGGGAGGTGCGTCTGCGGGAGCAGCTGGTGGAGCTGGTGGCAACAAGCATCACCACCACCAACAGCAGCAGCACCAGCAGGGTAAACAGCAGGATGCAGAGGCACCGGCCAGTATCGGCACCACGGAGCAGCGGAACCATACACTGATCATGGTAAGAGGGGGCACTATTGCTACTGCTTGGAGTTTCACTGCTTGGCATGAGGGAGGGGGGTATCCCGTGTGTTTTCTGTTTTGAGAGCGGGGTTAGGGGCGGAGCCAGAAGTATTGGGCAATGCCTGTAAAGTTCTACCAGTGAGGGGGTCTGGGGGGAAAGTTACCAGGATCTTACTCCTCTCTTTTTCATTGGGTCCTCTCTGGTTATAAACATGGGCATGGGAACTTCCAGATTGATTCCATTAAGGATGGCTGATGGATTAATGATATTTGCTAGTCATGGTGAACCTTGTGTGTCTCAAGGTTCTACAGTAGTGAAATATTTAAGAGTTTCCTATTTAATGATTCTTTCCAGAGGTACTTTGGTAGCCCAGCAAGACCCTGGGTAATGGATCTTAAGACTTTCTAGTTTGTCCCTGACACTGTACATGTCCCTGGTCTGGGCTTGGGTGCAACATTGTTTAAAGGGAAATTGATTGTACAGTATATTGTACTATGTTGTCCTTGATGTTTGACTACTGGGGAGGTTATAGGCTGGAGCTGGCTTGAGTCCCTGATCCTCCAATCTACTTATATGGTTTAAGTCTCGTCATTACAAGCACGCCAAGCACACTGATCCGGCAACAAAGAAAAAAACATCACAAACCGTGCTTGTCTGTCCTGTAGTGGAACATTAACCCCACAGTTTCCAATTTCTGGCCTACACATTTGATTCCACATTAGGTGGACTGGGAAGCGAGGTTGCTACTTTTCCCTTTTAAAACTGAACACAAAAAACCCAGCATGCTAAAAAGCTCAGTATTTACATTAGAAGCATAATACAGGCCACATTGGTTTCAGTGTAGCCATAGAGCATGTATTAAATAAACCAGTGTGTACCTATTTAGCCTAGCTGACTTCATGTGTGTTCTGTTTTTAAGAACCTCCTCTAACTGGGATAAAGACCTGAAGTTTCCCTTTATTCCATAACTTCCATCTCTGTTCAAGGGCAGTACTAGGGAATCGTAGTTTGGCAGAGGTGTTAAATCTGAGTTCCTTTGTACTTTTATTCCTATGACATTTATATTAATGTAATATGCTTATGGCACGCTAAAGAAAAGAAAATGTGAGCAATATTTATAGGTATGGTCAATCTGCTGTTAAACATTTTAAAAACATCACTTATAATTACAATGTGTAGTACCAACTTTTGTTAAACTAATAAATGAGCGCATTGCATTGTTTAAGTTTAGTCATAAAGCAGAATAGGAGGTTAAAATCGTTCCATTCACCCGCTGTCATATATAATATTCAGATTCAGGGTCTCCAGACTGCAAATTTGGGATATGTGTATTTCTTTTTATCGTAATATAAACTGATCTGTGTTTGGTTGATGTTTGTCACCGGTGTGGCAGCATTCTTGTGTCTCCTGTCTCTCACCTACCCATGAGATCTCCACGCAAATAAACAGACCATGTTACACTGGGTAGGAAAATAGCTGCTTGCCAAGTCCTAACAGACAGCTGGATTTTTGTGGTTAAATACAGTCAGAAGTGGGGGGAGGAGCAGAGTAGCTGGGGGTGGGGAACAAGTGCTAAGTGTGCATCCTTTCCTTTTGTAATCAGGGCACTGTCACAGCACAGGCAGGTCTGTTTGCTGCTCACTTTGGAGGAATTAAGTTTCGTTTGTCAGTGGCAAAGTGTGTGTGCTGATGAGGGGGAGGGGTGTTTGCACAGTAGTGGCTATTTCGCTGACTCCCTCCTCCCCTCTGATGCTGTTAGACTGGTTAGATATCTTACATGAAGCAAACTCCAACCCCCTCCCTCCCATTTACTTAGCTTTTCCTGCATTAGGGAAGAATCAGATCTGCTCTCTGGCATGTAATGCTGTAGAAAGAAAGGATCATCTCTCTTCAATACCCCTAGAGAAAGAAGGGCAAGAGTTTAATTCCTTTAAACACCTATGCCTTATTTACTGTTAGCAAGAGAGCTGACCAAGATTACTGGATACAGAGGGAATGATATATACTCAGATGTGAATACGGAGTAAAGGCAGAGTGTACTATGTATTTGTAGATCTGATATAATCCCTACCTTGCCATGAACTCAATGTGTGTTTATCCCCCTAAACGTGATTTCAGTTAATCAGTCCAACCTTTCCTGATATTCCTCCTCTCTAGTTACTGGCCCTCGTGATAGTTTTAGTTCCATGGTAATAGTGATCAGTATTCCATATTGCTCTACTATATTCATTCTTGAAAATGAAACCTGATTATTGTGGACAGTATTTTGAACATATTAAAATTTGTCTTGCGATCATTTTAGCTAAAGTCAATGGAATTCTATGGTCCATATTTCTGGCCATGCATTGACATCTTTTTGCCATTAAGTGGTTAATGTTTTTTGTTACAGGAACTAGAGCTAATATCTGTGTTAACCAGTTATTGGTAAGAATCCATGTGTATATCTTGCGACTGGAAATGTTCCATGGCTGCTGCTGCTTGCAAGGCTTTTGTTTTAAACAAGAATGTGCCCAGCTATCCTCTTGTCTGTCTCAGTTGTTGGATCAAGAACACAGGGGGAGGAGTCCTGTGTTTTAAACCCAGAGACATTTTTTTTTATTATTCTCTTTCTCATATACAGGAAGCTGCAAACCTCACAGAGCTTTCCTGAACCAGAAAAGATCACAAGCGATATAACAATAACAACTCAGCCACTGTGCACGCCAGTGTTTGGGCATTGTACTTGTTACCAGTAGTATTGATTTTAATTAGATTTAAGCCAGAAGGGGTTTCCAATAATATGTACAAGTAGTTTAATGAAATTTGGTGAATATAATGCACAGCAGAAGTTGTAACCAACAGATCCTTTTCTGAAGGCAAGCAAGGCTTTAAAGGATAACTATCGTGTGCATAAAGTTTTTTTTAAAAAAAATAAGGTTAAAATGAAAAGTATTTGGGACAGGGATATAGGATTAGTAATTCCTACCTTACCTCCCAATATTGTTTCTGTGAGGAGCACCAGGCCAAAAAAAACTCATTCTGCCAGTCTTCCTCCTGGCTTCAGCACTGTCTTAAATGAAGGAATAGTCCAGGACTAACCTGGCAAAATAAAACTGTATGTGCTGTAGATCCTCAACAAAACGATAGTGTGAGGTAGGAATAATCAATCCAACCTCCCAGCCCTCAGGTACTTTCCATTTTGAAGGACAATTATACTCAACTCCCCCTTGTTCCTTTCCCCCCACTCCTGCAAAGTACCCAGGGTAAGGACCTAAAACACTAAGTCCTCACCTCTGGGTACTTTACAAAAGTCCTGTACTACTTAGGATCGGACCGGAGTGATGAGGGAGATTTTGTAAAGGGGGGAAACTGTATTTTAGATTAATTTTGTAAGGGGGAAAACGGTATTTTAGATTAATGGGGCCCATACACAAATTTCCCACTAGGCTAGAGGTGGCCATCTTAGGTGACAGTTACTAACCCAATAAAGTCTAAGGGTGCCTTCTTATAGAGGGTAGTCAGGTTGGCAGTAAAAACAGGAACCACTTAAGGTGACACATTCATTAGAAAAGCTCATCAGTGGCGTCACTTTTATTTCAAGATATATCTGTCTTTAAATCTGTTGGTTGAAATTGTCCCATGTGAAGTCTGAGTCTGGTTAGTATCAAACCTCGGTCAATACTAACAAATATCTATAATGGCGTTGAGGTATCCCCCTGTATGTGCATTAACAATATAAATTGAAGGTATGCTTAGGTTCACATTACATTTTGCTATTGCAAAAAAAACTCCAAACATTCGTTATGTACAATGTATCAGGTTTGGTAGTAATGCTGGCCATACACCTATTAGTTATTTGATAGATTCAGGATCTGATTGTCTGGTCTAGTATCTAAAAACAGCTTCCAATGTTCCCATTACTGGTCCATTCTTTTTGTGATCGAAAGTCTCAAAATGATTGGCCCAGGTGGTTATCTGAACACCGCAGGAGAAGATTTTGTAGAAGATTTAAGGTGTCCATACACTGGAAACTTACCTAGCTACGTTCCCATGACGTTCCTTGAATCTGCCCAGCCTGATTACTTTGCAATCAATGTTACAGGCATAACGTCGATCACGTTATCAGCATTATGTGGCTGAGAATTTTGCAAGGTAAGAATCCAGTACCAAGCCTGATTTGATTGTTTCAGATCAAACATTGAATCAGGGTAATGTCAGGCCTGTGTATGGCCAGCACAATGCTAGCGGTAAAGTTTTACTGATTAGAAGGCAAATCGATTGTAATTCTGACCTGATTGGTGGTTTTACTTGCCATAATGTTTCCCGGTCCTATTGTCGCTTGCGATCGAAATATGGATTGTAATTCCAATCACAAAATAATTAGGACATGTGTGGTTTAAACATGTCTCTGGAACTGTGGGAGATACGGTACGTTGACTGATGTATTACCAGAAGTATGAGGTTTGCACCTAAATAAAATGTGAATGTACCTTAGGAAAACCATACATGTAGATAGATGCTCATTTCTCAATTGTCTGTAGTTGGACCATAAATTCTGAGGCACCGTCAGGCATCATGATTTGGCACAATCTTCCTGAAATTTTCAAACCTGCTCAACGGTGACTTCAGTACACTGACCATTTCTTTTCGAACTATTGAATTTGAATTATTTGATATTTTAGTACAGTAACATATACACATGGTTTCTCTTAAAGGGCAAGTCCAGCCTCAAAATGAAAACTTACATACAGGTAAATCACCCCCCAAAACCCTAAACGGTAATAGTAACCTGAAATCCTGCACAATGTCCTGTTTCCCCTGTTTCTGCTTCCTGGTTCTTCCAGTTAGTAACTGTCAGTTATGCATTTGACAGTTGACATCACAGCTAATGACTGAATGTTAATCCCCTGTCTGCCTCTTCTGAGCATGCCCAGGCTCAGTACAGGTTTCTAAATTGCTCAGTTTCCATGAGGCATCCAGGAGCATAGCAGGCATACAGTAATGAATTCATAGGACAAACTATAATATATCAACATTTTTTAAAGAGGCCATTCTTTCAAAAAGATGTTCTTATGAGGGTGGAGTTGTCCTTTAAATCAAAATTGCAGGTGTCATTATCACTAATCTGACACATTACTTACACTGTTTAAGACAAAGCATATCAGTCTTGGAGATGTGACATGGGCCGGACTTGGCAGTATAGGAGCATGGCACTCGCTGGCCAGTAGTACTAGTATAGAATAGGTCCAACCAATTAGAGCCAAAGAATGTTTGGTTTAATTTAATGGGACTGATGCGATAAATGTTATCTAACTGGAGTAAAGTTGCCCATATATATGCAACATTGGACGCTAATTCACGATCAGATTCCATCAGATTATGATTGTGAATTGGCTGATGCACCAATAGACAGGAACGACTATTCTGTATATACTTTATGTGTAACAATCGTTTATTCTGTCCATAGACATGCACAATTGTTATGTTTATACTGTAGTATAGGAAGCAGGTAACAATGCAGTGGAAATGTTCTGTTTGGACTGATAGGTTGCGGTGCCAATGGCTGTAGCTTGTTGGGTTCATGACCTATCCATAGATAGAGCTGATATTTAGTAAATCCAAAGTGATTAACTGAATATTGGAAATATGAATGGGCACCTTAACATAGTAAAAAGCTTATATCTGATATTTATTTTTAGGTGTAAAACCATATGTGAACATATTTAACAACATCTTCTGTATACATTTTGCATAAATGAGGATAGTTCAATTAAAAACAAGCACTTTTGAGATTTATTTTCCAATAAGAATGCGACTGTTATAAAAATAAATAAACAGGGTTGACTAAGCCATTGTTTACAACATGATTCATAAATCACATAATTGCCAACTGTCCCTATTTTTTCGGGACAGTGTTTTTAATAGATAAAAATAGGTACTATTTTCTTATTCTTTATCAGTATCTTATCCTATTTTCTATTTTACTTTAAATGGTGTTGGTTAGCCAGTCTGTGGAGGAGTAGTAGATAAAGATTTTTGGGCTGATCATCTGATACACATGGGTCAATTCTGCCCCAATCTTTTTTAAATCCAGTTGGAAAGAAACGCACTACAGCTGATAATTTTGCCAAAATTTACTGATACTTTAGATAAAAGTTTCCAGTGATTTTAACAAAATTTGATTGGTCAATCAGGTTAAAATATTGCCCAATGTGTATCCTGCCTAAAGATCAGATACGTTTTATCTAACATGTGCACATAGTGTTAGTTAACTTAGCAGGAGCTGGCATGGTATGGAGGGGTAAATAATGGGTTCACCAGAACTGAAAACAAAACAGACCATTCCTATGGAAATTTCACCACTCCACAAACTACCAGGTTTTAAAAGACAAGCTGACAGGCAGTTCACAGCACTGTCAGACATTCATTATTTATTAGTGTTTTTTAGTTCTGGTGAGTAGCAAGTTAACCTGCTATTTACCATGTTCGTATAGCTGACTGAACAATCAGTGCAGCAGCAACATTAACCTGGTTGCAGTGAGGGACTGGCACATGCGCAAATAAGCTCCTCCTCCGCATATTTTGCGCAAATTTTAAGCCATTTGTATATTATCATTCAGAAACGTATTTGTATTTTGAATAAATAAATAAAAGAAATAAATAAAAAGTGCTATATTACTTACCTAGCCTGAATTGCGTTCCTTTGCCATCAATAAATATTTGTGTTTTTTATATTTGCAGATTGTATTATGTTCAGTTTCCCTTCCTTTGTAAGATTCTGTATTACAGTTAGAGCCGTAAATAAAAAATAAAGGTATGAACATTTGAATTTACCATAATATGAACATTTATTGCCTGTACATGACTGAACAATTCCTCAGTTAGTCTTTATCCTTTGATATATGTAGTATTGAAATATTTTCTTGTCTGACACTCTTAATTACAAGTACAGCACAAGACTACGTGTCCCACTGCGCACACTTTGGCCCAATATTTCCTTCAAAAGATATACCAATTGATATACTGACCAGTAGTTTGTCTGTGAGGAATTAAAGTGGTAGCATAGATATTGACGCCCAATAATGCGGCCTAGTCAGGATAGCGGAATTTGTTGTGGTTTAAGAATGTGTCCAATTGTTGAGGCCAACTCACTGCCATTTTGGTAATCATAGTCTATTACTGGCCAATCAAAAAAAAGTATTAGGGCAGGGTTTTTCTTGGTCCCAAATATGGATTATGTTCTCTCTAATTTAATATTGGCTGTATGCATATAAATTATCTTGTGAGTTATGTGTGATAACTCACAAGTTTTTGGATCCCACTCTCCTCTCTGGACTGTCACTCGGTCTGAGGAGCAGACGGTACTGCTCCTCAGTCTTAAAATACATCAAATCCCAAAAATGCACCTCGACACTCCAAAGCTTTTTGTAAAATTCTTGGTTATTCACCCATATGTGAGATCTCTCCAGCAACGTTTCGGGTGGACCCCCACCTTTTATCAAGCTTGGAGAGAAAGTGATCACAACAACTTTATATCCATTGTGTCCTCCATACGGGCAGGACTAATCAATTAACACAAAATTAGTGATTTAACTATTCAATTACTGTGTTCACATCAGTTTAAAAATACAGTGATTATAAATAAAAGTTCATATAACTACCATATATACTCGAGTATAAGCCGACCCGAGTATAAGCCTGCCCATATGGAGGACACACTGGATATAAGGTTGTTGTGATCACTTTCTCTCCAAACTTGATAAAGGGTGGGGGTCCACCCGAAACGTTGCTGGAGAGATCTCGCATATGGGTGAATAAACAAGAATTTTTCAAAGAGCTTTGGAGCGTCCAGGTGCATTTTTGTAATTTGATATAAATTATCTGTGTGCATACCAAATGAAACTGTGCACTACATGCCACAGTTCTTATATTGTAGCAAATTGAATGAGGCCTAAAGAATTTGAATTTCAGCTATTGATTCTGTGCCAATGTATGCATGTATTGTACGTTAGAACATGCCAGTTCTCAAAACGTAATATTTTGGGAAATGCACTTTAAATGGGCTTCAATGAGGCTTAACAACAACAGAAACATAGCAAAAACTAGTGCTACGCTTAGAACAATTAATTGATTTAGATTAAACCACACGTCTATGGCCTTAATCCATATTTATTTTGGTGTAATAGTGTCTTTGTGTCTAATTTTACTGCTCATATGAAGCTAAATATTCTTCAGAATTGCAGTGCAGGGGTATGTGGTGCCCCATGGCAAAACACTGTGTGTGGGTCCCCTTCCAACCCTCAACAATTCAAAGCCTGTAGTTTAGGGACCCCTTAGGAATTGGGGCCCTGTTTGTCTTCCCCTAAAACGTTCAGTGCAGAACTGATCCAGGTCGCTTCAACTAGCCAAGGCAGCCACAATATGGCACAAGTATATACTGTAGTTCCTGGAGCTCATTGTTACACTTCTCCTTAATTAAATAACACATATCTTTCAATTCTCATTACCGTATGTTCAGCTGATAGAGAGTGCACCCAGGGGTGCAGTGGTTTAGAATCTCACCCTGTGTCCTTTAAAGTTAAGGGGGTAGATTGCCAGAGATTGATTTCCCTTTTCACGTGTGCCTTCTTGTGTGCTGTCTAATGCTTAGAAAGACTGTATACCCTAGTGAACAAAATAAACCCATCTCATTTTAACATATAATTTCTTCTGGCTTATATCCTTAGCGCATGTTGTATCTTGCTATCTTTTAAGTATATTGCTCTTTTAAAAACTGGATGGATTTGTTGTATGGCTGCCTGATTTTAATTCAGAGCTGAAACTACTTTGTCACTCAAGTGAAAATCTTAAGATTATTATAGCATGTTACTTCTATACCCTCTCTTGACCCCTGCACTTGCTCTTAATCATCGTACCCCTGTTCTTAATTCTGGGCAAACACTTGCTTGTTCAACTGTTCTCTTTCTACTGGAACTTTTTACTGCTTATAAAAAAAGTTCAGTTACACTGAAATTTATTTTGCTTTTCCACAAAAAACTGGCTTGTCATAGTAGATCTATATGGGACATTCCCATATATACAAAAAACATTAAATTCTTTAATAAAATATGGCAAATATTCTCTTTAATAAGCAAATAGCTCTGTCTAGATCACCCTCCCTAATTAAACCTGTATCTATTTAATTTGTTATGACAAACGAGTCAACTGCAACAGAATGTCCTAGAAAATAACTAATTAGGCATTTCCTTTATTTTATGTATTTTATGGGTTTAATTAGATAATAATCACATGAAGTCATGCTTTATGCCTTGCCCTAAAGAGATTACAACTAAAAGTTCCATTTAGGACTGAGGTAGAAACTTGCAGTACCTGGAGGAAACCCACTCAAACACAGGCAGAAACATACAAACTGATTGCGGGTGTAATACAGGATTTGAACCCACAACTTAGTGCTACAAAGCATTAGTATTGTATTAATAAAATCAATATGTATACAGTTAATATGTAGTGGCTTAGTGACAGACCCGGGACGACAGCACACAGGCCAACAGGAACATGTATCAAGCTTTTGAACAGAATAATAAAACTTTGTGATCCTGTATTAAGGGTCTGGGGAATCTGCAATCAGATCAGCCTGGTTCATGTGTGACTGCTTATAATATCGGTGATAGGCTGAGAGAATGAATGTTATTATAGGTGATTTGGCTACTGCACTATAGGAATTTGAGTCTTAAAACTTTTAATGGTGTATTGCCATAGAGTGCAATGCTAAGAGGTTGTTTGTGAGAGCCAATATCAAGGGGCAATTTCTTTCATGTAAAACCTGAATAGAACAGAATTTCCCACAAGGCTTCTGCCTAGGTCCCCAAAAATATCAGGGACCAGCCTATGAAGCAGTAACAATATTACAGTCCGTATAATACTCATTCTTAGTATACATTCGCATTGGTTGGGCACTTTGCACATATGGTATCTTCATGTAGGGTGTGTTTCCAGAGGTAAGATATAAGTTATTTAGGTTGCTCTCTGGGTACTTCTAACTCTTTAAATTTATTTTTCATTTTCATTCTTCTTTATTATTATACACAATAAGGAGGAAAAAAGTAGCCGTATAGATTGTGCAGTATAAATTACCAGTCTGTGGGCAAGTTAAGAATCCATGTAGCAGAAGACACATTATTACTATTATTTCCTTTCTGAAACTAGCAGCAACTGGGATGATCTGAGGGACAATGCATTTTGGAGTGGGAGTAAAAAGGCTTGTTTTAGTGATTTTCCATACTATACACAGGTACATATTTGGTTGGGAAAGGCAAGTGATCAGGCCTGGATTTACCATTAAGCACAGTAGGCATGTGTCTTGGGGCACCTGTTGTTCGAGGGGTGGCTGCCTATCTCCCCCCACCTCTCACCTCTCCACCCAATGTGTTGGCGCCTGTGGTTGGAGGGGCAGCTGGCAATCTCCCCCCATCCCTCCATTGCCTATATAGTCTATTTTCTTACCAAAACTGAGAAAATGTCTGTGGTTTGGGGTGTTTGGTGTGTTTGGGGCATAAATCTGCCCCTGCAAGTGATACATCAGCAGTTTCAATTCATGTGCTGCTTACAATGGATCTGAATTGTTGTGAAAAGCCAGTTAACAATATGATTGGCATGATAAATAATATATTGGCATAGCACTGAAATTGTTAATAATATAATTTTAAAGGACAATTATACTAAGCTCCCCCGAACCTTCTACTCTTCAAACTATGTGAGGTACCCAGAGTAAGTACCTGAATTGCTAAATCCTCACCCCTGAGTACCATTTCTATCTCCAGAAATACTTACAGAAAGATTAATTTGTTGCTCTGCTCTATTTCCACGTTTGCAGGCTATTAGAGGAATCTTTAGGTAAGTATTACTGGAGAGAGAGACTGTGCCCAGGATAGACAACTTAGTGATTCATGTTTCGTACACACGGCCAATTTGGCACTGAGCTACAACCCCCGACGACACATTGGACTTGTGTATGAACCTTTACCCTGGGTACTTGTAAGGGGAAGGGGCTATAATTGTCTTTTAATATTTGGTTTAAAATAACAGAAATGAGGAAAGATCGGTTTTTAAACAGCCATTAATAAAGGGATGTGTTGGTATAGAAATTGGGGTTTTGAGGGGCTGCAAGAATGCCTTGGCCTTAATCTGTATGGGGCCACTGAGCAGTTAAAAACATCAGGAAGGAATTTTACCTACAGGAGGGGGCCTGTAAAGGGGTGAGGAACTAATAGGGGAGAGGGGCCTTGGAAGTCAGGATCAGAATGTGCTGAAGCAATTCACTGCAATCTACAACCATGTATATGTCAATGTGTTTGTTTTAAAGTACAATCCGGGAGATTCAATAAAAGTTCATATTGTTAAAAACTGTGCTAATTTTGCCCCAACCAATCAGATCTAATTTAACATTTAAAACCTAACATCTGATTGGTTAGGGCAAAATTAGCACCTTTTTAAATGATAAGAACTTTTATTAAATCTCCCTGAATATACTTTATTTTTGTCTTTATCTTGCATCATGCAATGTAGTCATTGTAGTCATTGGGAAGAATGTGTGTTCCATCCATATTAAATTGTCCTCTAATGTGCTTTTCTGCACCTCTAAGCCTTATGTTTAAAGCTGGTATCATAAAAGTGTTAGAAGGGTCCATTTATCAACCCCCAATCTGTCCCAGCTAAGATCGCCAAAAGTTACCGTATTGTTGGTTGCACATGAACTGTATCGTGAAATATGAGAACTTATGTTCAGTTTACATATCACTAAAGAACACGCACTTCAGCTGCAATTAATTATAATAAAAGAAAAGAAATATTTCAAATATTCACAGCTGGCTAACACAATAAGTGTTTTACTCAAGCTGGCTTTAACATTGTCCTTTCTCCTTCAAGAATTAACCTGAGCACTACAATCAAATTGTAAAAATATTTAGCATGTCGTTTTCCTGCTTGTTTGCTTTGCTAAGGTACAGGACCTGAGGTTATTTAAATTAATGGCACACCGAGCAGGAGACATCATGTTTACTTCACATACTCCCACCTTCTTTCCTTTGCTTGCTGCGCTAATTGTACACTTTGCCACTATTTTTCTTTATTTTATTTAAAGGACCAGTAACACAAAAAGGCAGAAACATCAGAAACAATGAAAAAGCCGATTTGTAAACTTTTGCTGGTGTTTTCACCAAATTCATTACCACCATGAACAGCATTTTGCTTATCACTGTGGTAACCGCTCACTCTTATTTATTAAACTGTGATAAGCGTTTCTTTGTGTTAAGTTTGGTCATTTAAAATCGCCAAGTCTAAGGTGGTGCCCATATACTGTATGTAGCCTGTCAGTGGGTCCTTGGAAGGTGTCATTACATTGAGAAGTGTTTCTCACAACTAATAATAGTCCAAGGGGGGTGTTAAGACTATTTTCCATAATTTACTGTAATTCGATCAGCAATTTCCCGGTGTACCAAGATCGCCATTTTCTCTTTTCGCCAGCGCAGGGTAATTGTTTTCTCCATACAAGTGCCCTTTATTAAAAGGCACGTTCCTAAAAAGCATACCAGAGCTCTTTTAAATAGAGGGCACTTGCTTTGAGACCACAGTTACCCATTAAGTCCTGTCGTGGTGAGAAGAGAAGGTACTACTGCCGCACAATACTTTACGCGTCGAAAACTCTTGGCTGTATAAATACAGCAAAAATAATGATCTTTGCCATTGCAAAGTCCTGCGATAGTTAAAAGACGAAAATAGAGATCCTTTATAAATATGCCCCGTAGAGTATCCATTAAAAGTAGCCATACCAAAAAACTAACTGAATGGCAGGTAACAGCTAATAACAGGCGTTAAGTCACACATTGGGTAAGACCTAATCAGAACAGTAAATACCATACAGCCGAGCGCTGGTAGGATTACTTGTTTTAGATGGAAAATGGTCTGTTAGTAGCGCTTCCAAAGTCAATGGGAAATAATGTTGAGTGTAAAGGCATGTGATCCCATCACAATAGACCAATGAGAAATGCAGGGGTTTGCTAATATGTGTAAAATCTAAATCTGTGTCAGTTAACTGGCGGATTCCGTTCATACTGGCTAGGAACCTGCTAGTATTATACAAACAGGGTTTAATTATTCTTATTCCATGCCCTAGTGAAGTTTAACATTTTAGTTTTTCTTTACGGATATACAAACACTGGGTTTAATTTTAACCAGAAGGACATTATGCGTGATGTTTGACTGAGTAGACACACAAGCAAACACCATGTTGATAATGCCCTTGTCAGTGCCCTGTTAGATCTCAATGCTGCAAAGCAGCATTTTTAAATACTACGGTATGTGACAGAGCTTCTCATTTCATACAAATCCTTATTAACAAAAGCAGCACTGTTTATTATATAATATTTCTCCACAGATAATAATCGTGCCTAATTTAAAGGAGAATAAAATTATATATTTAAAGGAGTACCACAGCTAGAAATGTAAGCTTAGAAGTTGCTTCCTAGGTTCCCAAATGTAACTATATGTTTAATGTAATAAAAATGAAGAAGTTATCAATTAAATATTATAGCCTTTCTTCTTCTCCCACAGCAGCATCTTAGGCGGGGTACAAACGAAGGAACTATTTGTCCTGACCGAGCAATCGGCCTGGACAAATGTCTGTCAGTCGCAGCAATAATTTCGGCCAACAGTTTGTGCGATCGTTCGTGCGGTCCCATAGGGAACGGCCCGATCGATCGTGAGTTACCGATACGTCCGATCGTCCGTTCATATGATCCGGACGAATGGGCGATCAAGGTCGGTTGCGGCCGGCCTCCCCACACCAGCAGATATTTTCAGAGCCGACCGTCCGATAGTGCTGCGGATTGGTCGGTTGGACGAAAATATCTGCTGGTATCTACCCAGCCTTAAGGGAATGTCCTTTACTTTTGAATGCTCAACCTTCTGTAGTGTTTGATCAGTAGAGATAACCATTTCATGGACCAAATGCATTACAAAATGGGCCAAATGAGGAAGAAAATAATAAAAAGACTAATTATTGGGGGGTGGGGGTGTTAGGGCAAATGACTTTGTCTGGGCCTTAAGGATTTGTACACTTGTGATGACTGAGAAAGTGTTTTAGCCCTTGAAAAGAATATATATTTTATATATATGTGTATATATATATATATATATATATATATATATATATATATATATATAAAAGTATATATAGTCCAGGCACAATGGTAGGCACTCAATAAGGAGGACATAAAAGGGAAGTATATGAGACCCTGGTGCTACTAAAATTTAGATAATACCGTCCATGTAGAGCTAGTGCACACAGGGATATTTCAAAAGTATTTATTGTGAAAAATGCATAGCAACAACGTTTCAGCCCCTCTCTAGAGCCTTGAAAAAGGCTCTAGACTGGCTTGAAAAAGGCTCTAGAGAGGGGCCGAAACTTTGTTGTTATGCATTTTGCACAATAAATACTTTTGAAATATCCCTGTGTGCACTAGCTCTACATGGACGGTATATATATATATATATATATATATATATATATATATATATATATATATATATTGGTGCACAATGTAAATTATGTGTGTGTATGTTTTGCTATGTGTGGATATAGAATCTTTACACAGGTATATTTTAAACTGTTACTCAGACAGTCACCAGCTTCCAGAGGAACCAAATAGGATAATCCTGCAGGTCTGAGAGTACACCCAGGTAATCCTGCTACACTGTGTGCTTGAAACTAAACATGCTAGGTTAATGCTAGTTAGTATTCAGTGATGATGGTACCTCATATATTATAACAGAAGGTACTTCACAGCATCATGTTATTATAATGGCATTGCCCTAATAATCTAACATATAATCAAACATTTCTCATTCCCAGTTTACCTAAAGAAATGGATTTATCCTTTATATACTTTTTTATGCAGATCTAATTGAAAAAATAATTGCTTCAGAGCAATTTTTAATAACTGAAAACTGCTTTTCATTTCAGTATTACAGTAAATCCTTGGTATACCTGCCTGGCTTTACCACTAAGTAAAAGGCTAAGGACTTGCAAGCGAGCACCTTCATCCCAATCATTAATAGTGGCTGCCAATTCAAATTGTTCTAGCCAATCAGTCTACTCCCTAGTCACCCTATCAAATGGATCAGGTTTAAAAATAGGTTTGGCAATAGGACCTGGTAGAGATACTGAGTCTAATTGGGGAATTTCATCTGCAGGTACAAGGACAGGAGGATTTAAAGGGCATGTCCACCCCATTTTTGCTGTAGGGTAGGGCTTCCTCCCAGAGCCCCAAACGCCATAGTAACTTTTGCAGAAACTCCCCCGAACTATACTTATATTACCTTTTTCCCGCGGCGATCTGTCCCGGCCCACTGCTTGCTTGAAACTGCAAGCAGACGGCTGGACCAGTAGCCACGTCCGTAATTGTCTGAGAGGCAGCCAATCACGGAGGCGGCTTCCGGCTATCCAGAAGGCCAGGGGAAAGAAGTAATGTAAGTATAGATCGGGGGAGTTTCTGCAAAAGTTACTATGGCGGTTGGGGCTGGGGAAGGGAGCCCTACACTACAGCAAAGGTTTGTAGCTAGGGGGAGGGAGAGAGAAACGGGAGGGGGGGGTGGCTGCACTGAGCATATTTCTGAGCATGGTTTCCCCACACAACATATGCAGTAATCAGGGGTGTCCCTGTCTATGGCACACCACTTTGAATATTGACCAGGCGTGTATATTGTGTGTCCTTGTAAGTTGGTGTACACTTATCTGTTGCCTCAGAGTTTGCATCCAATAAGGTAACTTGTCTGTCCAATAAACTGTCCTCCCAACTGGTGGTAACAGGATCTTATACACAGGATCTTGTGTCGCATTCAAAATCTCCCCAAAGCACACACCACAATCTACTTTCACTTTCTCTCCTCCTAGCCATAGAGAGCAGGGATGTCTTGTCTTTTATCACTTACTGACACTACCTGCAGGCTGTAGGTGGTATAAGAGGAGCCTTGGTGTATATGTCCATTACAATACACATCACATCCTGTGTAGCAGACAGAAACTTTTTTTGGATTACACTTTCTTTTATATTGAGCAGACATAGGGGTGTGGTTTAATCCCCCATATTGACCATACCAAGTTAAAATAGGGATCTCAGCTCTGTAAGTAAGTTTATGTATTTTGTATACTTTATATACATTTACTGATGGTAATTTAAATGGTAATTTAAATGGTAATAAAGAGATAGTACACACATACATATACAACTTCCCTATATGTAATATCATATACCTCCCCACCACATTGGTAGCGCCTAAAAACTCAATGCAATCTCCTATGAAGATATTTTATATATATATATATATTTGCAACGGTGGTCGCAGACCCACAATTTCAGTTGTTTGGTGCTGCAGAGTGAAACGGAGTGATACTGTCTTACTCCTCCTTCATATAAACATGCAGAGACTCCAGCACACAAAAAGAATAATATTATTGTGTTTTCTGGAGCTCTCTGCATTGTTTATATATATATATATCTCATGTCATATCTTACATCTTGTTCTTATTCACAAACTTTGAGGAAGGTACCTGAGGTCTCATGGTAAAATAGTGTTTTAAAGATTTGTGATCCTTTAT
This sequence comes from Hymenochirus boettgeri, assembly GCA_019447015.1. Taxonomy (NCBI): domain Eukaryota; kingdom Metazoa; phylum Chordata; class Amphibia; order Anura; family Pipidae; genus Hymenochirus; species Hymenochirus boettgeri. The sequence continues at coordinate 104,665,570 of CM033469.1, read as the reverse complement.
CAATCCAGGTGCTAAGCATGGGATTTGGCTAGCTTCTAGGTCAATAATTGACTAAATAACAATCAAACCAAATATGAACATATGATCCTGGTGCCTGTTGGCACATCCAGCAAATCTCTGTGTCGTAGGGACTATCTTATGTAGGGTGGTAGGGCATTTGTACCATCTGGACTTATGAAGTAATATTTTAGTGCATCTTTTTCTTATCCAGATACTGTATATACTTGAGTATAAACCAAGATTTTTTACCTTTAAAATCATTTTGAAAGCCTCCCCTCGGTTTATACTTAGGTCTGTGGTGATCTGCTGGATAAAAGCACATAGCCCTGGGACAACAAAAACTGTACCATGTTACACAGAGAATCCTCTTGATTTCAGTGGGTTAGGCAATTGTTGTCCTGCTCAGATCAGCCCAGACTGCAAGAGCACATCTGTATAGGTGACTTTCTATGGGGCTGTGTATGGGACTTTCTATGGGGCTGTGTATGGGACTTTCTATGGGGCTGTGTATGGGGCTTTCTATGGGGCTGTGTATGGGACTTTCTATGGGGCTGTGTATGGGACTTTCTATGGGGATGTGTATTGGACTTTCTTTGGGGCTGTTTATGGGACTTCTTATGGGGCTGTGTATGGGACTTTCTATGGGGCTGTGTATTGGACTTTCTATGGGGCTGTGTATGGGACTTTCTGATGGGCTGTGTTAGGGACTTTCTATGGATCTGTGTATGGGACTTTCTATGGGGCTGTGTATTGGACTTTCTATGGGCTGGTATTGGACATTCTATGGGGCTGTGTATGGGGTGTGTATTGGACTTTCTATGGGGCTGTGTATGGGGGTGTATTGGACTTTCTATGGGTCTGTGTATGGGACTTTCTATGGATCTGTGTATGGGACTTTCTATGGGACTGTGTATTGGACTTTCTGGGGCTGTGTATGGGACTTTCTATGGGGCTGTATATGGTGTATATGGGACTTTCTATGGGGCTGTGTATGGGACCTTCTATGGGGCTGTGTATTGGACCTTCTATGGGACTGGGTATTGGACTTTCTATGGGGTTTTGTATTGGACTTTCTATGGGGCTGTGTATTGGACTTTTTATGGGGCTGTATTGGACTTTCTATGGGGCTGTGTATTGGAATTTCTATGGGGCTGTGTATTTGACTTTCTATGGGGCTGTGTATTGGACTTTCTATGGGGCTGTATTGGACTTTCTATGGGGCTGTGTATTGGACTTTCTATGGGGACTGTGTATGGGACTTTCTATGGGGCTGTGTGTGGGACTTTCTATGGGGCTGTGTGTGGGGACTTCTAGGGGCTTTATGGTGTTATGGGACTTTCATGGGGCTTGTGGAATGGGATTTCTATGGGGCTGTGTATGGGACTTTCTATGGGGCTGTGTGTGGGACTTTCTATGGGGCTGTGTGTGGGACTTTCTATGGGGCTGTATATGGTGTATATGGGACTTTCTATGGGGCTGTGTATGGGACCTTCTATGGGGATGTGTATTGGACCTTCTATGGGACTGGGTATTGGACTTTCTATGGGGTTTTCTATTGGACTTTCTATGGGGCTGTGTATTGGACTTTCTATGGGGCTGTGTGTTGGACTTTCTATGGGGCTGTATATGGTGTATATGGGACTTTCTATGGGGCTGTGTATGGGACCTTCTATGGGACTGGGTATTGGACTTTCTATGGGGTTTTGTATTGGACTTTCTATGGGGCTGTGTATTGGACTTTCTATAGGGCTGTGTATTGGACTTTCTATGGGGCTGTGTATTGGACTTTCTATGGGGCTGTTTATGGGACTTCCTATGGGGCTGTGTATGGGACTTTCTATGGATCTGTGTATGGGACTTTCTATGGATCTGTGTATGGGACTTTCTATGGAGCTGTATATGGTGTTTATGGGACTTTCTATGGGGCTGTGTATGGGACCTTCTATGGGGCTGTGTATTGGACCTTCTATGGGACTGGGTATTGGACTTTCTATGGGGTTTTGTATTGGACTTTCTATGGGGCTCTGTATTGGACTTTCTATGGGGCTGTGTAAGGGACTTCCTGTGGGGTTGTCTGTGGAACTATCTATGGGGTTGTCTATGGGAGAAAGTCAACCCACTGTTTAAACTCAAGTCAAGCAGTTTTCCTATTTTATCTGTTAAAAATAAGCACCTTGCTTTATATTCAGGTCGGTTTATATTTGAGTATATACGGTACCCTCATCATTTAGAAATAATTGTTAATCAGATTCTTATTGCTTTTCATCATATGCTGTGTAATATCGTTACTAAACACCTATAAGGTGAACTACATTTTGGCAACAGCATGAAATGAAAGAGCAATAGAGTGCTAAGTAATATTTAGCAGCCGGTTATTAACAGTCTATTGCAGTTAAATGAGTTCTTCAAGCTTAATTGGTTGCCAAGTTAAATGTTTTCCCTTCTGAGTCAAATAAAGTAAAAGTCTGAATCACTTCGCCTATATCATTTGTTTAGTTAGTTATGCACTGGTTAGTCTCTGATCTTTCTTGATGGATTAGGGTGCAGAAGTATTCTTACCATTAAACATGCAAGATTGCTAAATTTAGTTATCATTTACTTTTACATATGTCAAGCCATTTTTCCTATTTATACTTATGTCTCCCTGTTTCCCATTTCCTCCCTGCTATATAGAGCATCAAAGGGAAGTGCAACACTGTATTCTTAAAAAAAAAAAAAGCCTAGACTTGCCATCCAATTCTTTTTAGAGACTGTGTAGAAAATTGCTGAGGGTATCCCTAAACCAGACATTATCTGATGTAATTAATCAATTAGATTACCAACCACAGTACTTCACAGGCTGGATACATTCATTGACAGACACAGTGGACAGTATAAAGCTATGACAGCACCCTTTCTTTCTGTTGACAGAGTCTTGTTTCATTCTGACAAGCCTTTCACAGAGCTTGCCAACATTCTGCAAAACCGAACCCTATTGAGGTCTATGGGAATGGGCATTTTTGAATAAACAGCTTTTACTTTATAATCTAATGTTAATATTGACTTTCTACAAATTGTATAGAAACCTGTGAAATGGTATGGGGTCCTGATATGCCCAAAAAGTTAAAAATTGTTAACCTACCAATCAAATTTGTTAAATGACAATATTCTATGGTTATTTTTTTATCTTGGGAGATGTCTTGGCTGCAAAACAACCCATGTTGGTATTACAGACAAAAAAAAAATCAAATGTGCCCTTCTCATACTTTCCTTATCTGTACACAACTGAACTGCCACTAACATCTGCATTGCATAAGTCAACCAGTAGCTGGATTCTACATGTGTGTTATTTAAAAAATCTCTGCTTTAGTATAATGTAACAGCTGTGACATTGTTGTAAGGACTGCTAAGACATTGGTTATGACAGTGATGGATTAAAGTAGATCAAGGGTAGTTGTTAGCACAAGTGATTGAATAACTGACTAGAGGATGGTTCAGGAACTGTGTATCAGTCACTGTGTAGGAGCAAAGCAAAAGCGGAATCAATGTAATTGCTGACATCACTTATGACGGTTACTAGATATGATGCCTTGTATTACACTTGCAGAAAGGCATGTGCGTGGAATGATTTGATAATGTATCAGCGTGAGGCAAAGTGTTTGCACAAATTCTTGAGCCACAAAATTCTGGCTGTAAATGTACAATGATGGGTATGGCATAGGTATGGTATAGAGTGTTCTGTGCAGTGGTTATTTATAGTGAATTAAAATCAGTCTTACCTGAAGCCTTTATGGGAAATTAAATATTGTGATTATGCACTCTGTAAATCCCTTTTTTGGGATGCATAATTGTTATGCCAGCTATTTGTTTTAAAATTGGCATGCAAAACTTCTGCAATTACAATATTAAATTGCTTGTGGTGATACAAGATACTCCTATCGGCGTTGTCATAACATAGTAAATTCTTACAAACTTTCCTAGAATGCCTTGATCTGTTCTAATTTAGTATCAACCCCAGACAGTTCATATTAATTAGTATGGTAAATGTAGGATGGAATATTATACCAACCTATGTCATCCAGAACTTTAGATGGAACCAACCAACCTGAAAGGGTCCCTGAATTTCAAACTTTATTCCAAAGGTTTTTCTTCATCTTTATACATCATTGGATGGGCCAAGCCCTACCGACTTCCTGTAAGTAAAACTGATGATTCATTGAGAAAAATTGCAAAATGTTATCTTTTGAATTTGGCAGTGCTCCTTATTGGTGGATCGAACGCTGCACAAGAATTTAATCTAAGGGCTAGGCCCCACTAGCCTGTTTTGGTGTGCGCTGTGGATGGGGATGGCCCCATTACGTCCGCTGCACTATTTTTGGTACGCATAGCATGCGCTGCAATAGGGATACTTCAAAGAGATAACAGCACAGGGAGGGGCACATGGATTGAGTGACGCTACGGTTTTGCTGCATTGCGTGATTCCTGCGCGCACCTTAGTGGGGCCTTGCCCTAACACCTCCCATTCTGTAAAAGACAAAGTTAGGAATTAAATAGAATTGTTATATATTAATAAATAATAATAAAAAAAGATAAAGAGCCCCATTAGGTTATGACCAATTTCTTTCTAAGGACCAAGTTCACCAATATCATTTCAGCTGACAGATTTATCTTTTGAAGACCCCAAATCAGAACTGGTTTACTAACACATCCAATAATCCTTTTGACCATTTTGTTTGTAAAAAAAGAAAAGTTGAAAACAAGCAGTTGTGCAGCAAATCCCCATTGATCTTCCAGCCAACCACACCAAAATGCTGGCCCAGGTGATTGATCAGGATGTGTACTATCACTAGAGAAAGTAAAAACAAGACACAAATGCTTCAGAAAGCAGAACAATCCTTACCGCTCTGCTTGAGCTATGCCTATTAATTATGCCATTTTTAGTGGAGCGCCATATCCTTGAGACTCCTGGTTCAAAATGCATGTATAGTATGTCCACTATTTCAGACATTCTAGAAAAAATGTTCAACCTGCCCTATAGGGAAAAAAAACCTTCTGCTATCGTTACATGTATGGCCATCTTTACTTATCAACAGCTGTCCTAAGTAACAGGAAACTAAAAGTAAAATCTAATCATATTTTGAAACTAGATTATTTATAAAAGTTGATAAAATAAAAAAATGTATCTTTAAATGTAACATGAGCCTGTTTTTAGACAGGCAGCTGTCAAATGAGGAACATTCTACTGTTATGCTGTACTTTTTACAGTCACTCTGGAAGTAATATTTTAACTGGTCCACTTTGTTTGCACACTATAACAACATTTCATCATAGACCTGCCCTCTTGTAACCCCTACACACAAATTGCACTGCACTGATGACACCCAGTCATTATAGCCAACAGATTACTCAAAGCAAGATGATAAAAGAATAGGATTTACTTGTATTCTGTATCTATCCACCTGGCTCTGGGCCAGCAGTCTAGAGTGTGAAATACTTGTTAATGTTTTTAAAGGCAGAGAAAAACAGATCTCAAAAGCCTATTACTGCAGCAAGAATGGGAATTTACTAAAGGTGACTTGTTTTGGCATGTGTGTAATGTGCTTATAAGGGAGGTTTAAGGGATTTATAGCTATACCATTTGTTTTTACTTTACATTTTGTTACATGTTAATCTATGTTGAAAGCAGCTCTAAAGAAACAAAACAAAACAGTTTTAACATTAAGTTCCAGATCATATAAACAAACAGGGACTTTTATATAAACTCATTCTGTATTTATTTTCTTTATTCGGGTTTGATTACACAAAATACTGACAGGTTTATCACTGGAAGCTCCAATGCATCGCACAGAAAACACCATGATTAAAGAAATCAAACGAGTACTTTTCAGAAGATAAAGCATTACTTACGAGAAGTCCAGCCCTAAAAGTTCTGATGTTGTTGGGGAACTGATGTCATCTAGAACCATTGGAAAATGTCTACAATATGGAGGTTGGACTACTCACAAATACTAAAAGTTAGAACAATGTGGCAAGTGGGGGTGCTGGATTGCTGCTTTATCTTTTGTAAAGTTCTAGTTTTTTACTTTTAGTTCCCCTTTATATATTTTTGTCTAGGGTCAACTTGATATGATTAAGAAAATATGTTATTCCACATTTGAGAGAGTTTAAAAAAACATCATTGTTTGCTCACATATTAGAAGAACTCTAGAAGACATTTTGCTATTTTACACCACCATTCTGATTGGGCAACATCCAGGAGGGGCTGGTCTGTGTATACTAAGGCTTCTCGGGTTGATTGTTTGTGTACTACTATTTAGTACATTTCAGCCAATTGTGTGATCTTCAATGAGCTGCATGATTGGTCATGCTTTTTAAACCAAAACAGAAAATGGACTCTTACTTGGAGTAGATTTTCATTGTTTGTAATATTCATTATAATGTCAAAGCTGTGGACAGAATGTACCTCTTTTAGAACTGTTTTTTGGGTGTGTTATGGATTTTAAGGGGTAACAGTAGGTTTCTTGTCCTCTGCGTATGTCATGTGCTACTCAGAGACAAACACACATATATTTATAGTAGTTTGTCAGGAAAGGTCAAGACATCTTAGAGCTGGTCTCTAGCTAAGATAATATATTCCAAAGATGCCCAGCTGCTGATTTGACCTGCAGATCCCAGAATTCAAAAGCAGATGGAAGGTCAGAGGCGGGATAACCCTAATGTATTCATTTCTGATTTAGATATCAATAAGCAATTGCCAGGAAGCATTAGTGTAGAGTGAATTTGAACTCAGAAGGACCTTAGTCCTATTCATGAGTTTTTATGCCTGTACTGCGCTATACTTGAGCAACTATTTGCTTGGCCCTTTTGTAACAGTAAAAAAAATCCTCGGTTCCAGGCTGGAGACCTGCCTTTTGAGTGGCCTCATTGGAAAAATAGGGCATAAATAAATGCTTTTAAACTATTGACTTCCTGTATGTAGGAGCACCTAAAAGTGTCAATTACTGTCCTATTTGACTCGGCCCACTGGGTCATCAGTTGCTCAGTAGAAATCTGAGCATGCTTAAATCAATTAATCAATAGCCAACTGTTCCTGATAGAAGATGTCCATCATAATATCCTTCAGCCCTTCTTCAATTCACTGCTCATCTGGGTGGTAGCCATCAGTCCATGTCATTATCTTATGAATGCTATGTGAGCTGTCTCTTTTAGAGCTTGTAAAGCTGTCAAAGGAGGCAGACAGAAGAAGAAGAAAGACCAGCAGACTTCATGGTGAATATCAGGAATGTTTCAGGAATGCTTGAGAGCCAGGTATTGCAATACTATGGTTCTTGGGAGTTGGTAGCTTGGTTTTGGGAGAAAAAATTGTCTGGTGGTAGACATGCCCTTTAAAACAACTAAACATCCTGGGAAAAGGATAGACCACTGCAGTACCTGAAATTACAACTCACTACTGACCACAGCAGGGCATGTTTTTTTTACTGAACATCCCCTTTAAACATACGCCTCTTAATTCATAACCGAGGAATTATGGATAAGGTCTATGTATTGTCTGTCTTTCTGTGTAATTCCTACTCCCTAAACATCTACCTGTTTAAAATAACTAAAGACGTCCATAAGCAGTTTCTGGGCTTTAAGGGAGGAAAAAATGTTTTAGGCTGAAGTTATCATTAGTCAGGAATATTGTGTGCTGATGTACTTTTTACAATGGTATTTATGAACATTGCTGTTAATTCTTTTATAGGGTTTATATTTGTAAAGGGGCCTAGAAATGTAACAATACCAATTGTGCAATCCCGATACTGTATAGTCAGTATAAAAAAATGAGGGGAAATAAGTCAGATGATAAACAGTCCAATGATCATATCATATTGGATTATTCCCGATAAGGGTGGTTGCATGTATAAGCCCCATTTAGGCCCATATTTCTAGTATCAGGTGTTAAATAACAAGATAAACAATGTGACCATTGTATTGCAAGCTGCCTGCCGCAGTGAAAAGGCCAGATGACTGGATATGTCATATTTTAAAAGAGCCACAAGACTGCCATCCCCTAGCCATTATTTTCTGTAAATGATTTTGGTCACTGAATGTTTGCAGAAGATTCCTATTGCCTGGAATTAAATCATTTTTGAGGCACATTATGCGCAGCGGAAACTTGACAGCAAATAGGAGATTGTAATTACTCTCTTCCATTAGACTCTGTGGCTTTGGCCAGATAAGCATTGGTGAAACGTGTGACCAGGGCAGGGGATCATGGATTGTCTTTCAGTGTTGTCATGGTGACAGTGATGCAGGTTGCCTATTACTGCCTAGCTTGTCAGATCTTATACATCAAACTGGTGCTAAGTGAAAATATGTTCGAGAAACTGAAGAGAGGGAGAAAAAAAAAATCGCGAGCAGTGTTTATACAATATGGTCGTTACTGAAACACTGGCTCCCTTCTCGCCACACTAACCCTTTCACATCGGGATGGGTTTCAAGCAGCATTCCTTTAAATTAACGGATTTTACTTAAGTATCATCATTTGTCCCTTGGTTTTTCAGTGTAATTAAAAAAACATTACAACCCCCCTCCCAATATATTTTCTAATAGAATTATACACCTATAGGGAGATGTGAGAAACCCAGGCTCAGTGTAATATTGAGTTAAGCGCAGTGGTGTAACTAAGAACCAATGGGCTCTCTTGGTAGTTATGCCCCTGGTTAAGGGGACCATTATTATTATTATTATTGTTGTAGATGCATATAGTGTCAACATCTTCTGTGGCTCTTTACAGTTGCATTAATATACACAAGGAAAACATACATGTTACATACAATGGTAATGCAAGTAATACAAAGTGCAAAAATTTCAAGTGCTGGTCCAGCAGCATTCAGTGTGGTAAGTTACAGTATTACTGTGGTACAATAGGAAGGAGGGCCCATACAATACAACACCTATCCTTCCATCCCAGTATAGTCCAACTGGAATGGGTCTGAAAGTAGAAGAAAGTACAGACAACCATACACAATTCAATTATAATACAATATCCAAATATCTTGATATCAACAATTGTTGGGGCCTTTCAGCTTGAGTTTATCCCCTTTATTTGTGAAGCCAGAAGATCCATAATTTTGAAATGATTACTATGGGAGTGAGGTGGGTAGAATGAGGGCTGTTCTCCATTTTACCGGCTTACTAAATGATGTCTTTAGCATAGATGCCAGCTGCCAGTCCGTTTTCCTTTATTTCTTGGCATTAATTAGATAATGTTCTTGGTCAAAGGGCCTTATTTCGTGTCATGTGACAATCATGGGACTAAAGCCATCCATACATGGATTTCAAATACTTTCAATGAATTAATCATAAATTGAATTCTGTTCTGACATTATAGATTAAATGCTGGCCACTTTTAAAGCTGGCCATACACTACCCAGGCATTACACCAATTATTGGAATTGATTGTAATGTTGACCTGCTGACGTTTCAAGTAGTTAGGATTGATATTACAATTGATCTCAAAATGATCTGGCCAGGCAGCTCTAACTTAGGAAGGATAATTTTGTATTGTATGACCAGTGTTAGAAAGATTTGACATTCGTTCATCTAATATCTATAGAGTATATTTTTGAGACGAAAGTTCAGATTTTCCCATGACGTTCCTGCCTGGCCCATTCATTTTGCAACCGTGAACCAATTGTAAAGAAAACAGGTCAGATGGTTCTTCATACATTGTGCAAATGTCAGAAGAACGAAGTGGAAAAGTCTATTAAAGGAATTGTACACTGAAAAAACGACTTTGCCTCATTTCAATCTGTAAATGAATACATGTAAGTACTTACACCAATGTTACTGCATGACTTCAGTCAAGTACTTGTTTTGCTCAAGCTCAGTCCCCCAGCCCCCTGTCAGACTATCTGACTCTCTGTGAGGGAAAGTATGCTCAGTAATCCCTGGGAGGCAGCATTGAGAGAGTAAATTTCCCACCATGCAGTTCACATACCCAACTGGGATCATTCCAGCTGTAGCAAAACTATACATAACCGAAGAGTTTATGATACTATATGTAAGATGTTTCAGCCTGGATATCCAAAGACAGATCAACCAAAAATGGTGATAGTTGCCCAGTAATGGGCAATTAAAAATAATTCCCAGTGTACATATCCTTTAAAGTATGTAAGTCCATGAACTCCGTTCTGGGCACACTGGATTTTATAATATCAAACAGCTTTTATTAGTTTCTATGTTTGGGGCTGCGCAGAGCACCTTCATCAGTTGTTTTTTTTATCCTGATGAAGGTGCTCTGCGCAGCACAAAATTGTTGAAACCAATAAAAGCTGTTTGATATTAAAAAATCAATTGTGCCCAGATCTGTGTTCATGGAATTACATACTTTGTCTGATTGGTGGTATAAAAGCTAATATGGGATGAGTGTAGATGGAATTTCTCTTTAAATGACTATTAAAGGGCATGTCCACCCCCAAAACTATAATCCCCCCAACTACTGGCCCCATCATGTAGTGTAGTTTAATCCTTACCTCACATCCCAGCTCCATATGGTTCTCCTGTAGTCCCGCTCCAAAGTCCCAAAAACTGCCCACCAGGAGGATAGCAGAGTCCATATAGGACTCTGTCTCCTACCTGGCCTCTGGGAGAAGTTTGGCATGTGTACTGCATCCCTTCTCCCCCTCCCTCTGCCTCCCTCTCAGGATTCCCTCCCCCTAGCATTAATCCCTTAATATATAGTATTGCCCCTGCCAGCCCAGCCCCAACCGCTATATTTATATGTTTAGAAAGCTCCCGAAACTTTACTTACCTTTACCTCTCCTCTTTCCTCCGCCAAAATGAGCTGCCGGCAGCCACGCCCGTGACTCAGCCAATCACAGACGTGACTGCCGGTCCCGCCCCTCTGCTTGCATTTTCTCGCAAGCAGAGGGCCGGGAGCGCGGCGGAGGAAAGAGGGGAGGTAAGTAAAGTTTGGGGAGCTTTCTAAACATATAAATATAGCGGTTGGGGCTGGGCTGGCAGGGGGAATCTTATATTAAAAAATTAATTTTAGGGTGGACATACCCTTTAAAGTATATCATCCCTTATGAACATACATGATCTGTCCATGCATATTATAGAAATGGAACCAACATTTCCAAAGAAAATAAAATCTGTCTGAGTGTATGGTGAATGTACTCAAACAGGAAGGATTGGCTAAATGGGATTAATTAGCAGTCTTGCCGTTCCTAAATAAAGAGCCTTTCTGCTGATGGATCTAAATAAAGGGGTGGGTTTTGAAAAACTATTCTGTATAAACATTGAACTGGTATTGTTTCATTATCAGATCCTGTTGTGTCATAAATACTTGCTAAATATAATATATCTATATGTTAAAATATATAGGAAATCTTTGCCATTATACCTCCCAATATCTGAACTAATAATGAATGGGGTTTGTAGTGGTTTGGGTGTGGCTAGGACAGATTCTATGAATGGTAAGGACATATTCCAGCATGGAAAGAGTAGATTGGGGATGTGACTAATCTAACATTTTAAATGTCATGTTGTAATGTGTATGTTTTATGTTTGCATCTATTATACAACTGGCAGGCCTTATTAATAAAGGCGTAAAACAAGGTTTGCAGGGACAGTACAAATAAACCAAGTTAGAAAAATAAAATTACAGAGACTGTAATTTGGGTCAACTGATTTGAATGCAGATTTAAAAAATAAATGTGTGGTGTTTTTTGTGTTTTAAATTTACAGTATATTCAGGGAGATTCAATAAAAGTTCCTATCGCTAAAAATGGTGCTAATTTTGCCCCAACCAATGAGATCTTATTTAACATTTGAAAGCTAACATCTGATTGGTTGGGGCAAAATTAGCACCATTTTTAAGGATAAGAACTTTTATTGAATCTCCCTGAATATACTTTATTTTGTCTTTATCTTGCATCATGCAATGTAGTCATTGTAGTCAGTATGTAGTAGTTTAATGAATGTCCTAAAAACCACTTTCCTCCCCCATAATCTACAATTCTATAAAAGGCAGGAAGGAGCAAGTATTCCTACCTCCTACCTCTCATTCAACTTTTGTTTAAAATGAATTAGCTTTAAAAGTTGAGTCACTGAGTACTTAAAGCTTTCAGTCTCTCTGGATTAGCTCAATGAAAAATATTGTTGCTAAACTTCTTTAAGGTCAGGTAAGTCATTCCCTGCCTGACTCCTGACATACAAAATATTTTTCTTTGAACTCGGCCAGGAAGACTGAATGCTGAAAGCGCTATAAAACGTCTTCTAATTCATTTTAAAGAAACAGGAGGCACAGGTCCTACATTTTCTAGAATTATTGATTCAGAAGGGGAAATTTGTTTTAAGGGTCTTTTTTAAAAAGTGTTGTAGCTCTGCACTTTGGTAGGAATGAGAAGTTACCAATGGGATTGTGGCTCTCTGTAAATTGTAATCTTGAGTTAAAGGACAACTCCTCCCTCATAAGAACATCTTTTAGAAAGAATGGCCTCTTTAAAATATGTTGATATATAATAGTTTGTCCTATGAACTCATTACTGTATGCCTGCTATGCTTCTGGATGTTTCATGGAAACTGAGCAATTTAGAAACCAGTATTGAGCCTGGGCATGCTCAGAAGAGGCAGGCAGGGGATTAACATTCAGTCATTGGCTGTAATTTCAACTGTCAAATCCATAACTGACAGTTGCTAACTGGAAGAACCAGGAAGTAGAAACAGGGGAAACAGGACATTGTGCAGGATTTCAGGTTAGACTTATATGTTTCAGATTTCAAACTATTACCGTTTAGGGTTTTGGGGGGTGATTTACCTGTATGTAAGTTTTCATTTTGGGGCTGGACTTGCCCTTTAAACATCTGGTACTCACAGACCAATATTTCAGCCAAATCAATCACCTGTTCTGTTATTTTGGTTGGATTAGCCAGTTGATTTGCTGTGATTTGGTCATAATCAATTGTTAAAGTTTTTCAGCTAAATTGATCCACCCAGACTAATGGTTGTGTCTGTAACCTTGGTTGATCATCCATGTTTAAATATGTCTGGATAGCATATCGATTTGTACTTTGTAAGGGCTAGGCCACACTAGCGCGTTTTTTGTGTTCGCGTTTTGCGATGCTCATGCAATTGTGTGTCGGAAAATAACGCGTTTTGCTCTTTAAAGATAGCGAAAGCGCGAAAATAACGCGCGCTTACGCACAGAAACGCTTGCTGCGTTGTAGTGTGGCCTCACCCTTATACCTGACTGATAAGTAGCCAATTGGTAGATCCATTGGTTAGGACAGTAATTTTATACCTGGCCATATACCTGATGCTGGCCATACACTTGCCCGATATAATTGCTGTCCGGTCTTTATTGGCTCCTTATACAATGATTGTAATGTGTGTGGTTTAAGCATTTTGAACAGGTGTTTCTTGGGCTATAAGATAAAATTACCTTATATCTGCCTGATAGGGACAGGACTTTATGTCAATAGATATAAATTAAAGGAATGGAATAAAAGTTTACAATTATTTTTTTTAATTTGAAACTAAATCAGATATCACAAGTGTACAATTAAGCATATAATAGTAGGAATGGTTAACACAAGACTTTGTTTATGCAGGTTGGTATTCTGTGCTTTCAAAGCTAATTAATTTAACACCCACTAAAAGCATTGCATGTAGAGATTGTGTGTGTGAGATTGAATGTGATCAGCATATGCTACTAAACAGCAATCAATACTTACATTCTAGCTCCACATACTATTGTGTGCTAAGCATCTGCTCCTCTATGACAATATGCATACTTGTAGCGGTGTGTGTACAGTTTTCACTAGTGTCATTTATATGCAGCATAATATTCAACCATATGTTTAGAAATTTGGGGGGAGAAAATGAGAGAGTTGTTGGCACAGTACAGTCAAAATACTGAATGTCATCAAAAACTGTCATATGTCAAAGTAAGAGACAACCAATATTTTGAAGTCTCTTTCGAGCAGTATGAACAATGCATTGTTACATGCCTCATTGTACAGTAGTATATTCCCCCTGGGAGAAACCATAATGTTAAAACATCTGGATTAGTGCCTTTGAGGGGCTTAGTGCACAGTGATGCTATGCAAAGCAGCCTGTAACCTGTGGGAAATACAGTAGACACACAAAGTGGCTTAGAGCCCAGTTGGGCTCATTAACAAACTGGCCTTGGAGCGCAGGGTTACTGCCAGTGTTAGTGCCTATAAACTGGTTAATGAACCAGATAATCATTGCTGATGCTGGCAGTAATCCAGAACTCCAAAGAGCAGATTTGACGTCACTAGCCTATTGTGGCTTGTTCCTAAACAGCCAAATCACACCATCCTGGACTGAATCTCCTGGGCTAGCCATTAACCCCTTACAAACAATAAAGTTGCTCATATGTTGGCCATACACTCCAAACTAATATGCAATCATTATTAAGATTGTAATGTGGATCTTAATTATGGTCACGCATGATCCAGTAGTGAAATGTTGTGGGAACGTCGGCAGGTAAAACTGTTGCTCCATTCGACAATACAGTCAATTCTAAATTCATCTCGGATCAAATGTTCAATCAATCTAATGTTAAGTGAATGTATGGGCAGAGGCTGTGTAAACACCTTCCAATTTTCACATCACGCAGACTATCGACAGTAAAACCCAATCGATAGTCTGATTGTTACAGACATAGTGTTTATAGCCTAATCTTGAGACCTACCTAACAGTTTATCCAGAGGAAGGCAAAGAACCTCACTAGATGTGACAGAGTGGTGATGCCAATATTTTGGTTATTTTCTCAACCAGTGGCTGAATCACTTAGAAACTTTATCCTTATTTAAATACACTTTATCATCCCATTTTGCAACACAGCATGTTTTCAGAAGGGAAGATAACAACTGGCAATATGCTACAAGCCATATTTGTGAACAACAGACATGAAATGTAAATCAGAACTTGTACAACAACATTTCACAGTTTTGTCACTAATTTTGTCACTATAGCAACTTTGAACTATTACTAAACATTGCAGTGTACAAAGTCACTGAAATTTATTCCATTGATTCTTTTTTTCATAAACATACACTTGTTAATGGTTAAAGCCAAATATCCACTCTCAGTCAGAGACATTTGCATAGTGCAGGCTGTCTGGCAGGAACAGGGAGGGGGGGAAGAGTTAAATATAGAATTGCAAACAACACAAAAATTAAACATTAAAAACTTGCCTGAAAGTACGAGTGCTACAGTACTTTGGTTCTCAACTTCCCTAAATGTATTGCAGTTTGTAAATCAGTCTGCTAACGGCAATGGTATTTTGCTTCATGTGTTGATCATCTTGGCTAATTTAATCCAGACACAAGTAAAGATATTAATTGGTTACCGTAGGTGTTAAGCATGTAAGTATGGGGTAAAGAACGTGTTACATAGATGTTAGGAATGCTCCAAAATGACACACATTGGAATAAGGGCTTCCATTGGAGGTGAAAGAATAACTGGCTAACTGGTATTTAGGTACAGTATCGCTATATGTCTCACCTTTTTCACATCACTGACAGTGCATCTGTATTATGCAACCATATAGATATTTTACGCCCATGTTGTAAAATACTGCAATAATAGGCCTAGAGGAAATACTGTTATTTATTTCGCAACCGCTATGGTTATTTTGCGACACAGCCAGTATTTGTAGCAACTGTAAAATACTGAGGGAGTTGCAAAATACTGGTATTGTTTATATTGTGCGACTATGATAATGCTACTGTTTCACATTTTAGCTATTCCGCTTCTTTATAAACAGGACCCAAAAGACTTGGTGGCTTGGGAAGGAAGATTAGAAATTACTGGAAGGCAAGTGAAACATAATTTCTGAACATACCTGAGACCATTGAGCTAGGGAAGAGGGTGGTAACTGCATATTCTTCCCTTCCCAAAGACATCTTAAAGCACCTTACCTGTATTATCAAATTCCACCTGGCATTTTAACAGAGCATGTCTGGAAAGTGTTTTTTTTTTTTTGCACAAATTCCATTTTTTGTGCCTTTATTAAATGAGAATTATCCTTTTCACTTTCGACAGCAGGACTAAGTTCTAGAAAATGTCAGGAATATTTGCACAACTAAAGAATAAACATAATAGAATTTAGCACTTCCGGTCATAGCTCCTGCTGACATCCAACCTGCCTTGCATCTTTTCTCCTTCTCCACCATAATTCCACTACAGTGATGAGAATATAAGAAAAATAGCCCACCATAGTAGAAGAGTGAAGAATCTGTGAGGCCCAGATTGCAGATTCTTGTCTGAAATGTATTTGCAAAACTGGGTCACATATTTTCCCATAGGAAAATCAGATCTGCCTGCAATATGTCATTATAACTTGCTTTTTATAACGGTAAATATACGCTGCTTTCCCTATGAGAAAACTGATAGGCAGAAATAACAATCGCCTTGGAAGCAAAGCCTGCTGTCACAATAGCACATACACACTTTCAGCACTGATTGAGCTAACATGCACAGTCTTGATCAGCAGATTTGTGAGTTTGTGATTATGTGGATGTTCCATTTTGTGTAATTATTAGTAGAACACAAAGAACACCAAAGGATAATCAAAAAAGCCAAAACAACAATGAACAAACTACTTGTGCATTTGTGAATTCCCAGCTTGTTTGTAGTAATGCTGGGTAATGTAATTTACAGATAAATAGCTGACTTTTACTTTAATGGTTATATAATATATATGTCACTGGCTCAAAGAGAATATAATAAAATTTAAAAAAGTAGGAACATTAATATTTATGAATAGTCACCTTGGCTGGGCTACTCCTACTCAGAGTAACCCAAAAAAAAAATAAGAACCAGAAAATGCTAAAGGACCAATATATTTTATATCATATAATTAGAATGTGAATAAAGAATCAATCTAACTGGTCAGAACATAAAATGTAGTCATATAAGGGCATGTCCACCCTTTAAAAAACAAAAACGGTCAATTATCATTTACCTGCCCTCCAATTTCACAGCGAAAGTAAGCACAACTGACAGTTTGCCGTGACCAATCATGCAGCCGAAAAATGTTCTTGTGTGTACCAGCCTTAGTGCTTGTCTGGCCCTCCCCATTCTCACAGTCCAGTACAGTGTGCGCTTTTCTGTTGACTAAGTGCGGTACTGTAAAATGGGGCCAGACTGACTCTACAAGCCAAACTTTAGAGGAATGGCGTGGTGAATCTAGGTCCTAATCCTGAGTTTTTTTAGGAGAGGAGTGTATTTTACATTAAAGGGCTTCTCCACCCTTGAAAAAAACTTTTGCTGTAGTGTAGGGCTCCCTATCCCACCCCCAACCACCAGGTTTAATTGACAAAAAAAAGGATCAGAACAGTACTTACAATCCTTCATTCACCCGAAGCTCAGATCTCGGCCCTGTGCTTGCCGGAACTGCAAGCAGGGGGCTGGACCGGCTGCCGCATCTGTGATTGGCTGAGAGGCAGCCAATCAGGGACACGGCTGCCGGGTTTGCTGAACACCGGGGGAACGAATGATTGTAAGTACTGTTCTGACCTTTTTTTTGAAAATTGAACCTGGTGGTTGGTGGTGGGATAGAGGGTCCTACACTACAGATAGCTCGGGCAGGAGGGAGGGGGGGGAGGGCTCCTACTAATCTGTTGAGGTTAGGGAAATAGCAGAGACCGGGTGACTCAGACAGCTCCTTCACTACACTTTACTGGACTTTGAACAGGCACTGCAAGAGAACCATTTGGAGCAGAGATGTTTAAACTACACAGTGGGGCCAGTGGTGAGTTAAATTTCAGCTTTGGGGGTGGACATGCCCTTTGACTATTTTGTTACTTAAGCCTTTTCTGATTGTTTGGACCTCATTTTTTGGTTACTGGTCAAAGAGAATGTTTAATTATTAATAATCCACAAACTCAACTACTGGGGAGAAATCTAGAACATGGTTGCAATGCACAGTAACTGGTTGCATGCTCCATAACTGGTTATTTAAGGGCAACCATGGTCTCTGAACCATGTCTTTCCTTTAAAAATGAGCCCTGGATCACATCTCTGGCTGCAACCTGTAAGAAATTATATTGTGGTGAATGTTAAAATTTCCTGCTTCAAATAGGTTGTGACATCACCTGATCCTCTGCTCCTCCGTCCGCAGACATTAGACAACACTCACCTTTAATAAAATTATTTCATCTTTATTCAGTCTAACATCGGTAAAAAGGCGTCAGGCCTATAGCAGCTCCATATGGCTGTGGTAAACAGACAGGATATGACATTTTGGGTCACGTGAGAAGTAATCCTTTCTCATGTGACCTGAAACGTTGAATCCTGTTTCCGGTTAGCAGAGAGGGGGAGAAGATAGCCGCGGGAGTGAAGGGACTGTAAATATGAGGAACAGTATAATAAAAGTATTATTTTTGGGTGGATATGCCTTTTAAAGGCCATATTTGTTCATGCCCCCATCAGCAGTGAATTAGTTACACACTTGAGCATGCTCAGAGGACACAGGTAGAGGAGTGGCATGCAGTCATATCACCTGTCAAATCTATGACTTACAGTTGCTAAATGCAAGGTCCAAGAAAGCAGAAACAGGTAACAGAACATTATAAATTTCAGCTTTCTAATTATTGCATTCTTGGGGTTTTAGGGGACTTCATGTTTGGAAAAACAGAAAGTACTTGCACAGACATAAAAAAAAATTGACAGTTGAGAAGTGGAGCCTACTAATGTTGGCAGAGGCGGGTCACATGACTAAAAGTTTGTCATATGATTAAAACTAATATTACCTAACCTTTCCAGCAATAACCTCTCACAGACCTAGAGATGTGATTTAGGGTTCATTTTGAAGGTTTGATGAAAATTAGTTTGAGGTTGACTAAACTGGACTAAACTGCCTTACACACTTACTACAATATTCTGGGGGTACATTACCATTGGAACCCAAGTGGCTAATGTTTTACTCGTGTGCAGTGAAGACCCTGAAGACCATATTATTACAATGTTATAAAACTTTGGTACATGGAATGTTCCAGCCTACCACCTTCATATTAATTTCCCCACCACTAAGTTCTATATAAAACATGTTGCTAGTACAGTAATAATGAATAATTATGCAACTGATACATTAAGGATTATATCTGTTTATTTGTCATTGATTATATGCTGTCTGTACCATATAGCAATTTGAAATGTAAAACAAAAAAGTTTTTAAAAATAGTGTGAGGTCATTCCCTCTAATTATGATGCATGGATTTCCCCATGTGGTAGACTGATTATACATTATTTAAATTTGCTGGTATGAGTAATTTTAAGATGGATACACACATTACAGGTAATCCGCAGTTCCCTAGTCTAATGAACATTTACGGTTGATCGCTCGGAACTGCCTTAAATTTTTTTCATTGGACGCGGTTATCTCCCTGCACTAAATTATAGAGAGTCAGAGGCGTCTGAAGGAAATGTGCAGTCCTGAATCTTCTCCATATACTTTACATAGGGTGAATGATTATTACTCTGTATTGGAGGATTTTTTTCTGACAGACAGAATTTTAAACATGTGTGTACCCACCTTAAGGAATATATATGATAAAATAAAGTTTGGGTTTTGTAGTATATTAGAAATAGTTAATTATCTGGTGTAATAAACAGGGACACAAGGACTGTCCAATAGACGTAGTAAACGTTTATCACCATATGTACATGCTGAAATATTTTGTTCTCTTTTTGCATTTATAATATATTATTTGTGTTATAATTTATACTATTTGTTCCTTTAAACGTTACCATTCCAAATATTTATTGTCCTCTGAGGGAGGGTCCATTAGGAAGTTTCTATTGGGGAAGAAGAGATCAGATTTTTAATTGAGAATGAGAGGAGGCTCAGATTATGTCTTTAGCCAAGTAAAGCTTTTCAGATTAGAGGACAGAAAAGAAATTGAATTCTATCTACCATCACATGGTGTATTCCTGTATTGGAACAGAGTTCTAAATATTAGGGCCAATTTAAAGAGACTGAATATAGGATCTTAAATTGATAGTCAGTGGAATGTCTTTGCCAGTTTCCATTACATAACTTTTTTAGTTATTAAAGGGCATGTCCACCCCCAAAACTATAATCCCCCCAACTACTGGCCCCACCATGTAGTGTAGTTTAATCCTTACCTCACATCCCAGCTCCATAGGGTTCTCCTGTAGACCCCCCCCCAAAGTCCCAAAACTAACCACCAGGAGGATAGCAGGGCTCTGCCTGCTACCTTGCCTCCGGTAGATATTTGTCATGCGTGCTGCAGCCCTTCTCCCCCCTCCCTCCCCCTCCCTCTCCCTCCCGTTCTACTACCCTCCCCCTAGCACAAATCCCCCTTAATATGCTGTTCCCCCATGTCCCCCAGCCCCAACGCATATTCTTTTTTTTAAAAAAAAAGCCCCCCAAACTCTTACTTACCTCCTCTTTCCTCCGCTGCACTGAAGACCGGCAGCTGCGTCCGTGATTGGCTGCCGCTCAGCCAATCACAGACCGACTGCCGGTCCCGCCCCTCTGCTTGCATTCTCGCAAGCAGAGGGCCGGCAGTGCGGCGGAGGAATCGAGGGAAGGTAATTACGAGTTTGGGGGGCTTTCTGAAAAAAAAAATTATGCGGTTGGGGCTGGGGGACATGGGGGAACAGCATATTAAAAATGAGTTTTAAGGGTGGACATACCCTTTAAGCTGAACATTATTTTGGTTGAAATTGCATTGGAACTAGTGATTGCAGTAGGAAAAAATAGCACATTTGTAATATTAACCTTTAATTTCGGGGTATCTGTTAGATTCCTAGCCCTGTGTTGCTTATTGTTTACCCCATTATTAGCTTATGGTTTTTAGATAAATGTGCACTGTCTAGTGTGCCACAGTCTGGCAGTAGGGGCTTGTAAAGATTGTACAGGAAAACGGGGAACCTCTAGTGCACTCTAGTCAATAGCTGTGAGCTACATTAAAAAAAAACAAGCCAGAATTGAGCCATAAGAAGTGAATGCAATAAATGAAGTGGCTTATTGTCCCAAGCAAAGGGTCCATGGCTGGCTGTTACCGGACCACCAAGAAGAGTGAGTTCAGACTTAGTTGATATAGCGTATGCTGTATTAAAAATCGGGTTTGGGACACCCAGACAACTACTGTCACTAAGTAAGCCCAATTTCATTATTAGGGACTTAAAGGACAATTATACTCATGCAGTAACCGACTTCTTTATGGCTCCTCCCACAATCATTGTCACTGACAATTCTCCCATCCTTGACACTGAGGAACATGAGGGATGGGGAGGGGCTTGAAAATTGTCAGTTACTGCATGAGTATAATTCTCCTTTAAAGCTTATAACACCATGTATTAATGGCTTGCCTAGCTCATGCTGTTTGGCAGGTAAAGATTGTTAAACCAATTGTAAATGATCTGTCCAGCAATCCTAATGTTTTAGCCCAACATGTATAAGCAGAAGAGAAGATACATAAAAGTTATATAAACACTGTAAGGGACAGAGTGATTTTGTATAAGCCTCTAGAACAATGCAGAATATATGTTGCTTTAGTATGAAGCAAAAAGAAATAATGTTGGCACTGTGTTCAACTATGTTTTCCAGCTTCACTGTAATTTCTGTGGTGGTCACACAAGCAAAATTAGAAACAGGAAGGAAATCTTTATCCATCTTTGTTCATGTGCAGTGTCATTTTAAGTGACATTATAACCAAAAGCTTTTTTTTTAATATGGTACATTTCCGATTCTCAGTATAGTGAACTTAAAAAATTGTTTTAACTTTTTACTTTTATTGTAAAACTGATTTAAATGGAATAGGGTTATGGTTATTTTTGGGTCTTCATGTATATTAGAACTTTTCATATTAGAGCATGAGATAAAAGTTTTATTATATGTATTTTTATATCTGCAGCATATTTTGTTGCTTTACAGAGAACTGGAGTTTATTATTTAATTTTCATAATATTAATATTTAATGTTCTACCGGTAATATATTTTGAAATGTAAGAGACAGAGATGGTCAAGCCTACCAATTGTTATTTTTGACTTCTGGGGCTGAAAAGGGGTTGGCACCCCTAAATCCCAAATAAATAAGCATAACATGGGGTGAGTTGGGGTTGAGACTTTAGGTACATAGAAAATCCATCTCATTTTAAAGACATTGGTTGCACAGATGAGTGTCACTATTTATATTTAAAATTTTAATATTTAACCAAACTTTTAATAAGTTGCACACAAAGTGGGGAATTTGATTCCTAAATAAAAATTGCAATTGTATTAATCCTATATGTTATATGTAGGGTTGCCAGATGTTCTTATTTGGGTCCAAGACCTGATATTCGGCCCTAAAACCCTTAAACAGCACAGTGTAGAGGAAACAGTGAGTAAATGTGTCTTGTTTTTGAACACTTACCATATTCTTTGGTCTTTTATTTTTCATTTTTATACAAAACATTATTTGATTTTTATAGAAAGGTGTTGTTACTGGGAAGTGGCTCCATTTTGCTCTGACACCAGTAGGGCGATGCAACATCGCAAAGTGACCCTTCTTACTTGACCAATGCAGGACATACTAAATCATGGTAACACTGGAAGGTAAAGTAAGTAGCCGGAGACTTGTGAGACTATGGGATGATATTGGCACGGTGTTGTGCAAAATGTAACTAATATGGTATTGCACCAGGTTCATTGCGCTATTTCCAGAAATGTTTAGAAATGGCGCTGGCCATATAAGATGAGTGTAAAGCTCATGCTAACTTACATGAGGTAATGTGGATTTTACACTAATTTTAACAGTACTGACATTTATTGCATCACCCTGTAGATTCCTAACTAGAGACACTCATTTTAATCCAAGCAGTAACTCCTCCTAACCATAGTCAAGACACCTAATCTCTTCATGTTCCTGCATATCTGGTTCACATGATACCTGCTTTAAATACTGGAAACTGGAAAAGACATCAAGTCCTAAAAAACCTTTGGGAATAGGACACTATATAAACACTTCCTTTTAAATGGCCACAATAATTTGAACTTAATTTGCTTCTAGTATGCACTTTATATAATTAAAGCAAGCAACTAATAGAAATTCAAGGAAAACTAATTAGTTCCCTCATTTTGTAAATGTCATATGGCAGTTTACTAGTTTATTAGTGTTCCACAGCAGCTAAATGTATTGGGAGAGTAATGAAGGCTTCGATGGATTAATACTTATTTCCCCATGGAATATAAACATTGTAAAGAAACAGCCAGACTAAACATGATATTGGCTTAGAGCAGGGCATTTTGGATGCCAAGACTTTATAAGGTTAAATTCATTGGTGCAAAATGTGTGTCCCTCCTTTTAACATAAAAGTAAGCTTTATCTACCTGCCCAAAATACATTACATAAGAAAAAACTGTAGGCAAATAACCAGGTGTCATATTTGTCCTTATGCCTTCACCTTCAGCTTACCTGTAGCTACAGAGTTATGAGCTAAGGCACTTACTGGAGGTTTCTTTGACAATTCCCCAGAGATAACAATCATTAGGAAAGTGCTTAGCAGTTAACTCCAAAATCAAGGTTTAAATGTAACATACAGAAGAAATCCTGACAACCCAACTGTTTTTGGTGTTGCATTTTATTTAAGGTGCTACCCTACATGTTTCAGGACCTCTAGGGTCCTTTCTCAAGTTAGTAGTTAACTCCCTGTGTGTTGTTTCCTAAACTAAATAAGTAGGCAGATCTATACTACTTTTGACTTATGTCTGGTACACATGGGCTGGTATTTTGGCCCAATCGACCACTTGGCCTAATATTTTGGTCTGATAATGTAGAAATGTTGGTAAACATTGCAAATCATGTGGTCTTCAATAGGCCACACAACAGTTTGGTTTGACATTTTGACCATCAGACTACCATTCGGGGGTGTAATATTGGGCCACGTTTGACATTAGACTATTGTTAGAAGACACTTGTTCACAGTGCTAGGTTTCCTGGGGGGGAAGTAGAAACACCAAGGTGTAGTACGCTAAAAAGTTCACAAGATCTACTTAACTACTAACCACAGATGACCTGTATAACGTGGCAGTAACTATACAGTTACTATTGAAAACCTTCCTATGAATTGTACAAGGTGAAAATGTTTTGTCTGACACATCCCTTGGTCATGTGTATGGACCTAGCCTTAGTACTAAGCAAAATAGATCAATTACCTTTCATTGTTATATGAGTAAAAGCTCTCCTACAAAATGCAGACCATTAATCTTCTCAAAATGAAAATTCACACGGTCCTAAAGGCAATCAAAAATATTACAGCTAAAGTGCTTTATTCCAAAAATGTAATTGTTAAAGCCACAGGGAAGAATAATGTCAACAAATTGATATAGTTTGGAAGATTTTTAGCATCTCTTAAAATCTAGCCATGGAAATGATTTAGAAGTGCCTTTCTGTAAATATGAACATAGTAGGACCAGGGTCCTCTGTCAGGTGGCAAAATACCACGGTGGCAGTTTGTTGCCTAAGGTTTATAAGATTTCAGTGGGGCACACAGGGTGGCAGTATAAATGTAAGGTGGTCTCCTAGAGAGAATTATCAATATCTCCTATGCCTTTTGTGTTACAATTAAACCTAAATCGTAACTGCTAACATTTGTACTTCTATATTTATGGCAGCGTTTAACCTGCTTCTCTGGTTTATGACACTCACTTAAAGGATGGGCATTAAATTCTGCCATGCTTATGTTCCCTGATCTGTTGGTGACACTTCCCTGGTTCCCAACAGCACATATTGAAATGCAAATGACAGCAGTAATTGGCTAAGAGATAAATCCACAATGAGCGAGTGAGCTGTGCAGCAGGGAGTTAAGTGGCTAAGTGACAATTACTGCTCTACATCCCCTAGCATCATGAGCAGTACTATCGTCTGTCCTCTGTTTAAAGGAGTTGGAGCATATTAATTAGAGTGCCTCTCTGTTAACAAGTCACTCTCAGATGCTCATCATAGTCTACTTTGTACAGAAAGGACTAGTGTTTTTCTAACAGTAACCCGTTGGTTTCCAGTTGCATTGCTCTGTATTAGTAAGGGATTAATCATTTTATTATTCCTGCTAAATTATCAAAATAGTGTCCTGGTCTGTGTACAGTCCAAAGTCTGTTGCACATGGACAAGGGTTTCTTGGCAACAAAAGCAAAACAATTTGCAACCATGAAGCCAATACTTAGATTAGTTCTGCTTGTTTGCTGATGATACAGGAATATACGTCAAGTCCATGGAATAGTTCGCTACATACTTGGTAACTATGAATTGGCTGTTTTTTCTCACACTGTTTACAGACAGCTCCTACAAAAGCAGTTTTATAACTTGTGCTGCAAAATGATGCTGGATTGGAAATTGAAATATTCAGATTGTCCATTTTGTCTACTTGTTTCCCATGCAGTGGTGTAACTAGGAATCACAGGCCCACCTAACTGCTTCATCTACTGGGGGGCTGGACCTGTCATAGGGAAAGTAAGAAGATGGAGCACCCCAGCTTACCAGCCCCCACTGCTCCCCTGGTAGTTGTGCCCAGGGGAAGATTTATACTTATTGCTCCCTTAGGCCAGCTAGCTTGTTATTGATCCTCCCACCCAACAAATATTGTAATGCTGAAGTTCAGGTTATCTGCAAAATCACATGTGTGTGTTTTAATATGTCTCTTTGTCTGCGTTTTCTTGTTCACTGGTGTTTCCTATTTTTTCTATCATTAACCTAAAGCCATGTATGAACATGTTGCATTTGTAAATAGCCCGTGTAGCGACACAGTGATCAGAACTACATATAAAGCTTTTAATGAGAAAACACCATTGCGGATGGCAAAACTGATACATTCCCAAAAGTGCAACAAAACATGTATTGTGGGAAAGGAAAGGAATCATCTTAACGTGCAGTTCTCCTTTTAGATGATCAGTGGTTAGCCTAGGAGTTTCAGCAATGAGGCAAGTTGATCTCTTATTTATGCCTGTGCTGCATCTTTGATGGGGGAACAAATGGCACAAAAAAAAAAACAAATGACAGTCCTCTGCAAACCAAATATTCCTAGCCATTATATTAGGATTGAGTATGTTAAATTGTTACAAACAGTATCACTCTCAGTTACATTGAAATTCAAAGTATCCATTTCGCAACAATATCCAAATAATCTCACCGTTTAGTGATTTGCGGACCGAGGGCAACCCCCCCTAGACCTGTTGCTTCCAAATGACCATTAGAAAGTTCATATCATTAACATTATCATCAGTCCACTGACAGGGAGATATGTGTGGTTTGGGTGCAGCCGCCCCGGACCTGTTGCTTGGGTCCAAATAAAGCCAATCATATAGAAAAAGGTGGGTATTCGGCCGCGTCCCCTGGATTCAAATCACAGCATGGACTTGGAGTAAGTTAAAACATTAATCTTTATTCATACATGAGGATAAAAGACGCCTGACGCATTTCGCACTACTCCAGTATGTAATCATAGGCACAAAACATAAAAAAAATCACATAGTAATCTAAGTAGTGACATTACGGCCTCTAATCCAGCTGTATAATAGTGTGAATGTTGCAAACACAAAGTAATAGGGGTTATTAAACATCTAATGTTATTTTTTTAGAACATTCCCTGTTTACTCTTCTCATACATTATAATTGCACAATGTTCCCACTTTTCCGTGCTTAAACAAATCTCGAAAGGCTTGAGTCTAATAATATAGCTACTCTCTCCGATGCTTCAGTTGACCAGCTATATGCAGGTTTTCTTGCAACAGTTCTCTGAAACTAAATCAGCCAATTTCTCTCTAACAGCAAAGTCCAAGGGTTACTTCTCCATACTTAGTCTTCCTTGACTTATCTGATGACACCATTTACCAATTATTTCCTATGCAGAACCTCTAACCCTTTATTTGGGGCAAAGATATATCCTACAAAATGATTGTTTTTTGTGCAGAGCTGACTGCACCAGTAGATCTGCAGTAAAACAACATGACAGTGCCATTGCTGAATCATGGAAAGTGAAAGCCAAGTTTAATGCAGTAAAGCTTAGTAAATCAGTGAAAAACATGACACATTACAAGCAATTAGGGTATGTCAATTGTATTTTGGTTGAGATTATTTTCTGATTAACATTCACATTACCCCGGGCATATTCTTTTTCTGTCTGCATTTAACCAACACTGTTCACTTCTAGTTTGTAAATAATAACAGTAGCTACATGGGGACCCATGTGTCAACATTTTTGATTTTATCACTTTTAACATCGATTACCATTTACTCTTTTCAATAATCCATCTGTTTATTGTTCTGGAACCTGGAAAACTTTCTGTTTCTTATTTGTGTCTTCATTGCTTTTTTTTTATTCTTTTAGAAATACAAGCTGATAAGGAATACAAATATTCCGTAATAAGCAGTTCCTTAAAGGACAACAATATAAAAAAAATAACATTACCCCCATTACATGTCCACACTTCCAGCAGCTGAAATCACTTACTCACGTTTACAGCCGTGCTGCCCTCCCTTAGATATCACACAGCAAAGATGAGTGCTAAAAGCCCGCCTACTAGACGGCCCAGGGCCATGATTAACATAACACTTGTCATTGGCTGGTGGGAATGTCTGTTACAACCTCTCTCCTCCTCCTCTGACAGTTAAACAAAATTGAAATGTCCTGTTGCAGCCTACATAATCAAGCTGATCAAGGGTGGGTGTAGGAGTGTTTTCTCACATGCTAGCTTTGAGTGACAGTTAGAGGCAGACAGAATCGTTACACCCCCTTCACAGCATGGCTAATTGAAGGAAGAGAGGCTCGAAATCAAGAAAAAAAGTATGGGGAGGGCTGCATACCTTTACTCTTTTTAAAGCAATTTAAAAAAATGCATTGAGGCAATACAGTTATCCTTTAAGGCGCTTGATTTTTGTATTTTATTACCATACTCATAACTGCATCTTCTTTAATGGTAAAAATGAATATGTCTTTTAAGCTAGCCATACAAGGTCCGATGATTTTCAATTGGCCATACATATACCCAATATTACTTACCTGACCGAGCGCTCATGCGACGTTCGTTCGATCCAGCTGGAACCGCTTTTCCCGATCTTCTATGCGATCGCAAAATCCCATTCATTTTGTGATCACATTTCGGTCTCAGAAGATCGGGAGAAGCGGTTCCGTCAGGATCGAACGAACGTCGCATGAGTGCTCGGTCAGGTAAGTAATATTGGGTATATGTATGCCCACCTTTACCCATTATAGTGTATGGGAGACTAATAGGTCGGAAAGTCTGTTTAAATAACAGTTAAAATAAAAATGGTAACTTACTGTAAATGGCTGTAGCACCTGGGAAATGGTCTGAGGAACATGTACATATCACCAAAAATGAACTTGGTTAAATACTTCCTTCCCCATGATTGGGCAAATTGTTGTTGTTTTCTGCATTTTATAATCAAGGGTTACGGCCAATTCGAGGGTTACCGATATCGACCACTTTCGAGGGTTACTTAATTCTACATTCGAGGGTTACCGAAAATCGAACTCTTTGAGGGTTAGCGAATAATAAGCATAGAATTTTCAATAATTATCGAAAATAGAGCCACGAGTCAACCATACATTAAATGATTTTTCTGACCAATCAGTCCATCTGATTTTGAATAATTTAAAAATCATTTATTTTTTTGCATTCAATGGAAAAAAAGGTGTAGCGTGGATTGCAACTTCAGTCAGGTTGTAACAATGTATTGGTTATGTGAGTATCTGACTGTTTTTTAATTAATAATTATTTGTAATAATAATCATGCATGCTTGATAATAAATCAGTAAGGCCTGATTTCTACCAGGATGGAAGAAAATAAACCAATAACATGCAGTCCATTTTTTTGGTGATCGAGGCCTAGTGCTGAGGCCCTACTGCAACATACAAAAAGGCACGTTTCCCCCTGCGCTTGTGTCCATTTGTATCTACTTTTTTGTTTTGCTTTCTCCTGAGGATTATGGGTAATAAATGAAATGTCATATATGTGTCTAATTTGTGCCGCTTGTATCTGCTTGTGTTGGCTTTTTCTTGTGTTTACATAGACTTGTATTAAGCGTGATTTTTACAGAAACTGACTAGAAAAGTGCTGCGGATCACAGTGCACATAGTGGACCTACAGTTTTATTAACAGATCAACCAAGATGTAAAAGGATTGAACATAAGTCAACCTGTGTATTTCATCAATCCACAGGCAGGTCAGCATGGGAACAATTTAGGGGAATCCATTACCCATTTCCCACCAAAGATAATCTCCCTCTTTTATAATTCGGAGAAATAATTTATTTTGTATTTAATATTTTATGGGACTTAGTTGAAGGAAGATAATAACTCTTAATATCTGTACTGAAACAAACCCAATGATTAGTATTGGTTTCCATTTTAAGTCCCATGGAGTCCCTAGGTAAGAACTGAAATATCACTTTGTTCTCATGCAGGATCAAGCCTGGTAAATGATCAGTTTTTATATGTCAACAGAATCTTTAATTACCCACAAAAACCATCTGTGAAACTGCTTGAGTATCAGACTCTGTTAAAGCCAAGATAATAAGGTCTTGTGTTCAGGCTTATCAATGTCATTGCCCTGATTTGAAATAAAATCTGACAACTCCCACACATGCCGCTTGATTCCTGCGATTCTGCATAAAGCATTAAATGACAATTTTCTCCTGTATAACTTGGGTAGATTAATATGGATGGACTAGGTAAAGTTTATTTATGCATAGGGAGGTAGCATCTATGTATTCAATTAGAAACCTTATTAGAAACAAAAATAAATGGATGAAAATATAATGAAATTTAAACTGAACTTTTTGTATTCATAGAACCCCAGACAATTGAATTAATGACATTACTAATGAGATGCAAGCAGTGTAATAATAATAATAATAATAATAGACTGTCTCTGGTATTGAATGTGTCTGTGGTTATTCAAACAACACAAAGATTTTGTACCCATGTTGCCAAAACATAATTCACCCATTATACCAAAATTGTAGGTGAGTAACATTTCAAGTTAAACTAAATGACTGCATCTGTCCATTGAGTAACTGCAGGACTTGCTGTAGTGAAATATTTTACTGGTTTCCCACATCTATATATTTAGTTAGAAATTGCTTAGAAATCACAAATAATCATTTTTAGGAGTGTTGGGGGGAGAAACTTACTGTATGACTACACTGTGATGGAGCTTAGTGAGCAGGAAGACGGATATTGAGAAATCCTGGTGGTGTAGTATTATGTGTGTAGAAATGTATGTATTAGTATATGTAAAGCTGACCAATCATTGCAAATACACAAGAGCGATCGTAATGTATATTCTTTATACAGAAAACGTTGTTCGATGTGCTCATACATGGTCCAATGTTATCGTCTCTCTCTACTGTGGTAAACACACGCACATGATTAACGATATTCCGCAAATTCTGTTGGATCAGTGTCACAGCGCTGACTATGAAAGACTAATGATAATGTAGTGCAAATGTAAAAATGTATCCTGGCCCCCAACAGTCCAATGGATTGTTTACTGGCCCCCTATTCAAAAAGTTTAAGGACCCCTGATCTATGCCATGCAACATTTTTAAGAACATCTGTAAAGTTTACTGTAAAAACAGGGAGGATCACTTTTTGCAGGAACAAGAAACTAGTATCAATTGCATTCAATAAGGATAGATCTGTCTGATGGAAATTTTTCTCAAAAGAAACAGCTTCTCCAGTCACAGTATTAGTCTTCTTCAAACCATACACAAGACCAATAAATGACAAATCCTGGTGGATCTGACTAGCTTTGGCAATTATTATCCATATGTATACTTGAGATATACTATGAGATTATAGGTAAACTACAAACCGAAACAAATAAGCCATGATTAAATAAACAGATGTTAGCGTTAAGCCTTATGTACTCGTGCGATCGCGGGGGCTGGCCAGCCTGTCAAAGTGCCCATACATGGCACGATTTTCAGCCAATACGGCCGTGCATACACATTATGAGTCGTGGGTTGGCCCCCCAATCGCATGTGTGAATGCAACTTTAGACTTGATCTTCACTTGGCCTTGTCTTGTTTGTTTATACAGGTGTCTCCAGGCACTATTCACTGTGCAAATACAGAACATTTTATCTCAAACAATCCCAGGCACTATTCCTTAATCATATCAATTTTATTTCAACGTTTCACCGTCTGTCAGGACATCTTCATGGGGTTTGTCGTGATGAAGAGATTCTGAATGACATTGAAACATCGAAATGAAATTTATATTTCTTATAGTTTGCATTACTGAAAACCTTTGTTTTCTCTGTCTGTTTTTAAGCACATTTTTTGCACCATAATCATTTTTTTAAACAAAAGCATTAACCAGATCAATAAATACAAAGTAGACATTCAAAAAATAAATGTTTGTCCTTCCAGTGGTTCAGTTAAACAGTGGTTCTCTATCGAACATTGAAACACCAATACAGAGCATGTTTAACCCAATTTCTTATAATGGCTGCATGAATTCCCTGCTTTAAGCTTGTAAAGAGCTTGTAAAGCTGTAAAAGAGGCGGATACAGTGTGGCAAGGGACAGTTGGGAAAGTTAAGTATTGTAAAAGTAGGGTTTTGGGGAATATTGGTTGTGCTTTAAAAAGGTTGTCATGGGGCTAATATGCCCTTTAATTTATTTAGGCTAAAGATTGTCACACAAAGCTATATGTTTGCCCATCTTGGGGGGGGGGTAACTTTTTAAAGGGTCACTATACCCCCCAGAAAGACTTTCCTTTCCCTAAATCTATAATATAAGAGCCAGGAGCAAGTACTTTATGTCTACCCTTTATTTTCATTCTGCTTTTGTTTAAAAGTAAATAGTTTAGTCCAGGGTTTCTCAAAGGGTGTGACTTCAAAGAGCCAGAGGTGTGACTCAGAATTTTGGTAGTGGAAATATTTTCACCAGCATAATTTACATTTTTGTTATTTTGTGCTCAAATTATTTATATATTATGATAAGATTGCAACACAGTCAATGTAGTGTAACTTAAGAAAGTACGGAAAAGCTTGTTACTTTTAATGAAAGCAGATTGAGAGGTAGGAATACTTGCTCTTGACTCTTGCAGAATAATACATTTATGTAAGGAAACTTGTTTTTTGGGTATAGCGACCCTTTAAAGGGCATGTCCACCCCCAAAACTGCTAACCCACTACTGGCCCCACTATGTTGTGTAATAAAATCCTTACCTTACACCCCTGCTCCAAATGGCTGCCCTGCAATGTCCCCCCAAAGTCGCAAAACTTCTGGCTACCAGAAGCCTGGCAGAGTCCATATAGGACTCTGCCTCCTGTCTCTCCTCTGGGAGAATTTGCACATGCCCAGTGCAGCCCTCCCTCCCATTTTCCTCTCCCTCCTCCTAGTGTAAAAACCCTTTGGGGTATAGTAGGTCTCCCTCCCCCAGCCCCAACCGCTATATTAATATGTCCAGAAACTCCCCTGATCATTACTTACCTTACCTCTCTCATCTGTTGTTCTGAACTGCCGGCAGCCGTGTCCGTGATTGGCTGCCTCTCAGCCAATCACAGACGCGGCTGTCGGTCCGGCCCCCTGCTTGCAGTTCCATGCAAGCAGAGGGCCGGGACAGTACACCAGAGGAAAGGGGGAAGGTAAGTAGAGTTCTGGACATAATAATATGGCAGTTGGGGCTGGGGAAGGGAGACTTACTATACCCTAAAAGTAAAAAAAAGGCTGGACATGCCCTTTAAGCTCTAAGCCCTGATGAATCGTCATTCTGAGCTAATGGATTAGTGTTAGTTGATCAGCTAATAAACGCTTGAACATGTGATGGTGGGAGACAATGTTCACAAGCCAATAACTGGAAGAATCACCTATCCCTTTAGATAAGCAAGATAAAGGGAAAGATGCCATGTAACAAAAGCAAATTAGAAGGGATGCTTTCTTTTAGCTAGGATGATTATTATACACAGCCTATATAACAACTCAAACCCTTAAAAAACTGCTCATAGATCCCATGGTGTTTGTTTAATATTACCTAAGTGTACATCATCCCTGCGCTATTGTCCGGTTGTAGGTGCTGGGGTGTTTGTTTTATACATTTGGTGACTTTTTCTTTAGTCTGTCTGTGGGAGAATATTGGGAGACCCAGTAACAACGGAAGAAGATTTAGTTCTTTAACAGCTGGAATCACACACAATGTTGCCTACCCAGGCAGTTGTCATAAAAAGGCTGCCTCCTGTTAGTCTCGATAGAAGAGTCTAAGCATAGTGTGAAAGTGTCTCTGTGAATGACACAAAATTCTGGGGATTACTAAAGCAGTAAGTAGTGAAATAAAAGAGATCTTTTGTTTCCTTGGCAGATGCATTGAAAGATGCTGAATTGCTGCTTTGATAAAACATTGTTGTGTGATGCCAAAAGTTTGGCAACAGTTAGAGAAAAGGCAGAGGATGGGAGCTGGGATGCAGCCAAGGCAATGCCGCTAATGCCTGGTGTCAAGGAGACGAGCAGTCCTCATCCACGTGCACATTATTCCACTGTGCCTCAGACACTGCATTAGCAATAGGAGCTTTTGTCTGAAGGCCTTGTTTAAAAGTTAATAAGATGTAAAAGTCGCTGGGCGGGGAAGGCCGTTCCCTTGACATTAACTTACTTGGGGGGGAGCAGCAGACATTTGCGGTGATTTGACAAGAGTCAAAGAATGGGAAATAATCAAGCTGTATTATTTGTAGCTAGCTTACTAAGTTTAGTGATATCACGAGGGATCAATTAACTACTCAGTGGAAAGAACCTGAGAAAACTATATATTCCAGTGCTGTGGATAAAACTATTGCAGTGTTTCTCACATGGGTCCAGATGTATTGTTTTTTAAGGCAGTGGAACGAAGGCATTACTTACAACATTGTCTAGAGGGGAGCAAGTGGGTGTGAATTCTGGTTGCCACCTGTGGTAAACTCTATATTTATCTCTAGTAACATTCCAATCAAAAAGATTTATTCCATATACTTTAAAGGAGAATTTAAGGCTAAATATAAAAAATAAAGATAAGATAGCCGTCCAACACCCTGCTGACTTTTTCCATTTAAAACCCATACAGTATGTAGTGAAACATAAACATGTTAGCACTGAGAGGCACTGAGAGTGAGTAGTTGATGGCAAGATATTGGATTGCTGCCTAATCTTTTCCTAAAAATGTTTTATGTCTTTGTTATCCTTTAATCTAATGCAAGGTGTTGGATATAGTACATCTACCCCTCCATATATTTTTGGTTAGAGAAAGGCATGCTAACATTGTTTGCACTCCATAATAATATAGCACATCTAACGAAACTCTTGTGTCAGAGCAATTGTGAATCATGCAAGAAAAACACTGTTGTTTAAAGGTGAATTTCACTCAAAAGCACTGTTACTGGCTTTTGTACGCAATTCCAGTTCACTCCTATGGGAGGTCACAAGCATTTACCAGGCCCACTTGATCTTAATGGAAATTATCAATAAAAGTTATTATCGATAAAAATGGCGCTAATTTTGCCCCAACCAATCAGATATTAGCTTTCAAATGTTAAACAATATCTGATTGGTTGGGGCAAAATTAGCACTTTTATTGAATCTCCCTGTATGTCTCTAGTTCTGCACTGAAAACATATACCACGTGTTGTAAGTATATTAGCATGTACCAACTGTCCTTTTTAGGCAGAACATTCCTGATTTGCAGACCCCAGAATGGGGAAATCAGAGGTTTGGAAGAATCGGTGGTGTAACTGTGTGTAACTGGGTTAGGTAGATTGGAGAATGGATGGAATTATTTAAATCTTCAAATTCAGCAGGTACAAAGAAAGATGGCAAATCATACCATTCACAAAATGCATCGAAGCAGAAGCATTGATTAGCATTAGTTTGCACTTATAATACTGTTGGTAAATGAAGATTTAGCTCTCTGGTAGCAATAAACATGCTTGAATAGAAAGAGAGGAGCATAATAATTACACCTAAAATTGTTTGGTAATTGCTGATGGCATACAATCCCAACCCCATGGTTAGTCAAGCAACCAATATCAGACCAGCATGTTTGGCTAATAGTGCAGGTGGAACAGCAGTGCAGATGTTACTTGATGATGATATTAACTCAGCAGCTCTATAGTTTAATAAACAAATGACCTTTTAAATGGCCTCAGTGTAGAGAAAAGTAAGGCAGTAATTTTGGGCACTGTACTGCAGAACAAATGACCGTTGGAATTAAACTGGGCACCTCAGGAGAGAGCACCACATGCCCTGTAACTGGCACTGGTGCTCTGAGAACTGTTTCTGCCCCCCCCCCTCCTTCATACTCCCACCCTACCCCAAGACAATCAAGTGGACCAGGTCCAGGAGGGACTCCCACAGGGTTTCTCTTCAGTTAAGGCTAGCCCTGCTGTATTGCTGTCTTGTCTTCTCATAAGCTCACTTTTGCGTATTGTTCTCCTTTAAAAACTTCTTTAAGTTAAATGTTTATCAAGACTGAAAATCTGAAGGACTTTTCAATTATGGTTTGCCAGCTGTGCGTGTCGTGTTTTATCAAATCGATTTCATGGCTTGGCAACTAGTTTATAAGTTATTGCCACACATTAATATGCCTTGTTGAACATTCTAATATAAACACCATTAAAAAGGCACATGAGCACTGTTCATATATACATCATATATAGTCCCATTTATTGGACCTCTTTTTTTATTTCATAAATGCTATAAGGTATGGCATATCAGAGCCTCTATTGTGGCTTAAGCTGAATGAATAAATGACCTACCCTCTGGTAGAATGAACGTTTTATGAACGTTTGGTGCTAGCCAAATAGCAGGACTGCATGCTTTGCCTTTCCATGAAGTGTAATACTTTGGCATGTGTAATTTAGCAGGACAAAGTTGATGGTCAATAGAATTGAAATCACTAGAGAGAACAAGAAAAGTAAGAACTTCTATTGGGACCACTGGATCACCAGATTCTAATCCAGAGGAAGACATTATAGGTTATAATAGGTCTGTGATTGTCAAAGCTATATGTGTGTGTGTGTGTGTGTATGTGAGGACAGAATCTATTTTGTTATGAGAACAAAATCTTTGAGAAGAGAGTCAAGATCTAAGCTACTCTGTGGTGAGAGATGAAATTGTATATTATTGCATATTGAAAACAGGTGACATTTGATTGTTGATACAAATGACTGAGCAACAGTAGACTTTTAATAAAGAAAGGCAAGATGCCATAAATTTAGAATTGATACAGTTGAGCATGAGTGCTCAGCAGAGCATTTATACAAGTGTCAGAATTGGGTTTGCAGATTCAGCCAGAGGCAAATACATCCACAATTACTAGGAGCTTTAATGGGTATAGCAGAAAAAAGTTTTAGGAGTTTTCAAATCTATCAGAGTGCAGAGACTGGAGCCCATTGAATAATCTGTGATAGTATGATCTGTAGCGTAAGTATTGCAAACATACCCTAGTATTAAGATAAAATAAAAGAGGGAAGTATTTGTTAGAAAATATGTAAAATCCCATAAGACCGCAAGTAGTATAAGGACACAGTTTCAGAACTTTGTCACTGTGCACGGTTCCATCATGTCCACTCTGCTTGATGCATGCCAGTTTATTCACATCTACAGTAAGCAATATTGTTGTTTGAATTCTCTTGTGTTCCTGAGTGATCTCTGTGTATATGTCAGAAAAAGTTAGCAGCTGATGATCTGACATAGAGAATGGAATGCGAGATTAACTACATATTATGTAGTACATATTAAATACATAGAAATACATACAAACTCCAGCAATTTGTTATAAAGCAAAAATATAGGGGGATAATACTCATACACATAGCACTTTTGTACTTGTATATCTGGGAGTAATCTGCACAAAGCCTGTCCCATATTTATGGTCAGTCTCTGGGTAATATTACAGAACTCTATAAAACTGGCCATACATATTACAGCTAATTGGCACATCCTTTCAGATCTGCATGTATGGATTAAAAATTACCAATCCCAATACTGGTGAATTATTAAAGTTGGCAGAAGGGTTGGTCAATTCTGCTGGAAAATTATCTTCGGTCATTTTAGGACTTCCACCTAAATGTGCATAGCCATTACACTTATTTGTTTTTAGATAATTTAGTCAAAGTCTGATGTAAAAACAGGAAATTTTGGTAATACTATTTGCGACCCAAACTTCAGTTAGATTGCAGATGATCTGGGTAAGCCCAGGGGTGAGGACCTGGTGAATAATGCACCCCCAACTGTAAATTATAAGGATATTAGAAGTCACTGAGGAGTTCCGTGACCATATAAAAATACAAGGCCGCAGGCCGAGTACCTTTTATACAGGGCACAGAAGTCCAAGGTGACTTCTAATATCCCTTTAATTTACAGTTCGGGGTGCATTATTTATTATAACCCACCCCTTTGTGGCTTCTGGTTTCCTTCTCCAACTGGAACTGTAAGATTATAAGGCTATAATATTACAGTTCTCCCATAGAAATCCAGTACAGGGGTAGGTTATATATTGTACTACTGCAGGATACTTTTATTGGGTGGGGCATGGATGGAAATGAAATAGTTGTCCTATAATAGAAAATGCCTTTTGAGATGACAGGTGAATAAATGCAACTTACAGACCAGCATGTTTACAAATAAAATCGGATTAGTCCCTGCCACAGCCATTCCTCCACTTCTTAAATGGTGTCTTAAAATGGTGTTGTTTTATTTTAAAACTCTTTGGAATTTTTTAGTTTTTTCACTGTGTAGGAGGGCAGCATATTGCTCACATAAAGAGAAAATATTATCTGCGTTTGCAGAAAGTTCCAGTCAGGGACTGCTGCTTCCTTTCACTCTGTGCCTGCATTCGGCAGTATCATATTACTCACAATATATGGGCAGGCACTGGCTTCTTTTTTTAGAATTGGTGTGTGAAGAACAGGAAAATAAAAAGCTTTCTATGGCACCATGGGGCGAAGTGTATTGTTCGGGAAGCAGTTAGGAAGATGTGCACTTGAGACATGTAATTGTGTGTTCATAGCACTTGTAATCTATCTACTGTATCTATTGATCTATCTATGTATCCATACATACATACATATACAGTATATAATTTATCTAAACCAGTAGTTCTCAGACTTTTTCAGACTGTGACACACAATTTTCTGTAAGGTCACACCTGTGTTGTTAATGCTGGATTCTTGTACCAATAAAAAAATTGTGTTTTATAGACTTTACAGTCTATATATCATAACATTTTAATATATTCATTGTATTATACTGTTTCCTCAAATGTTTTATTTTAATATTATTCAAATACATTATTTGAGTTATTATTTTGTAATACATTACAAAAAGAAAACTACTCTGATTAATATATATTTACTACCAACATTTGGTGTCATCTTTACTCACCTTACCCACTGTCCACCGATGGTTAGTACCCAGGGTGAGGACCTAAACTGCCCGGTCCTCACTGTTGGGTTCGCCTTCTATCTTTTGCAATACTTACTTAATGTTTGCTTCGCAGCTTCTTCCTCCATTCAGTCGGCGACTCCGGCCAATGAGAAGACACGCTTTGTAGAAGCCAGGATTGCCAAGGTGGAAGTGAAGTCTGAGCCGCGAACCAAATTTTAAGTAAGTACTGCAGAAGATAGAAGGAAAACTCAGCAGTAAGGACCTTGCGGTTTCCTCACCCTGGGTACTACTGACTGCTGGGTTCTGTGGAACGGAGTGGAGGTGAGTATAGTTGTCCTTTAAGGAACACCATTGTGCTCCAGCACAACATCTATCTATCTATCTATATACTGTAACTAGTTTATTTAGTCCTAGGATATAACAGGGGGGTCTGTGTAATGGTATGACTAGACAGGCAGTCTATGGAGATTAATATGATGAATATAAGGGGGTTCAGTACTAGGGTACAATGGATGGTTTAAGGATTCAATAGGAGGTGCAAAAATTTGCCTGAGCTGTTAAGTAGCATCAACCAATCAGATTATACCATTTTACTGGTCTACTACAGGGAAAAAAAACATTTGATCTGATTGCTGCAGGTTAAGAACACAGGCAAAGGTTGCATCTCTTATTGAATAAGGCTCTTATATGTTTCTTAAAGGACAAATAAAGCTTTAAAGCAACACTGAAACAGAAGGCAGAACACCTTGATATAAATCGGTAATCTGTGTCTTACATCTCATTTTGATATGGGTGCTGGGAAATTTGCTTACTAACATGGGGTTTGTGTTTTACTTTCCAGCATCCCAGTATCACACAGTGTAGTCACTGACCATTGTGTTATTTTACATGCCCAGATCTAAGCTACTTCAAGAACTTGTTACAGCAGGCCACGCCTACTAGTAGTCTCTAGCCAATCTTCTTACAGTCCATATTAGACAGGGGACCATGTGACTGAAGTCAGGAGGTGTGGACAGACAGTGCACATTCACAGTTATCTTCAGTGGGACTACATTTACTTTAATGCCATTTACAGTTTACTGGTGTGGTTTAGTTCTCCTTGAAGAGTACATAACGATGTTTATGGTATTATAGCATTTAATTTCTGTTTTCAAGAATAAGGGTGGCCATAGACACTACAATCCAATCGGAAGATCCACGGATCATAGGTGGCCAAATACAAAATAGGATTGTCTGGCTATTGTAAATATGCAATCCAACGATAGTATGATATCTGATCCTTCTCAAAGGAAATTCACTTGTTCACGGAATCACCCTTAATAAAAATCATCTGAATAGAATAGATGAAGGTTTTAGGGCTAGGCCCCACTAACCAAGAAAATTGCGCAATGTTATCCATTTTTTAGATTGCATCTGCTTTGTGCATCTCGTGGACATGGGTAAAAAATTGGAAGCACATCCTACTGCTCCAAAACCACATTACGATTTTTGATGTGGTCGGATGTGCGATCAGTGGGGCCTAACCCTTAAAGGAATTGTACACTGAAAAATTACTTCAATACAATGAATACTTGTAAGCAGCACTTACTCTGATGTGCTTGTGTTGCTGCATGACTTTAATCCAGTACTTGTTTTACTCAAGCTCAGTCCCCCAGCCCCCTGCCAGACTATCTGACTCTCTGTGAGGGCAAGCATGCTCAGTTATCCCTATGAGGCAGCATTGGGAGAGGGAATTTCCCACCATGCAGTTCCTGTATCAACTGTCACCATTCCAGCTACAGTAAAACTACACATAACAGAAACTTTATTGACTGCTGAATTGTAAGATGTTTCAGATTGGATATCTAAAGAAATAGGGGACAGATCAACAAAAAAAGTCAACAAAAAATTATTTCCAGTAATGGGCAATTAAAAAAAACAAATTTCCCAGTGTGCATATCCTTTAATGAAACCCATTGACAATAAAATATAATTTTATTATATTTTGGCAAATATCAAAAAGCAGTGACATTTATTTCTAGACATAGACATACATTTAAATGTGCACACTAACAAGTTCCGATCCATTGCAATCTGATGCATTTTAAAAATGCACTGCTGCACACATTTATGTCTGGAAATCACTATATACAGTTGTGTTCAAAATTATTCAACCCCCACTGAAATTGAGTATTTTGGCCAGTTTGACATTGATTTTGATCATTTCAGTCATCTTGTTTACAATTAAATAAGAGACACTTGTAAGTCAGACAAATATAACAACATTTATAATGAAATAACCACAAATGTATTTTCTGTGCTCACATCATTATCAGTTGTATTCAACCCCCAAGTGACATTCATTCTTAGTACTTAGTACAACATCCTTTTCCAGTTTTAACGGCTTTTAAACGTGAAGCCTAGCTTGACACAAGTGTCTTGCAGCGATCTACGGGTATCTTAGCCCATTCTTCATGGACAAAAGCCTCTACTTCAGTCACATTCTTAGGCTTGCATGCTGCAACTGTTTTCTTTAAGTCCCACCAGAGGTTCTCAATCGGATTTAAGTCTGGTGACTGCGATGGCCAATCCAAAATGTTCCAGCCTTTAATCTGCAACCATGCTCTAGTGGACTTGGAGGTATGCTTGGGATCATTGTCCTGTTGAAAGGTCCAGCGTCTCCCAAGCCTCAGGTTTGTGACGGACTGAATCACATTTTTTTTCAATATCTCCTGGTACTGAAGAGAATTCATGGTACCTTGCACATGCTGAAGCTTCCCTGTTCCTGCAGAAGCAAAACAGCCCCAAAGCATGATTGACCCCCCCCCGCCATGCTTCACAGTAGGCAAGGTGTTCTTTTCTTCATAGGCCTTGTTCTTCCTCCTCCAAACATAGCGTTGATCCATGGGCCCAAACAGTTCTAATTTTGTTTCATCAGTCCACAGGACACTTTTCTAAAACTTTTGTGGTTTGTCCACATGACTTTTGGCATACTGCAGTCGACTCTTCTTATTCTTTGGAGACAGCAAGGGGGTGCGCCTGGGAGTTCTGGCATGGAGGCCTTCATTACGCAGTGTGCGCCTTATTGTCTGAGCTGAAACTTCAGGACCCGCATCTGACAAATCTTTTTTCAGTTCCTCAGCAGTCACACAAGGACTTTTCTCCACTTTACGCTTCAGGTAGCGCACAGCAGTCGAAGTCAGCATCTTCTTTCTGCCACGACCAGGTAGTGTCTCAACAGTGCCCTTTGCCTTGAATTTGCGAATGATGCTTCCTATGGTGTTTCTTGGTATGTTTGCCATCTTCTTATAGCCATTGCCCTTCCTGTGAAGAGAAATCACCACTTGTCTTCCTGGACCATTCTCTTGACTTCACCATGTTTGTAAACACACCAGTAAATGTCTAGAAGGATCTAAGTATCACAGTCATTTTAAATCTGCCTAATTGGTGCTTATTATGCTTGATTGCTGCTCGATGACATCCACAATTGTTTTCAATACCTGATCGAAAACACTTGAATGAACCTCTGTTCTTAAGGGCTAGGCCACACTAGCGCGTTTGCGCACGCGTTTCGCGCTCGCGATTGCGCATGCGATTTTTGCTAAAATGGAAATCGCGGGAACGCAAAAATTCCCGCGATTTCCGATGCACATGCGATTGCGCGTCCGTTCGCGTTTTGGTAACGCATGCGTTCACCATTTTTGGTGCGTTAACGCAGCGTTTCCTTAACGCGAAATGGCAAAAACGCATGCGCAAAACGCGAACGCAAAGGCGAACGCACAAGAAAAGCGCACACAATCGCGTGTGATAACGCTCGCGATTTTTTGTGCGATTCCTGTGCGTTGTAATGTGGCCTCAGCCTAAGAGTGGTAGTCTTTAAGGGGTTGAATAATTGTGTCAATGAAGAAATCGCAAAAAAAACATTTAATACTGTATTACAAAAACAATTAATGTCATTTTAGTTGCAATTGGTTCTTTAAAAAGTCCTTGTAAGATTTCATTCTGAACACAATTACAAATGTACACTGAATTCCCTAAAACCCTTTACAGCATTGGGGATTGAATAATTTTGAACACAACTGTAAATCTAATGTATGTAGAAAATGCAACACAAGTTATGAGATCTGCAGAAAGAAATTACAGCTGCAGAGGAACATGGGGAAAATAGAGGCACACAAGTGAAGTTAAAGGGTATATCCACCCTGGAAATTAACTTTTTATATAAGGTAGGTAGCAGCTGCCCACCCCCAACCACCGTAATATAGCTTTTAAAATATGCCCAGATCTTTACTTACAGCCCCTTCTCTCCCGCTATGTCTCCTATCCAGCTCCCTGTTTGCGGAAGTTGCAAGCAGGGGCTGGTCCGCCATCCGCGTCTGTGATTGGCTAAGGTGCGGCCAATCACAGACGCTGTTAATGTAATCGAAGACACCACGGGAGAGAAGGCTCTGTAAGTAACTATCGGAGCATTTTTAAAATAAATATTATGCCGGTTGGAGTTGGGCAGCTGTTACTTACCTTGTGCAAAGAGGATTTCACGCTAGGTGCCATGGCCTCAGAGGATGGATCCGGATGGTGGGAGGGAGGGGGGGAGGGCTCCCCTGCGCATGCCTCAGACCTTGATGAGGTTAAAGCAGAAACAGGCACTGACACTGTCACTGACAGCTTCTACTCTGCAGTTTCCAGGAAAAGGCATAGCAGGAGAATCATTTGGAGCAGAGAGGTAATGTAAGGATTGTTTTAAACTACAGAGTGTGGCCTGTATGGGGTTACATTTTTATTTTTGGGGGTGGACATGCCCTTTAAAGGGACACTATACTGAAAAAATGACTTTGCCTCATCTTAATCTATAATGAATACATGTAAGTAGCACTTAATATGATTATGATGATGTGTGTTGCAGCATGCCTTTTAATCCAGCACAGATTTTGTTTAGGAGCAGTATCCCCCCCTCCCTGTCAAGCCTGCACACAGCAAACAGCATTCAAACTGCTAAAACTCTGATGAACACAGATGAATAGTTTTTGAGAGCAAGGAACTTGATTGACAGCTGAAATATAAGAAGTTTTAGATTGGATATCTAAAGAAATAGGGGACAGATCAACAAAAGAATTATACAGTGGTGGTTGGGAAGAAAAGTTTCCAGTTATGGTCAATTTTAAGATAACCTATTTTTCATTATAGATGCCCTTTAATTTAAGGGATCTATTAGGAGTATTAATATTTAGGGTTCGTTCACACTAGAAACTGACAAATGCACAGCATGTGTTTCTGTCAGTTTGTATCCATTTTTTTCATACATTTGTATGCATTTTTTAACAATGTGTATTCCATAGATTTCTATAGAAAATGCATGAAAAAACGGACAGAAATGCTGCATGGACTGGAACGGAACGGATTATAACGCAGCAGGTGTGAACTATATTATGAAACCCTATGGGGTCTTACTGTCTTACGTTTCCTTATTGCACTCATTCCCTCCATGTAGTAACTCTTTAACCGTTAATACATTGTGTGAGTGTGAGCAATATATTGCGATCTTTTGCGAGGCGTTAACGCCTCAATTGAAAAGGCGTTAGTTGTCATGCTAAAATCGAAGCTAAATGTATTGCAT
This sequence comes from Hymenochirus boettgeri, assembly GCA_019447015.1. Classification (NCBI taxonomy): domain Eukaryota; kingdom Metazoa; phylum Chordata; class Amphibia; order Anura; family Pipidae; genus Hymenochirus; species Hymenochirus boettgeri. Next base: position 104,621,590 of record CM033469.1, on the reverse strand, counting down.
TGTTTGCTCTATTTCGAAAAATCATTGGAAATTGAGTATAGAAAAACATTGTAGTGCCGTATTAGTCCAATATATAGATGTAGAAAATAAGAGTACTGTGATACATTTTCCAAGGACTAACAGTTTATTTAGTTGACAAGCTTTCGATGGCTAACCCCTCTTCATCAAGTCAGAGCAGTACTAATTTTAACAAAGGTTTAACAAAGTAAAAAGCCAGTTCCAAAAGATAATAAGATAAGCAAAACAACAAGGGGAGACAAAAAAAGTAAAGTAAAGAGCAAAAGATGCCCAGGAAAGTGTAGAGGGCAATAAAATGAAAGGAGAGATAACAGAATAGTGAAGTGGTCAAGAAATGCAAGGAGGGAAGAGAAGGCAGGGAAGAGCAAAAAAACCCAACAAACAATAAGAAGCAAAATGAGACAAGGAAAATGTAGAGTTAATAAAATAGGAGAGATAGCAGAATAGTGAAGTGGTAATGAGAATAGGATGGGGCAGGAAGAGTAAGGAAAGAGGGGAGAGAAGGGGGAAGAGAAGAAAAAAAGGGGCAAAACAGAAAAACACAAAAACTGGTAAGGGGGAGCTAGGATGTGAAAAGTCAATTATTCATAATGTGAAAGGAATCCCATGTCCTGGTTCAAATCAATGTTTTTAGAGTCAAATAATAAAATCATTTTAGCTTCAAATGCTTTTCTTTCCTGAGTGTTGCTAAAATGTCCCTTTAAGATTTGGACCTGGAAGTTTTTCTTGGTGTGTCCTGGCTGTGAAAAATGGTGAAACAGTTTCTTTCCTCGTCATGGTGGGTGATGGTACTTCTGTGGAAATTCATCCTGTTTTGCAGTTTTTGGCCAGTTTCTCCAATATATATTGCATCCTTTCATTTGTTGCATTGTATTAAATATACCACATTGCTGAATGTACAGCTATAGGATCCATGGATGTGAAAAATTCCCTTCCTGTGTGTAACAAAAGGAGAACTGTTGATGTTGGTACAAAGCTTGCATCTAGCGCCCTCACATGGTGTAGTACCGGGTTTAGGCAGCCACCAAACCACTGGTTAAAAGGAAACTACGCACAGATCATGGAGATAATACACCAGGTACTACACCCCCGGGGGGAAGCATGGTGGTGGTAAAACCTGGCAGGGGTTTAAGCAAGTGGAAGGTAAGTTTGTATTGGTTCTGTAGTTAAGTAAACTCCTCTAAGTCTATAATGTCTACAAATAAACCAACGGGTCTTTCCAATCGGTTGATTGATTGGTTGCCTGTTAATCAGAAAAATAAGGTACAAGATTAACCCTTGTGCACCAGGCCACAATAGTAAACACTGCTCCATCAATGGGACTAATATAACCAGCTTTAGTAATATCAAATGGTTCTCCACCCAAACATCACCTAATCTTTAGCAATATCTCTGTTTTCTAAAATAAACAAACTATATAGTCCTATTCCATGCAATATTGAAATTAAACATACCTTAAAAATATCAAATAAAGGGTAAAAACATGAAATTGACATAAGGATTAAGTAGCATTTAACCTAAAGAACCAATCACTATTTACATGGGAAATACAAGCCACTTATTAATATTGACACATTATGTATGGCCTTAAAACACAAATGTGAAAATGATAAATAACTGTAAGGATTTAAGGAGAAAAGAGCAAATAGTATCAGATGAAGACTATGAGCCCTCTAGAGTGTACAGTTTGTCTGACATGTAGCTAGAAACTGTTCTTCTAAACCTTCAGCTCTCCCTGTCATCCCCTGATCACTGATAATGCCATCTAGTTCACAATGAAGAACAGCATGTCCTTTTATATTAATGCATCCATCCTGTAACTGCTTGTTTTCCTTTAATAATAATTCGATCCAAATAGATTAATATGTTGGAAAACTGTTTTCTTTTATTGTAAAATAAATAGAAAAAAGAAGAAAAATAGTAGGATTTCTATCTTAAAAGTCTGACTACATATAAAGCTGAGCTGATCCCCAGTCTAGAGGAGGCCCCTTATTTTTAAGTAAAAATTACAATAATGTCAAAACTTACTACAAAAAGTCACATGTTTGTGGACAGCACAACATTTATAATGTAGCCAACTGGGCCACAAGGTCACAGTTTATCCAAACATTCATTAGAATTTTATCTGATTTTCTCAAGGTTCCCCTTTAGTTATAGAGAGAATCCTAGAGGGGAATAGGGAGGGTATTCAGGCACCTGTGTGGAAGGATTTTAAGCACCTGTGTCAACCACGTGCTCGGTTCTGGAGTCTGCAAACTACAGTCAAAGTTATCTGGATGATAGGAAGATGGTATATTATTACTGTATGTCAACAAAAATACACATTCTTTCTATACAACACAATATGTTTGTGAAGGTTCTCATTCATCCAGGACATGGTATATCTGTTGTATTCAATTAGATCAACTGGACGTTTAGTTCTTGAAAACGTTTCGCTAGTCATCCGACTGGCTTTCTCAATTCAGAATGACTTGTACAAGAATCTGTTGGCAATTATGTACCCTGGAAAATCCCAATTAGCATATCACAGCCAGGTGTTAGGCTGGCACAAATGTCCTTTGGTCGTGGCAAATTCGGCCGCGGCTGAATTTGCGAACGATTGATCATGCGTTCCCATAGGGAACCGTGTGATTGATCGGAATTTTCTGACGTGCCCAATCGTTTGTTTGGCCGGTCGCGGCCGCCCCACCCACACAGCCGAAAGTGCTGTGAATCGGCCGAAAATATTGGCTGGTGTGTACCCAGCCTTAGGGACCTTGTAATGCAAGGTGTGATTGCATTGTGGCTAAGTGGTGTTAAGAAGAATTTTAAAACAAACACCATATCCCTGTCTGCTTTAAACCAAACAACACACTGAGGCAGCAAATGGGGCATACGAAAGACCCAATACCTAAACACAAGAAGAGCAACATCATATGTGCAGTGAAGAAAACTCTGATTTGTATGTGGGGGAGACCAAACAGCAACTGCTCCAACGTATGTACCTGCATCTTAAAATAGAGAAACCAAGCCTGAATAGAGGTGGGGGATTCAACACCAACTGTCTGCCATGGTTGGGACTTTCCAGGGTATTTAATTGCCAACTGATTCTTGTACAAGTCATTCTGAATTGAGAAAGCCAGTCGGATGACTAGCGAAACATCCTTAAAAACTAAACTTTAAGAAATTTCAACAGATTTCCTGTTTCAAGCCCTCTGCAAAGTGTTGTTTTGGAAAGCAAATTTGTACACACTGTATACATCCATGTTTTAAAGTGACCTTATTGTTTTAATTTTACACAGAAAGTTTTTTTTTTACACCACAAAAAACAATAACATTTATTTCCCTTAACATCTCATTATCGAGCATCATTGAACTTTATTTTATTATTTACAACTGTGTTCAAATACTTGTAACCTGGTCATATAATATCAAGTACCCAGCTGTGGAGATCTGAATACAGTTTAAAGGGTCAGTAAAACCACCAAAAAATCTTTTTTAATAAAATTATAATTTTCTTAGTACCTTATAAGCAGCAATTGTACTATGTAAAGTTGTGCGATCATTCAGGCTGTCTCCCTCTTCTCCCGGCCTTGCCTCTCACAGCATGACACAGCGCCTATCATATACATAGGCACGTGTAAGTATAAGCTCAGTATACAAAGGGAGAGGAGGTGGAACACAGAGGTGAGAGAAACAGTGTGCTGCAGGATTGTGCAACCTTACATAGTGATATTGTGGTTTATATGGTAATATGGAAGATAGGGGAAAGTGATCCTGTCTCCCAGAGAATTTTACTTTCATTTAAAGTGGGGAGGGTTTTGTTATCCGTTAACAATGAGAAATACTAAAAGAACAGCACAGACCATGACACTATAATACCAATGACTATGAACCAACCCTCCAGTGCCTTTTCAGAACAATATCTAGAAGCACCCACAGGATAGAATACTGTAAAACCAACTCATAAGGGGAGTGTGTGGTAAGGGGATATGTTGAAATGTGGTGTAACATAGCTAATGTCAGGGATATGAAATTGTCTGAGCTCCTATGGAAATGCCTGAGGTCATAGCTCCACTTGATTTTCTTCAGCGCTAAGTAATAATCCATTCATGTATATAGGGTGGGCTGAAAAATGGTTGTTACTGTAAAGCATATGCGTATATCTAAAAGCCTACATTGTCTGAACTTATCACAAGAATGCTTCAGAATTCAAGAACCTCTAAGACATCCTTGTATTCATACCAGTGCGAAAGCAGCCAGCAGTCTGTATTGTTTGTGTCTATACTAAATGCACAGAGTTGTTTAGAATGAATGAGCAGCTGACTGAGCCACTTGTGCTTAAGCAGGAAATCCTTAAATCCTGCACTTGGATAAATTCAAGGGTGTTACTAGGTTCCCAGAGGACCCCAAACACAGGCCCAAAACCCGGGGCTTTATAAGCTGCCTGAAAACCTGTACTACAGTACCTTGTAATACCAGGTGATCATTGCTTTAGGGTTAGGCTACACTAGAACATTTTTGCAGCATTTTGCGATTTATTTGCACTTTGTGATCCGCAATGACATTTTCTTTATAATGTAAATCACAGGAAGATGGCCCCCCTATTGCTATGGGCTGCTACCATGCGCTGTGATCAGTTGAGATTCTCTAATACATGCGATCACCTTTTTTGGTCCTTTCTGTCAAAATTGCACTTAATACAAGTCTATGGAAGTGCATAAAAAAGTGGACACAATCAATATGACAATCAAGACATGCTTGACTGTCCTCACATTATTAAAATTGTTAGTGGCTAGGACTAGGCCAGACTAGTGTCGATCCGTAGTTTAATCATATGTAGAATGTTAATCGTGGTACATAGGCCCCACTGTATGTGCTGCAATCCATTGTGATTTTCGAATGCATGCGGTTAGCAATTTTGGTCTGTTTCTTTAAAAATAGTGTTTTTTTAAGGGCATGTCCACCCCCAAAACTAAAATTTCCCCTACTACTGGCCCCACTGTGTAGTTTTTAAAAATCCTTACCTTACCTCTCTGCTCCAGAATGGTTCTCCTGCAAAGTCCAAAGTCTCAGAAAATGAAGAGTAGGAGCCTGGCTGTGAGTGAAAGGTTTTAGCCTCTTACCTTTCCTCTGAGAGGTTTCTAGCTTGCCCACTGCAGCCCTTCCCCCCCCCCCTCCATCCTTCACTATCCCAGTTTCTGCCTCTCAGCCAATCACGGACGCGGCTCCTGGTCCGGCTCCCTGCTTTCAATTTCCTGCAAGGAGAGGGCCAGGTCAGAACACCAGGGGAACAAAGCTCAGTAAGTACCTTTCTGATTCTTTTTTTGACAAATAAATATAGTGGTTGGGGGTGGGATGGGGTCCACTACACTACAGAATAAGGTTTTATGAGAGGTGGAGATACCCTTTAATACAAGTCTATGGAAGCACATGAAAAAAGCAGACACAAGTGGACACAAATCAACAGGCCATACAATTTTTTAAGGTGCATTTTAACCAAAAATGCAAGTACAAACACATATAAAAGCAGATTCAAGCATATGCCAAAAGTTCACAAAAACACACATCGCTTTTTTGTGCATTGTAGTGTGGTTTATCCTTAGGGCTAGTCCGCACTGATGAGCTTTTAAGCACGATCCAGTTGCGCTTTTAAAAGCGCACACTAGTGTGGCCCAATTGATGTGGCCACACTAGTGCGCTACTGTGCGATGTGTGTGTGATATTTTAATCAGCTCACATGCGATCCACGTTTTTTTTTCTCAATTGCATGCGCTCCTATTGCAAAACATTTGGAGATCGCAATCCCGCGCACACGGCAACCCGCTCACGCGTTTTACTCTTGCCTTAACTGCATATTGCTTTATATAGATACGTTCAAAAATTAGTGGCTAAAAATTAGAAGCCTAGTGCACATCCAAATAATTTGCTTACATTTTACTTTACCATTGTAATGCGACTTAAAAAAAGCCTGCCCTTCTCTCTGGATAAATTAAAGCAATTAGATCAATAACTTGGCCAGTTTATTTTAAGCTCAGCAACCACTTCATGGTTTGCTTTATTCTGCTGGGTCCTAACTTTTAAACTTTTTTACCTTTTTACCTTCTTAGGAGACGTAATTCTCAAACTTTATCTTTATATCAGAACCTGCCTTTTATGAGATGAAATTCCCTGCTGCTCCTTCACTTGCTTTCTTGGGACTAACCCTCCAGCTTTCAGTACTTGAACACACGACCCACTGTGGGTGTGTCACATTTCCCAGAGACTTGGTCAAGCCCACAATGCAACAAGCAATATTAATTGGATGTGCTCTAGGCTTTTAATTTTTATATGTTTCAAATGGATATTATCATCAACACCCTCCCCAGTTAATCCCTCCCCAGTTTATAGTACCTATTGTGAGTACCTAAACCACATAGTCCTCACCTCTGGGTCTTAGTATAGGGGGGGGGGGCAACCGTAACCGAGGGAGATTTTCCATTTGAAACAAGTGCTTCAAACAATGACGCAGAACGTTTATCGTCATCGGAAGCAATTGTTTCGCCCATACACACTTTACCAATACCTTTATCGGGAATGTGTTAACCCAGCTTCAGTCAATGTGCTCATATTCTCCTTTTTTTAGTCTCTCTCTGTCCAAGATATAGTGAGTTTTTCATTCTTTATGGAATTTTTGCAGGTTGGAATGTAAAGTATAGGGAGAATGTTTGTCACTGACATACTACCTAGGATCACTGCCGAGTTTTTCATTCTTTATGGAATTTTTGCAGGTTGGAATGTAATTGGCTGAGATCTGCCTGTGATACAGTGTTGCTCTCTTAGCAACAGTAAGATGGAAAGGCAGAGCCGTGCCACCTGCCTTAGCTGACATATGAGAACAGCTTTGCCTTTCTCTGGACACCAAAAGGCACCGCGGCTCTTATTAACTCTCTCAACTCTATCAGGTTCATGAAGTAGCCAACTAGAGATATGGTAAATGGTAAATAAAGAATCATTTACAATATATTGTTTTTTTAATAATTGGATTTACAGATAGAAGAACTGTTCTTCAATATTTTCATTTCTTACCTATGTCGTCTATGAGAGGTATATTTTATTTACATTTTATTCTGGACATGCTTGATAAATATTAATGGTCAATATAAACCATGTGTATGTGTTAATGTGTGCTAGTAGGAAGAAAACATTAAAGGGACACTATACTACAAAAATGACTTTGCCTCATCTTAATCTATCATTGAATACATGTAAGTAGCACTTACTCTGATTTGAGTGTGTTGCTGCATGCCTTCAATCCAGCACACATTTTGTTTAGGAGCAGTATCCCCCCTCCCTCTTTTAACCACTTCCACTTCCATCCGACCTGACTTTATTCCCACTAACCAACTGTCAAGCCTGCATACACCATTCCAACTGTCAAAACTCTGTCACCATTCCAGCTACAGCAAAACTACTCACAGAAGAATATTTTTTGAGAGCAAGGAACTTGATTGACATCTGAAATATAAGTTTTAGATTGGATATCTAAAGAAATAGGGGGCAGATCAACAAAAAAAAACAGATAACAAACAAGTTAGGGTTGGGAAGAATTATGGTTTCCAGTTATGGTCAATTTAAAATACCTATTTTTCGGTAAAGATGCCCTTTAACCTTGTACAAAGCACATGGAGACAGTTGTACAATATAACAATGTTATATATATATATAATATATATATATATATATATATATATATATATATATATATATATATATAACATCATACGACCTGACCGCACTCCACTGAAAAAAGTCCACTGCCCGGAATCCACACATCCTCTTCCAAACACAAGCACTCGACGTTGAATAAAGTGTTCTTGTTTCAAGACCCGTCGAGTGCTTGTGTTTGGAAGAGGATGTGTTATATATATATATATATATATATATATATATGGCAAACACTAGAGAAAGTGGAATAAAGTCTATCGGGTCTGATCGGAAATTACATTTCTGTTAGGATTCAAATATTCATTTCATAGCTGAGAATTTATGAAACTTTACCCCTTGTCTGCCAGGGAATGCTCCCAATGCATTTTTCTAATAAAATCTAATCTTCTTTTGCACAGCGTCCCTATGCATGGGCTCAGTTTACCGTATGTACTCGAATATAAGTTGAGGTTTTTATGCTTTAAAAAAAGCCTAAAAACCGAACCTCGATTTACACTCGACTTATACTCGAGTCACTCACCTTTAGATCCAGTAATCCGGCCACTCGCTTCCACATCCACTCCTTCTTGCAGCCAATGTCACTACTCGGCACCGGTCTCACTTCCCGGCGCCGAGAAGTGATGTCAGGCGCCAAAAGGATTGAATGCGGATCCGGATTGTTGGGTTGTTTGATACTAAATGGATTACTGCGGCAGCCAAATTGCTGGATTTCTAATTGCTGGATTTCCTCAACACACAGGCAAGTCCTCCACTACTGCAGACGTTTGGAAACTACAACTCCCAGCAATGAAAGCATGCTGGGAGTTGTAGTTTCCAAGGAATTGGGGGTAACTGTTGGATAACTCCATTTAAAGAGAAAGTAATGTCCAAAAACACAGTATCAGGAGAATGGTATATATTGAGAAAGGCTGCCTTCTGATTCTGTATGGTTTTAAGCTTTAGTTGCCCTTTAATCACCATACAGTAGTCCCATACAGTAATAGCCATACTGGATTTGGCTGTTACTGTATGGGACTACTATATGGGAATTCTGCTGTCCATTTAAAGGCCAACTAAAGCCTCAAAACAATACAGAATCAGAAGGCAGTAGTGTCCTAATTTCTACCCTCGACTTATACTCAAGTCAACCACTTTTACTCCTTTTTTAGGTAAAAATGGGTACCTCGACTTATACACTGGTCGACTTATATTCAAGTATATATGGTAATATATATTGCGACTAGAGAGGCTGGGGTGGGAATAGGAAAGGCACATTTTTGGATGGGGGTATGCTACTACATGAAAAATGCTTCTCTGCATGTTTCCACTTTTTTCAGTGTATTATATTTCAGTGCATTTTTTGTAATGTTACCGGTAAGTTCTGAGCAAATACAATATACTTTAAAGAAAAAAAAGAGCAGTATTTATCCATCCCAATGACATTAACCTGCACATTCAGCATTTTGTCTGTGTATAAAAAAAAGGCTACTGAAATACTGTCTTCCTTTTGTGTTTGTTAGAGTTTGTTATATATGGTTTTGCCTGGGTTGATTCAGTTGCTCAGTAAAGATCTGAGCATGTTTGACCCACCCAACAAGCCAATCAGTAGAAATTACTGTTAAGAACATTCCAACGAAGTGTTGCATCCTGGGAAGAAGGATTGTTACAGAACCTGAAATGGCAGCTCACCAATGTCAACTGGGAATAGCAAGGGGTTTGAAATCAACTGATTTTTCAAAATGGATGAGAATATGTAGAATAAATAGTTATGCATAATACAAATTAATTTTAAAAAATAAGATATTTTTCAATGAACTTTCTGTCTGTTTCCAGAAAAATGTGCATTGCAGTATTTTTTTTTATCAGATCGGATTGACCCGGTCCATTAATAAAAAATCTGCACTGCTGCACACATTTCTGGAGGAATGGTTAAAAGAAAGCAAAACCAGAGTGCTGAAAACATATTAAAAAATATGGACTGTCTGTTGTGGTCTGTTTTGGTGTGTAAGCCCTTTGACAAGCTACAGCAGGGAAACTAGACAAGTATAGGCACAGCTGATGTAGTGAGCAAGAGAGTTGCCCTGTGCAGCTTGAACCTGTCTTCGGGCCAGTCTGTTTACCAGCTGGTAGCAATGACATATTCTTACGTCCTTAGATAGACTGGTTTACTCGACTGACCAGCTGTTCTGTCCTGATTATAAGGCCCTTAACATATACCAAGTAAAGGAAGGGGACTCCAAAGAGTTTCTCAGACTGCAAACAATACTCTTTATTGTAACCTGTTTCGGACTACAATGAGTACTTTTACAAGCAATAACACAGCAAATAGAAAGCTCACATATATTACCCAACTCCTTGCTCCTATTGGAGACCACCCAACCATTAAAAGTCCAGTGTAATCCACATAGTATGTAAAGGAACTCCAATCTAGTGATTGTCCATATGGGTACTTCAGTCCAATGATTGTCCATCTATATTATTACAAAAATCTAAAATAAAAATATATTATTACAGTGAGTGCACATGCTTACAATAATTACTTAAAAAATTCAAATGTTAAAAGACGTCGGTGTAAACTACTAATTAAGTGTAAACAGTACCATTTATATACAGATAGTATAAAATACCAACATTATGTAAGTATTATAAATACCAACAATTTGTGTTATTGCTTGTAAAAGGACTCAATATAGTCTGAAACATGTCTCAATAAACAGTCAGGTTTATTCAATAAAAGTTCTTATCGTTAAAAATGGTGCTTATTTTGCCCCAACCAATCAGATGTTAGCTTTCAAATGTTAAATAATATCTGATTGGTTGGGGCAAAATTAGCACCATTTTAAATGATAAGAACTTTATTTGAATCTCCCTGAATATCGTTTGCAGGCTGAGAAGCTGTTTGGAGTCACCTTCATTTACTTGGTATTTGTGAAGTATTTTCTAACTGCTTGGTTGGAGCAGTTGGAAGGTGTGGGCCCATTTGATATACCTGGAGACACGTGTGCAACACCATTTTGTTTTAATTGGGTCCTTAACACTATAGTTTAAACAGTGTAAATAGAAACTGGCTATATCACCTAAGTAAATGTTTAATCAATGTTATCCCCTTATAAATATATACTATAGTAATAAAAAAATATCACATTTATCAAATGCTTTCCTACCTGCAAACATATATTTTTACGGAACCTAGGAACTGCTGAGTGATTAGAATTAATATGCAGGCTTAACATCTCGAACAAGCAGGTTCTACAGACCCAAACACTCCATTTGGATTCCCTGCCAATCTTATTTACTGTTTCAGGAGCACTAACATTTTCTGTAGTCAGTTCAAGGTGAATAAATGATGATGTTCTAGGTATTGGTACAGCATGTTCCTGACACGCAGATCAAGCTCAGCTTTCCAGTCTCTCCGGGGTACTCACTATGTACTTTAATAGGTAAACGTGACAAGAAGGAAAAGAAAGTGTTTAAAATGCAAAAGAAAAAAATTGCTTATCCATGCTTCTTCCTTAAAGGGACACTAAGGACCAGGCCACACTACTGTGCTTCTAATCTTGATCCGTTTGTAATCCGTTCGCGCTTTTAAAAACGCACAGTTGTGTTGGCGTATTGAGGCAGCCACATCACCTCAAAAGGGAGTATTAAGGTGGCCATACAAATGCGATTTCTATTGTAACGTGCTGACGGAACAAATTTATCTGTTGGCACATTGCAATGAGAACCACACACATGGACCCGACCGATTACCCATACACACTATCGGGATCAGTCAGCCATGCGGCCATACACAGGACAATGGTATTGTCTCTCTTTACTTTAAAGCACACACCACGGTGATTGCTACTAAGCTTTCCTCCTAAGCTCCTTTTCAGTGTGTGGTTCAGGTTTGCTGTTCAGGCTCCTTTCAGTGTGTGGTTCAGGTTTGCTGTTCAGGCTCCTTTCAGTGCATGGTTCAGGTACCTGCTGCTGCTTAAGTTTTCGATTTACACACTAGTGGTCTAGTCTTTGTACGGTACAAGTTGGTGAAAAAGCAGCAAATTGTACCTGTGCCCTTTACTACTGACAATTTTCCAACCATTTTACTTATGTTTGTGTACCAGCCATTTTGCTAGTTCCAGTTTGGGAACATTTTACCAGTGTTTGTGGCAAACATTTACCAGTATCATTTTTTCAACCAATTTATCAGTGTCTGTGTTCCAAGCATTTTACAAGTGTGCCAAGTTGTCATACAGACATTGGTAAAATGGTTGGAAAATTTGCAGTTTTAAATGGTCAATTTGCAAACCATTTTACCAATGTCTGTGTGCCAAGCATTTTTCTAGTTCTAGTTTGGAAGCATTTAACCAGTATAAGTTTTCCCATCAATTTATCAGTGTCTGTGTTCCAAGCATTTTACCAGTCTGTGTGCCAAGCATTTTACCAGTAGTCAGTGTACTAAGCATTTTTACCATTGTCTGTGTGCCAAACATTTAACCAGTGTCTGTCTGTGTGCAGTGCAAACCATTTACCAGTATGCTGTGCTGGTGATTTGTGTTTGCGGGTTAAGGCTGGGGCGCCCATCACCAAATTCTGCAACAGGGCACATAGCTCTGTAGCTATGCCACTGGATACTTTTTAGGTAATCCCTATGGGATACCTGATTCTATTTTTTGAACAGTTTTATGAGTTTACCCTGTTTGTACCCACTATAGTGGATTATGTGGCTGTGCACTCTTTTTTTCTTTTTTTCTGTTTTATTCTTCCTATTACCTAGCTAAGAATTCCCACATTATCCACACATTTCTGAACATTTTTCTCACTGACTGTATTGGGTCCAATCCTTAAACATGAACAGAATATCTAGTCCTCGTATTTTACATGATAGGTACCGTAATGTAAAACTGTGGTTATATACCCTATAGAATGACTTTAGAAAACTACATCGCTCACGCCCATCAGAAGGGCCTCATTTACCTGGAGCCAGATTTACATGCGCGACATGTATTTGTCATTCTACGAAGAGGCATCTTCTGTTAAGTTATGATAGAACAGCTCCAACTGTTTATTCCTACCACTGGTTAGTCTACTCAGTAGGGTATCTCCAACTAAAACCCCTGCTCTGTAAGAACTTACTACACATTATATAGGAATGCAACAAACAAATTTGTTTTATATGTATGCACTTTCTTTTGTATGGAACATCTCAACATAAACTGTGTGATAAAGTTTAAAAAGCTATTTAACTATTAGAAGATAGAGAACTTTTAATATCTTCTGTATCCATCTATCATCTATCACTATAACACAATAATTAGTTATTATGACTGCAACCAAGGCACAGCCATTTTTCCTATTGCACACGAGGCCTCACCATGCACTTTGCTCAGATGCAGAACCTCTTTTGCAGTAGATTTATAAACAGGGTTTCTATGGTAACATTTCTTCTGAGATTCTTTTTTTCAAAGGAATATGACAGAAGTGGTTGATGGATTACTTGCTCCGTGTGATGCGAATGAAAAAAAGAGTGCTGCAGCCATAAGTGGGGGTGATCAGTGCTTCGAATTTGCAGCTGCCTTATCACTCCATACAGGTCTTCAGCAATACAGTTTATATAGATATATCTATCATTCTTTCATGTAATTTAGTGGCACTGTAAAGCTATGAAGGTAGGTCTTACAAATAACCTCAGTAGTGGTAACCCCAGAGTTCTTCCATTAATATTGCTTCCCTTGTCTGTTGTCCTCTGGTATGTTATTCCTGGTTCCTCTGGGTTTATTTCATCAGCCAAGAGACAAAGAAATGCCATGTTTGGCAAACATAGCAGATTAAAGGACAATTAGACTCACCTCCCCCATGTGCCTCTTCCACCCATTAATAGTACCCAAGGTGAGGAACCACTAAGTCCTCACACCTGGATACTTCAGTGATCAGCTGGAATACTTACATGAAGTTTCCCTCGCTGCTCTGTTCCTCTTATGGCTTTTCTCTGCAGTCTGCAATGTAGCCAATGGGAAAGCATGATCTGCAATTCATCCATGATAGTGACAGAGGGGCAGTATGGAGCAGCTTCCAGCTCATCGGGAAAGTACAAAGTGGTGAGGACTTAACAGTTTATGTCCTCACCCTGGGTACTATTCATGTGTGGACTGTGGGAAAGGTGAATATAATTGCCCTTTAAGCTTGAAATTAATGAAACAAGCATTTGGGCCTGAAAAAGTGTGTTATAAATTAAAGGAAACATAATTTGAATTAAAATTCTTCCCAAACTCCTATGCTGCTGGTACATACCGTATATACTCGAATATAAGTCGGTCTGAGTATAAGTCAAGGTGCTTATTTTTACCTAGAAAGTGAGTGAAACATGATTGACACGAGTATAAGTCGAAGGTAGAAAATATGTCCACTACTGCCTTATGATTCCGTATTGTTTTGAGGCTTTAGTTGCCCTTTAAATAGACAGCAGAATCCCCATAGAGTAATAGCCAAATCCAGTATGGCTATTACTGTATGGGACTACTGAATGGGAATTTTGCTGTCCATTTAAAGGGCAACTAAAGTCTCAAAACAATACAGAATCAGAAGGCATCTTTTTAACAATAGATAAAATGCTCCTGGTTCTGTATTGTTTTGAGCCATTAGTTGCCCTTTAATCTCATACAGTAACCCCCATTCGGCACTCTAGATGTTTGAAAAACTACAACTCCCAGCATTCTTTATTTGCTGGGAGTTGTAGTTTCAGAACATCTAGAACAGAGGCAGCAGCAATGGGCACATTGTTTTTAATGTATGTATTGGCTTAATTCTCAAAGAGGCTCCAATTTTGCAGAATATAATGGAGTGATAGATTTATACATTTTAATTTTAACAGCTTACATTTTTGCACATCAAAAGACTCTATTACCCTAATACCCGATAGTATACACTTCGTTAAATTACTAATCTTTCACATTGGAAACAAAACTAGTAACATTAATATTATTTGTTTTGTTTAAAGGTCATGTCCACCCCCAAAGTAAGAAAACAAAAAAACATGCACCTCTTTTTTTCCAAAAGCTTTTCTGTAGCTTGCTTGACCTCAGCAAACTTCTGTCCCACCTCCTGAAAAGGTTTCTAAGTTAAGAACTATTTAAAGAGGTATGGCTTTTTTTGACATGACCTTTTATTGCATTTTGTGAATGCTGTTAGCTATCAGTTTTGTTTTGTTTTTGCTTTTTCAGACCCTAAATAATTAGTTTATTTGACTATTCAAACATCCTGAAACATCACGTGAAGCAAGTCACATTAAAATATTACAATATTCACTTCAGTATGTATCATGATCCTGATTGGATATTTTCTATGACTCAGGAAATGTAGTAGAACAGAAACATGACAGCACTTTTGTGTGTAAGTATTTTGGTGTGTGGTAGACCTTACCTACATGGAATTCTACTAATGCATTCTGGGCAACAGCATTAAAGTTCATTGCCTAAAATGAAAACAGTATTGACATACCATAATACTCCTGTTTTTACAATCGTGGGATACCCAGGCAACTTGAGATAAGGTGTGGATTGCTCTGATGTAGTAATCTGCAATTTGACTGCAATCAGCATGGTAGACAAACGACATTCTGTATATATTCTCCATTTGATTTTCCTCAAATAGTATTTGATGGCATTTTATTTTCCACTAATGAAAGAGGATTGAGCCCATGTAATACCTAAAAATCTCTTCTGTCATATAGTCTGTATTAATAAATGTAGGTACCAGACTCATCCTCAAAGTGCAACACAAATGGTTAAGGTGCCCTCTGTAGAAGGCACTGTAGATAAAGCTCTCATTACATCCTAATTGGCTAAAGAGACTGCATTTAGACTGATAGTTTTCTATCACTCGATGAAGTCAATGGACAGCCAAGCCAATTATCGCAGCAAAGGATATGAGCAGAGCAGCAAAACTATAGATAATGTTTAGTATCAGCTGGGGTTTCTTACATGCTAAATTCATTTAAAGGGTATCTCCACTTGTATTAACACATTTTGAGAATTCAGTTTTATTGAAGAAGGGGAGGTAAAGGAGCTGTGCCTTACCTCCCGTTCTTCAATAAAACAATAAGGAGGTAGGAGAGAAGGTAAGGAACTTACCCGATGTCACTCAACCAAGGGGAAGCAGGAAATGTGAACATTCATCACGTTATATTTTCTCACAGGCTTTAGCCAGATATGTGATTCAGGGCTAGGCCACACTATTGCGCTTTTTTTTGGGATTGCACATGCATTTGCGCATGCAATTTTTTTCTAACAGCAATCGCGGCAACGCATGCAATACGCAATCACAATGCGATTTCGTATCTCAAATGAAGAAATCACATGCGCATTTGTGATGCAGTGTGGCTGAGCCTTCAGGGCTCATTTTAAAGTAGAGACTGCAGCCTTTTATTTAACTCTTTAAGTTGTTCAGAGACCACAGTTGCCATTTAATTACAGGATCATTTCTATTTGACCTATATTAAGGCGTAGACCATGCAATAAGAGGTTAAGAGGTTTTCCAATGCTATTAATTTACAGCAACCAACCAGATGTGAGCTTTTAACTGAGTTACTGCAGTTAGATAACATCTGAGTGGTTACAGCAGGCAAACTTTTGCACATATTGTATCACCACCTCTAGAGTCAAATTGAGCAGTCTTAGAAGACGTAATTCTCAAACTTTGTCTTTATATTAGAACCTGACTTTTATGAGATGAAAGTCCCTGCTGCTCTTTCACTTGCTTTCTTGGGACTAACTCTCCAGCTTTCAGTACTTGAACACATGACTCACTGTGGGTGGAGTACACATTTCCCAGAGGCTTGGTCAAACCCCCAATGCAACAAACGACCCCCGACCGTTCTCATACAGCGTGTATCGCTTGGCTGTCGGGGGTCATTGCTCGCTCGGAAATTGAGTGTGTGTACGAACCTTTAGTCTAGTTTTATCTAGACCACTTTTTCTTATCTTTTCAGATTCACTTGTCAGGTGATGTGCTGCTGGATTGGAAAAAAGTCAATGTAATACCAATATTCAAAAAAAGTAGTCATCCACAGCCTGGTAACTATAGACATGTAAGCCTAACATCAGTGGTAGGGAAGGTGATGGAAACTTTGTTACGGGATCATATCCTAAACTTTGTCTCCAGAACTGATCTTATTAGTAGTAGTCAGCATGGAGTTATGAGAAATATATTGTGTCAGACAAATTTATTTGGTTTTTATGAAGCAGTGAGTAAGAATTTATATTCAGGCATAGTAGTGGATGTGGTATACTTGGATTTTGCTAAAGCTTTTGATACTGTGCCACTTAGGCAACTAATGAATAAACTGAGGACTGTTGGACTAGAAAAAAACATTTGTACATGGATAGAGAATTGGTTATTGGATCGCAGACAGAGAGTGGTGGTAAATGGAGCTACATCTATGTGGGCTAAAGTTCTAACTGGAGTGCCTCAGGGTTCTGTATTTGGGCCACTTCTTTTTAATGCATTTATAAATGACTTAGAAGGGGGCATAGAGAGCAAGGTATCTGTGTTTGCTGATGACACTAAATTATGTATTTTTGTATATGTTTATATAGCGCCACTAGGGGACACAGCGCTGTACAATACAGAATACAAAAATGTGTACAAGGGGGACAGTAAATAAATAAATACATAAATACATAAATATATAAATAAGTATGAGCATCATGAAATATACAAGTACTTGAAACATGTCACATGAAGAAAGAGGTCCCTGGCCCGTCGAGCTTACAATCTACTTAAGTGGGTAACATATAGATACATAGGAAAAGGTGGAAGTGCTAAAGTAATAACTGGTGCAGTATCAACAGTCCTATACTGTGCTGTGCTCAGAGAGATAGGATGACAGGTTAGATTTAAACTTTTTTATTGGGGTTTCTTGCGAGAGGGGAATAGAATTCCAGAGGATGGGAGCCAGAAGAGAAAAAGGTTTAAGGCGAGAGGAGGCAGTGTGAGAGGGGGGTCTATATAAGTTCTGCGATGAGTGGAGGGTATGGGCAGGGATATATGGGGACACTATAGAAGAAATATAAGAAGGTAGCAAGAAATTTTTTTTTCAAGGGAGAAAAATATTATTCTCCCTCTTTACAAGGCACTGGTAAGGCCTCATTTGGAATATGCAGTTCAGTTTTGGAATCCCATATACAAAAGGGACATCTTGGAAAATGTGAGCAGCTCAGAGTAGGGCAACTAAAATAATAAAGGAAATGGAGGGGCTTGACTATGTAGGCAGATTAGAGAAGTTAGGGCTGTTTATATTAGAGCAGCACTGTTTGCGAGGGGATATGAGCACTTTATACAAATATATTAATGGGCCATACAGTAAACTCTCTGGTCTATTGTTCACTAATAGGTCCTATCAGAGGACACGTGGACATCCTTTAAGATTGGAAGAAGTTTCATCTTCAGGTTGTGTCCTTGTTCAATTTGGTGGTCTGGGTGGGTGGAGAAAGCTGTACTTTTTGTTGGGTTAAGGATGCTGGTTTTCACATGGAGGGGTTGAATTTGATGGACTTGAAAAGATGAAGCACTTTTTAGTAGGGTTTTCACTGTATATTTACTGTAATATACAGTACCACTATTTCTTGGTGCACCTGATTGTTGTAGTTGAAATAGCTGTAACGAAATGACACCAAGAATTTGACTTTCACTTAAATGTATTTATTTGCTCAAAGGAAGGACATTTTTCTTGTGTTTGTGTGCAGTCAAAGAAATCTTCACATTCTGCTAGTTCCTGTAGACAGTGAGTGGTGGGATCTTTTCTGTTAGGTTCAAGTAAAAGTGTACAGTGCACAGAACAGCAAAATACTCAAATACAAACCAAATCAATAGAAAAGAAACTAAAGCAACAGGGGCTCTTCGGACTTAAACAAATGTTTATTTATTTACAAAACCAATGGGCTAGATATAATAGCAGAATAATATTCTGTTAAATTTAAAAAGATAGAGATTTACAAACTTTATGTACCTAAAAACAAACAGGGTAATGTACCAGGAACCTCTATTCCCTGGTACAGCCCCTTTTAATGCAATATACCAATATGATTGCGGCTCTTGGTACATACTTATATACTTGGTACATACTATATTTAGATTTACATTTTTTTCCCAAATTCAATGCCAGCTCTTCCCTGGTGTTAAAGTCAAGCAAAAGTACCACATTTGCATTGTTATATGGCTTGCGGTGGCAGCCACCACCACTGTAGTACCTGTCTTAAAGTCATGTTTAATCCCTGTTACATTAATGCAAACGGATCGGTGTTACTTTAAAGGGACACTATACTCATGCAGTAACTGACTGCTCAATATTTAATGCTGCCCCTGTACCTTCCTGCAGCGAGCGAAGAGGGAGTGGCTTGTGGGGAGGAGGTAGGTGTAGCTTGTGGAGGTAAATGTGATGGGCTGCGCTTATGCCCAGCCTGCATAAACTGGTAAATATAGGATGCCCTCATGCCCAGCCCACATAGACTGGTAAATATAATATGCCCTAAAGCCCATCCCACATAGACTTGTAATTATAAGATGCCCTCATGCCCAGCTCACACAAACTTGTAAAGATAAGATGCCCTTATGGTACATAAGGTTGCCCACAGTGATTTTTATATAAGTTTGCCCAGAGTGATTGGTACATATGTTTGCCCACAGTGATTGGTACATAAGTTTGTCCACCGTGATTGGTACATAAGTTTGCCCACAGATATTGGTACAGTACATAAGTTTTCCCACAGTGATTGATACATACATTTGCCCTCAGTGATTGTTGCATATATATTCCCACTGTGGTTGATATATAAGTGCCCACGGTGACTAGTACTACAATTTCTGTGGCAGAAGACCACAGAGATGGCAGGCAGATTCAGGATCCAGGCGAGAGACACCCAGCTATTGCACGTGCTTGTTTAACCTGCAATAGCTGAAATAGCCTATTGGCCAAATAATGAATGAACAACTTCAGCTGCCAGTAATTCTAGAATGACCAATAAGGCTAGGTCAACTATATGATGGTGACTATGACTGGGACAGATATAGGTGGTCCTTACCTCCATAGCCCATAGTTAATAGCCATAGTTATTTTGCTTGCTCTGGTATTGAGGGGAACCTGAGTTTGTGTTTATTTAAATTATTTTTATAGTGTTGCACTTTATTCCCTTATGAATGTATTAATAAAGTTATTTTATATTCTTTCATTATATGTTTATACTTGACTGTGCCCTATATCCCTCTTTTTCTTCTGTGTTCTAAATGGTTATTTTTTGGATAAGGTTCACCTTAAACCACAGGGATTATTTATTGACTATATAGCCCTATTCTGTGTATATTTCAGTAAAGCTGGGTAGATACAAGGGGACATTCTAATCTGGTCAACCAGACGCCGCAACAGATCGACTGTTCAGGCGTAATATAAGCAGTCACAACAGAAAATAGCGAAGACTGCACGTTTGTCCAAAATCTACCAACATCCGAATCATTATTTTGAACAAATCAGCAGAAATAGTGAAATATCTTTTGGCCCAATTAAAATATTCTATCCTGTGTACCTAGCCTAAAACTTTTAACTGGGTTCATTAAACAAATAGATAAATGAAATGTGACTAAATACATGGCCACCAATAAAAAGGCTTTAGACACAATTATACCGAAAACTAGAATTTAGCTCTCAGGCAGAGACCTGGTGCTTTTTTAGGTGGTTTAGCAGGGTGTCCATACATCAGAAAACAATCAAACAAATGATTTATAAAGCACAATTATAATTAAAACATAAGTACAGTACATAGTTTTATTTGTCATAGGACTTTTGTATGTTTAATCTATGATACACTTGAAAAACTGCAAAAAAGAAACAATAAAAAGCTTATTTAATAAGAGGTGCAAACATTTGCCTGTGCTATTAATCAAGCAACCAATCAGATATTACAGTTCAGTTTCAGTTAAAAAAATCTGATACCATTTGATTGGTTGCTGCAGATTAATCGCAAATGCAAACTTTCGAACCTCTTATTAAATAAGCCCCATAGTGTCATATTGATGGCATAGAACATGATGAGATCCAAAAGCAGCGGTGAAAAACATGTCCTTACTACAGATTTGTCACCGTTTTATCAAAACTTCAAGAATACTGAATACTGTCTGTAGATTTTCATAAACATCTTTCTCAAATTTGTCACCTGTCACAAGTTTCCAATGAGTTCTTCAATCTTTGAGTCTCTTTTTCCAGTTGTATGGATGAACAGTCTCATAAATGCCTATGGAAAGTAGAAAGCACGGATCTTTCTTAACTTAGTCCTTGAGATTGTCATATCAGAGCCATCCATGCAAACCTTTTTTGAAAAGATAATTCTCTGTTTGTAATGAAACTCTCTGGCAAACTCGTGACAAAACAATGACACACAGTTATCTTCTTGACAGGAATAGGTCAGAAGAGTCATAACCTGATATTAAAGTAAAATATAAGAAAAGTACACAGTTGGTATAACAAGAAAATATCTCAGCTATGGCCCATAGCTTGAGTTTGGATGTAACAAGCAGGGCACAGATGGGGTATATTATATAACTTTCTTTTTTTAAATGGTGAGTGGATGCTGACATGTAAAGTAAACATTGCAGTCTTAAGGTTCGTACACACGTGCGATCGCGGGTCCTGACCCGCGACGCACGATGTGTCCAAACGTTCGCTTCGGCCGGTAATCGGCCCGTGTATAGGCACCTAATCGGCCGAAACAGGCGTTGGGTCGGGGATCGTTGACCGACCGGGTGGATCTCAGAATGACTGGCCGTTTCGGACAATAAAAGGCCCATAGACAGGCCAATTATCGGCCAAAACGAACGTTCGGACACATCATGCGTCACTGGTGGGGACCCACGATTGCATGTGTGTACGAGGCTTAACTTTTAATGGCTACAATTAGCAAAATGCATCTACATAATAACAGGGGGCAACAGACCCAATGACTACTGGTAAGCTCGTTATGATGCCCCCCTTATTTCCAACTAGTGTGAAGACCCTGGCAGTGGTAGGACTATTCTCAGATTCCAATTTTTTCTAACACCAGGCTAAAGTTTTACTCTTTATTCCATCTTATCTTACATTTCTGTAACCATTGGCACATGGTTACATAACCAATATCACAACTCTTCTGAAACCAAGGATAACCTCCCACCTTGCTTTTAGTCCCCAGTTTTAGAAACTGAACATTTTATAAGATTTAATCTAGGGTATATCTTGTTCTTTCACCACAATGTATATGTGTATACAAATATAGAGACATTGTAATGCTTCAATAAACTTAGGTGAGTTGTCCGTACCTAAATAGGCTAATACTTGCCAATCTCACTATCTTGACCCTTATCCTCTACAAATTAATTTTTAAAGTTGTTTAATATAGCAATACAGTTTCCAGTTTAAAACAGCTCAGCTAAAGGTGTAGTAAATTTTAGTTGTCCTTTAATAACATTTAAACCAAAATGGTACATAATGCTTTGAAGTACAACTCTTCCTTATAACCTCAGTCTTATTCCATTTTTTTTTCAAATAGTGCTTTGTAATTAGTTGTTTTGGCTTTTCCATACTTGAGTAACTTTGTTGCTAACACTTCATTTATTTTCTATCCTCAAAGCCCCCCACTTGAATCTTTGTGTTGCTACAGCACTGATGAAAATATCTTAGGACAAAATGTCACAGAGTTTACAACCACTTTTCAGGACTGTTTTGCTACAATTTAAAGTCTTTGCAACATCTGATTCACAGTTGCTATATCCCTGCAGCATTGTTCCATCTCTTACAATACCCATCCAGCCTAGTTCTCCCTGTTTCCAGTTTTTATTAACCAATCTAAAGGTGTCCTTTTTCTTTTTAAAATGTAAACACTCTGTTAAGCATTTAATTCCAGGATTACATATTACATCCCATGGTTAATTACATTTCTCTTCTCTAGGGATGGGTTTCATGTTTGTTTAAAACCCGGAAACTTTTGGAAGTTTTCCAAACCAAAACTATTCAGTACTTCAAATATTCATTGGGTCCATCAGATATTTGCTATCGAAATTCAAATATTCAATATCAAACATCGAATATTATATATTAAACTTCAAAAATTTACTTTTATTGGGTTCTTTTTCGAATTTTCAAAACTTTTCTAAACCAATATTGAGTATCATTTGTTATTTATCTGCAAAGACCCCAGTTTATTTATGCCATTCCACAGAGCCAAAACATCCTGCGTGAATCTTATTATTATGTACTATTTCATATTATCAGCAGAGAAACACAGGATTGTCAATGCCAAATTCAAGGACGTATGTGAAACAAAGATCTGGCCCAAGAACACAACCTACAATTATTAACAACTAAAGAACTAGTATGCCAGTAACACAGCAGACAAAATAGAAATAAAATAAGTACAGACTAATAGGTGTTTATATTCCATGTCCAGGTTTTGCAAGTTCAAACAAGATATTGTATTCTTATTTTGTTTTCAAATAAAAGAGTGCAGTGGGAATAGACAGTACTGTATTGTTTTATGGCAATGTTCATAAATTTATACAACTGTTAGAATATAGGGAAAGTAATGTTTATAGGCTATGGATGGTTTAATCAAAAAGTTCATGTTCTGTGAAATCATGTGATCTTTCAATTGGCCAGAGTACCACCTGGCCCAGTCCTATTGCTTTACCAGTAAAGGAATCCACAAAAAAAGAACATTGGAGCACACCAATGCTGAAGTAATCTCAGTACATATTCCAATGCTATGTATGAAAATGAATATCAAGAAAATATGTTTTGCCCCCTCTGCTTTTGACAAACTACAACTCTGATTACACCTACCAGTTTACTTACCATATGTATATGGCTTCCATACTATAACAGTTACACTTCGTAAGCCATTTTTTGATAAACAAGCTTTTTATCTGCAATTGACATGGGAGTGCGACTCTTTTTTTCCACATATATATATAAATATATATAGGGTTTGAGACACTAAAAGAATAATCAAAGCCTAGAAGTTAAAGGAAATGATATAAAATTAGTAAAGAAATTCTATCAAATCCTGGTTGGTTCTTTTCTTGTCACATCCCCTAAACTAATACTTTGTTGATCTTTTTTTTTATTATTTAAAACCCAGGCCATCGATGGTCGAGACCATCTTCCCCGTAAAAACTTCCAGCCAAAACTGGAACGAACAAGAGGAGATTCTTTGGACCTCCCTATGCTGTAAACTTAAGGAGGTCCTTTAACACTCACCCTCCTCATTGACCTCCAGCTGCCATCAGGGAGTCTCTAAGAGAGGGTTCACTATTGGAAAATCTGGGGTCCTAAAAGGTCCAAAATTAGTGCAAGATACAGATTTATGGCTTCTGTGGGGTAATATTTGGGAGCACAATATACCATTTAGCTATATAACTTAAGGCAGGGTTGCCCAACCTGGCCCATGCTGGGGGCTGCTCTAGTGGCACCCCACGCTCTGCCCCATCCCCAACACGCCCAGTCATGATTCGCTAAGATTGTCACATGTTTTACAAACAGAACATAACTGGGTGTAATATTGAAACCTAACAGACATTAAAGGGTATCTCCACCTAAAAATAGTATTAACCTTTTTTCACTTTAATTGAAGAATGGGAGGTAAAGGAGCTGTGTCTTACCTCCCGTTCTTCAAAGAATCCAAAAGGAGTCAGGAAAGAATCCAGCAAACATACCCGTACATGCGCCATTAGTTCAAGGGAGTGGGAATGATGTTTGGACCTGTCAAGAGAAAGCAGCAAAGGAGCACTATTGTGACTTACGTTTGCTGGGTTCCTTCCTGGCTCCTCTTGGATCAATTGAGGTAAGACATAGCTCTTTAACCTCCCGTTTTTCAATTAAAGCGAAAAAAGGTAAGTGTACTTTTTAGTACTTTAAAGTTTCTTTAGGTTTTCATTTGCCTAAACCCAGGCAGACATTTATTCCATTTAAAATAGGGGTACCAGCTCTGTAAGTACTTTTATAACTCTATGTATTTTGTCTTGTACCAAATTTAAGTCTGTACTATAATTTATATACATTTGTTTATGGTCATTTAGATGGTAATAGTGATCAATTATATGCATACATATACACCTATGATATATATAACCCTCACCACATTGGTAGCTCCTAAAAACTTGCAATCTCCTATCAATTTATAAATAATCTTATACTATAAGAAGGCTATAAGAAGGAGGTGAGATTTCTATTTATATCTTATCCAGTTTTAGTCCACTATTATATGGAAGCTTGGTTTGACTGATAAGTGTTTTACCATTACATGGGTGCTTCTTTTCCAGCATGTGTATAATCAATGCCTAATGCTGCTCGCAGAATTGTAGGAAATAACATTTCAAAAATGATTATGGGTATCGGTGTCAGTTTGTTAAAGAGACTTGTAATTGAAGTGATAGATGACTGCTGTGTTTCTAAATACTATTAGGGATACTAATGTAATAATAAGCAATGCTGTCTTGTCTCACCTGGTACATTAGGCTTTTCCTCCATCAGTCGTGACTGTAAACTACAGAAAATTTCTATTTTATAAGCAATTACCTCTTTAACCAACTTTCCCCATCCCAGAGCACTCAAGACTGACAGCTGCTCCGCATACTCCTGCTTCTGCATGTGTGTGATATGCAGAAGGGGGAGTGTTGGGGGAACAGGGACGGGAAGTTGTCTGCCTACTGCATTCCTGTCTGTCTTCTTCACGTTGGTTTAGGTAAGCGCTAGTGTTCAAGTCACCGTTACATGGGGAATCCGCCAAGAAGTTGTGTTTTTTTAAACACAGGGTCTTTGGCCAAACCACAAAGCAAAAAATTTTCAATTTGCATTTCAGCTGATGTAATTCAAATTATTCAAATTATTGATCATATATGATATAGATCATGTATTAGATTTTAACTAAAGCTAAGTAGAGACATGTAATGGCGTTCTGACATGGTGGAAAAACAATGACGTCCAACCAAATGCCCATATGCAAATGTATTGTCAGATCCATATCGTTGTGTAGTTGGGCATCAGATGTCAATTGGGCGCAATCGTGCATCTATACCTTGTTTAATTTATGATGGGGAATCAGTTGAACTAATGTTTGACAAATATTGGAAGCCAGTTGCCCACCAATTTATACCAGACACAAACTTTTCCAAAGTTTTTATTGACATCTTTGGCACCTGTGTAACTATGGGTTTGAAGGTCAGTGTTTTTCCTAAATGGTATAAGGCACTGAGGGATGATCAATAATGTAAGTGTTGAATAGGGGTCACTTCTATTGAGTATCACTGATTTATTCTTGCAGTTCTATGTATATTTCTTTGGTCTCTATGCTGTGTGTAATCCCTGCTATTCCTATCAATTATATTAGTTGGAGTTGTAAGAAGTGGCTTCTTTCGGACTTCCCTTCAGGCCTGTGCTATATAAGAAAAAACTGTCCATCCTTAATTATAAAACTGGACGTCAGTCGTGTATGATGTTATAACCTACCCCTGTAGTGGATTTCTATGGGTGGAACTGTAAAGGTGGCCATACATCTATGAGATACTACTTACCCGACCAAGCGCTCATGCGATGTTCGTCGATGCTGCCAGAACCGCTTCTCCCGGTCGTATATTTGACCGACATGCGATCGCAAAATCCCATTCATTTTGCAATAGGGAGAAGCGGTTCCGGCAGGATTGAAGGAACATCGCGTGAGCCCTCGGTCGGGTAATTAAGATTATATCCTTATAATCTTACAGTTCCAGGAGGAGAAGGAAACCAGAAGCCACAAAAGGGGTAGGTTATAATAAATAACGCACCCAAAAATTAAAGGGATATTAGAAGTCACCTGGGAGTTCCATGCCCTGTATAAAAGTTACTCGGCCTGCGGCCTCATATTTTTATATGGTCACGGAACTCCTCGGTGATTTCTAAAATCCTTATAATTTACAGTTGGAGGTGCATTATCCACTATATTATTATGCTACACATGTGACTTGTTAATACTGTTCATTAAAAGAATACATACAAAATAATTTCTTATACTGTTTCTTAAGCTGGTAGCTTCCAAAGGAATGTAATGTTTGGTAATAGAGAGCAACAAGAGGACCAAACAAAAGTGGGTGAACATGCAAGCTTGTTGCTAGGTGACAGTGTCACATGTTAAATATTAAAATTATAAACTGTGCCTTTTGAAATGTGACATACAGAGCAGCGGTTTTCCACTAACGTGATTTAACAGTTTCTTTGGTAGAGAAGCTTAACAATAGTGCGTGGCAGGAAAAAAAGCTAGTTATGATGTGGTGCGTGTTAATTACAAGGAGCCTGTTGGATACTGGAGTGCTTTTGTAAAATCAAGTCAAACAGCTTCTGGCTTTTTACTATTTTGTGCATAAATCTTTTCTACATAAAAATATGTTAATATACTGAAGGGTTTGTATTCATTCATACAGGCAATGGAAACTACAGTATACTAAACTGCATGGCAAGGTGTTTGTTTTGGGGACTGATGCATATAAAATGATAAAGACAAATATTCTCTGTCTTCGTATTTTTCCAGTGGAAGATTTGGGTTAAATATATGTTAATATATGCACAGATCAGTTCTTATCTGCCTGTTTGCATAGGAGCGGACATTTTGCTTGGTGTTTTGGATGCAAGCTTAAAGCAGGCCATACACCAGATGATTTTTCAGATCAAACTTATTTATTTTATTTTTAACCCAATTGAAAATTTAAAAAAACAATTGCAATTTCCCACTTTGTGCCACCAATCATTCATAGGTTTTAGCTGGAAATGTGCGAAAGGTGGGGGTCAAGGTAAACATTTTTGTCTGACCTGACATTTTTCCGATTTCGTCAAGCATCAGATCGAAAAAATTTAAAAACTGACAATATTTCAACAGATTTGATCAAATTCATTGGATCAGTGAAAATATTTCCCAATGCTTGGAAAGGATTTTTCTTGTTTTGTTCGGGCCAGCATTGTGATTTGATGTAATGACTTTTACAGTCTGATTACAAATGTAGCCATTTTCTAGATTTTCCAGCAATGAATGTTGGGAAGGGGAATGTTTAAATATTTTCTGAAAAACATCAATAGAAAGTTCCAGTGGTAGCTGGTAATGGTAAAAAATTGTCAAATATGGCTGCATGAGACAAAACCACATTAAGCTCATCAGTTTTATTAGCACCCCTATCTCCAGATTTTAGATTTTCAAAGTGTGTGCAAATAAATATTGTTAAGTATTGTTAAGGGATTAAAATACCCCTTTAATTACCAGATGTCTCATTACCCAGCTAACAAGCTTCCATAAATAATTTTGTTGTGGTTAAATTTATATTGCAAATACTTTACATTAATTGTTTATTTAACTATATTTCAAGTTTTTCTATATCCGAATAAAAGGGCAAATCTGTAAAACTTCCGCTGACTGCCATTAAGTCTGAAAGAACTGTACTTAATGTTTTCATAGTACCACTTGATGCATAACCCCCATGATATTCTAACAGCTCTCCAGTATACATTGTGCGAAAGACTGCAATAGGCAATCAGGTTACAATGACCTGTAAAATAGGCCGCTTCAACAGATATACTCTTGTCCGATTCATTCATTCTATGAAAAGGACAGAACATTGATCCTGTAAATAAACAGATACGTTTTCAAATATCTCTGTGAAGTATAAATTCTGGTTTTCAATGGATGTGCCATTTTATGGATAATATGTATAAGGTGTTTTATGCTCCTTTTTCAAAGACATTGGCATTGGCAATTTGATTTAAATGTGGGACACACAAAAAAGTATGCATTTCTAATTATTCACTTCTATTATTATTATAGATATAAAACCTTTACAATTTCCCAGGTGATAGTATTTTTTTCTCTCTTCCTAATCAATTTATACATACTATTATGTTTTTAGTAGGATCCATGTCCACATATGTATTAAGTAAGATCCATGTCTACTTATGTATTTAGTAGGTTCCATGTCTACATATTTATTTAGTAGGGTCCATGTTTACATATGTATTTAGTAGGGTCCATGTCTACATATGTATTTGGCTGGGTCCATGCCTACATATGCATTTAGTAGGATCCGTGTCTACATATGTATTTGGTTGGGTCCATGTCTACATGTGTATTTAGTAGGATCTTTGTCTGCATATGTATATGGTTGGGTTCATGTCTACATATGCATTTCGTAGGATCCATGTCTACAGATGTATTTGGTTGGGTCCATGTGTACATATGTATTTGGTAGGGTCCATGTCTACATATATATTTAGTAAGTTCCATATCTACAAATGTTTGTATAAGCTTCTACGTCCACATATGTATTTAGTAGGTTCCATGTTTACATATTTATTTTGTAGGATCCATGTCTACATATGTATTAATTAGATGTCTAAATGCATTTTACATGTTCATATTTATTATCCTTATTATTATTATTATTATTATTGTTGTGGATTTATAAAGCACCAACATCTTCTGTGGCGCTTTACAATTACATGTGCACATTCACACCAGGCACTCTAATCAATACAGGGAAAGTGAAAATTGTTATCCTAAAGCTATGTTCAGATTTTGATCAACTTACTGCTGCCCGATGAACAGCTGTTGTGGACGACATTGGGTTCCTGTATGGACGTTAGGACAGGTGTTGTTGGTGATCCGATTGTTGAACATTTGTGATAGCATGTCTGTACCTAGCTTAAGGCTGTGTACTCACAAGCTCATTTATTTACATCAGACTACCAATCGTTAAACATGGTCTGTAGTATGGAGCTGCCACTATTTTGGCATAACCGGTCACATGACCCATTTAAATCCATGTGATCAGGTATACATTTCTGTCCTGCTGGATCAGTGTCTGTTATAGGTAACTAGAGCATTATGTTCTACATTAAGAGCACAGGTGTGGTACACTGATGTATGTATGATAGAGTAACTGGTTGGCATTCCTGAAAGAAATCACACCTGGGTCTGAACTATGCTCCTGTTTCGAGTGCAGAGAATGCCATGTTTTTCTATTTATCTGACAAAAAGATAATTTTAAAGGGTCTTTGATTATCCTTCTGTATATGATATTTTCTGCATCCTTGGGGGGATGGTTTCACAGTCCACCTGCCAAGCTCTTTATGCCAAGTGTGATTTCACCTAGTGTAGCGCGCCTGCTGAGACTGACGTCAGGCACTTTTTGTACCCCACAGAGACTATGGCATTTTTTATTATTCAAGGATGATGTATAGTAGCTAGAGATGGTTATGTACACTGTAACTAAACTGTCTTCTCAGGGGGAAAAATTCTATTATACTGGCACTTTCAAGCAGATATTCTCCCTGCAGTGCAACAAAATAACATCTTTGTTTTCCTTTAAACAATAGACGTGCTTTTTGTGTTTGAAATATTGTTGCTTTAGCTGCACCCTTATAATATTATTGCTTTAGTTACACCCTTGACAAGAAAGTGTGGTTAAAATGTAAGACACCCTTTGATAACATAATACCTTACTTTGCAAGTTCATATTCAAATAATTCTGTTTTCTTGCAAAACTAGATGTAATAGAGGATTATTTATTTTTTTGTCTGATCCTTAGTTTTCATGAACTGAAATCTGCTGTTTGCTGATCAAACCCATTCTAAGAGAAAGATATATATATATATATATATATATATATATATATATAATGAGATGAGAATGTGGGACCATTAAATAATGGAGCTGAGGTGGTTGTAGAGGATGCCGAAAAGGCTAATCTGCTAAACCGTTTTTTTACATCGGTTTTTACTGTTGAGAATCCTTACAGTAGGGATTGTAACAATGTGCAGGGAGGAAATGAAGAGTTTTCACATTGGATAACAGAGGATATGGTACGGAATCAATTAGACAAAGTTAATATCAATAAAGCGCCAGGACCAGATGGATTGCATCCTAGGATTTTAAAAGAGCTTAGTTCAGTTCTAGCAAGACCACTGTGTCTCATCTTTTCAGATTCGCTTTTGTCTGGGGATGTGCCGCTGGATTGGAAAAAAGCCAATGTAATACCAATATTCAAAAAAGGTAGTCGTTCACAGCCTGGTAACTATAGACCTGTAAGCCTAACATCAGTGGTAGGGAAGGTGATGGAAACTTTGTTAAGGGATCATATCCTTGACTTTGTCTCCAGAGATCATCTTATTAGTAGTAGTCAGCATGGATTTATGAGAAATAGATCATGCCAGACAAATTTAATTGGTTTTTATGAAGAAGTGAGTAAGAAGTTAGATTCAGGCACAGCTGTGGATGTGGTATATTTGGATTTTGCAAAAGCCTTTGATACTGTGCCACATAGGCGACTAATGTATAAACTGAGGACTGTTGGCCTTGAAGAAAACATTTGTTCATGGATAGAGAACTGGTTATTGGACCGCAAACAGAGAGTGGTGGTTAATGGAGCTACATCTATGTGGGCTAAAGTTCTAAGCGGAGTTCCTCAGGGTTCTGTACTGGGGCCGCTTCTGTTTAATCTGTTTATAAATGACTTAGAAGGGGGCATTGAGAGCAAGGTCTCTGTGTTTGCTGATGACACTAAATTATGCAGAGCTTTGGAAACTTCCAATGATGTGCAAGTGCTGCAAGCAGACCTAGATAGATTATCAAAATGGGCAGCAGAATGGCAGATGAGATTCAATGTTGATAAATGTAAGGTGATGCATTTGGGATTTAATAATCCCTGTGCCACCTACACCATAAATAACTCTGTGTTAAGTGCATCTGAAATGGAAAAAGATTTGGGGGTTCTGGTAGATAACAGACTTAGCTGTAGCAAACAATGCCAGGTAGCAACAGCTAGAGCTAGCAAGATATTGTCTTGTATAAAGAGGGGAATGGAATCAAGAGAGAAAAATATTATTCTCCCTCTTTACAAGGCACTGGTAAGGCCACATTTGGAATATGCGGTGCAGTTTTGGAATCCCATATACAAAAGGGACATCTTGGAAATTGAGGCAGTTCAGAGAAGGGCAACTAAATTAATAAGGGGAATGGAGGGGCTTGAATATGCAGGCAGATTAGACAAGTTAGGGCTGTTTACATTGGAGAAGCGGCGGTTGCGTGGGGACATGATAACCTTATACAAATATATTAATGGCCCATACAGTGAACTCTCTGGTGCATTGTTCACTAATAGGTCATATCAGAGGACTCGTGGACATCCTTTAAGGTTGGAAGAAAAGAAGTTTCATCTTCAAGTTAGGAGAGGTTTCTTTACAGTGAGAACGGTGAAACTGTGGAACTGTCTTCCAGCAGAGGTGGTAATGGCAAGTTCATTGAATAACTTTAAAAAAGGCCTGGATAAGTTTCTAAAACTAAAAAATATTGAGAATTACTGGTATTAATGCATATAGATCTGGTTGATCCAGGGATACTTTCCGATTGCCGTTTGGAGTCAGGAAGGAATTTTTTCCCCCTTTTTTTAGCTGGGGTTTTTTGCCTTCCTCTGGATCAACTGTTAGGTAGGGTTAAAAAAAAATAAATGAAAAAAAAAAAAAAGTGAATAGGTTGGACTTGATGGACGAATGTCTTTATTCAACCTTAATTACTATGTTACTATTACTATGTTACTATATATTAAGAGGGAAAAAATATATATATATATACACAGAACACATGTATAGACACAACTACAGGGCAATGCAAACTTTTTTTTTTCATTTATGCTTACCACCCTCAAAAAAAATCACATTTGCTTCCAACACTCCTACTTACTTACTGGATACCTCACTGCAGCCCTCTACTTTTTACTTCTTGCCACTGTGCAAGCTCGAAACCAGCTCTTAACAGCAGCAGGGGAGGTTAAAACATGCCAGCAAGGGATCGGACTTTAAGTATCCATAAGAGTGATTGGCAATGGTGAGTGTAAGTTTTACAATGGTAAACTGGCCTTTTAAAGTAATTTAAATTAAACTCAAAAGCTTTTGAAGGATAGCAATTTTTTCAATTGCCCTATACTGGAAAATTTACTTTTCCCCAACTATCACTGTATTATTGTTTTTTTGAGATCTGTAATTTATTTAGATATCCACTTTGAAACATCTTATATTTCAGATGGCCTGTTATCAAAAACTCTTCTGCTGTGTACAGTTTTGCTTTAACTAGAATGGGATCATTTGGTATGTGTGAATTGCATGGCAGGAAATTCCTTCTCCCAGTGCAGCCTCATAGTGATACCGAGCATGCTTTCTCTCACAGAAAGGTCAGATGGAATGAGAAGTCAGTTAGGAGAGGGTGGGGGCAGGGGTGCCCCTACCATTAAGCAAGCTGAAACGTTTGCTCAGGGCGCACACCTGGGGAACACCTAAAAGGCGGCAGTTAAAAAAAATACTCCTTCCTGCAATACCACATTTCAGCACCAGTCCACCAATCAGTGTTACGTCAGCCCTCCAGTTCACCAGTCAGTCAGCCCACCATACCCACCTCCACAAGCCACACCTATGTTCCCTGATGAAGCCATGCCTGCTTCACATGTCTTCCCCCAACCCCCCGTCTGATGGTAGGCGGCATTAAAAGTTGTTTCAGGTGTCAAAAACACTAGGAACACCACTGGGTGGGGGACATTGAGACTAAGCATGCAGCAACATTAACACCTAAAGGTTATTACACACGCACAATTTGCAAGGAAGCAACGACCCCCGATGGGCGGGCACTACACTCGATAAACTTTGTTGTTACAGCGAGAATCGTCCGTGTGTATGCGTTCAGTCGGGGGTCGTTCGTTGATCTGTCAAATTGAGCATGTGTACGAACCTTAAGAGACAGTGCTGCTTAAATGTAATTAATTATAGATTAAGATGAGACAAAGTACTTTTCTAGTATACATACCCCTTAGGTATTACAATGTTGCAAGTTGGGGCCTGCTGCATGGTTCTTCCTTTTTTTATTATTAAGTTAAGGCCTCTGATGGATCCAGCTAAGCACATTTGCTAAGACATTGTGTAAATTGCATAGATATTAGTGTTCCAAATTCCACTAAGAGTTAAAATCTATGAATAGCCACTGGGATAAATGATTGCAAAGCTCTTTTCAGGGAAGCATCTCAAGACATCAACTGCAGGTCACGGTAAAACTTGCTTATTTTCCAAGTTTTCTTTCTAGCAATAATTTTGTCTCCTTATCGAGCATTTACCATTTGACCAATTACAAAAACAAAGTTGATCATTCATTACAGTAATAATGAGGGACCTATCAGTTGGCTGGTCTAAATTCAGCTGTGTTACATTTACATTTGTCAAAGAAATAGTTGAGGTTTGTACCGTGTTAGCCATAAGTAAGAGAAGAAAAGTAGGGCTGTGATACCTTTTATTGGCTAACTAGATAAAAAAAATTAAGCAAGCTTTCGGGAGTCCTAAGCCTCCTTATCGGGCTGGATGTAACTATCTATTTTTATTCTAGTTAGCCTGCGGGAGATTCAATAAAAGGTCTTATTGTTAAAAATGGTGCTAATTTTGCCCCAACCAATCAGAAATCATTTAACATCTGAAAGCTAACATCAGATTGGTTGGGGCAAAATTAACGATAAGAACTTTTATTGAATCGTTTACTGCCCTTCATTTGGTTATTGTTGTTACTGCACCATATACTGAGGGTTCCTTGATTAAGAAAATACTTTTTAAACTTGACAATGAATTCATTCCAAATCTAAAATGAAATATGTGTATATTTTGTAAAATCAGGACTTAATTCAGTTTCCTGTACATTTATTATACAAATATTGTTTAAATAATAATGCCTAATCAAAGATACTTGTAACCTGCTAACTGATGAACTGCAGCTTTCAACATTCCAAACTAACTGGTGGTCATCAGATGGGACATTCCACAAGACCACAGTATGACAACACCCCCTTTACTGTATATATTAAACATGGTTCTCTCTATGCCCACCTGGTAGACATTCATGTCTTTTTAAAGACCCATTAACAAAATTCACACCGTGATGGATGCGGTGAAGAGGATCGGAGCCTTTAATAAGTCAATTTGTAAAATAAAGAAAAAAAATCTGTGTGGTTTTCAGCTGTAAGCGGGGATTGCTGTTAATAACGGGCGCTAATAAATCGGATTTGTATCTCTTGAAGAGTGAAAAGAGCTTTATCGGGGAATGAAGGAACACTGGTTTTCTCTAAAGCAATTCTTTTTCTGAGTGCTGAAGATAACAGAGATGTGAAAGGGAGGCTGATAGCACCAGCAGTATTGTCCTGTGCATAAGGAGGGGGAGGAGAGGAAATATCAGATGGGGGGGGGGTTGCTCACAAATCATTAGTCATTTATTTGCACAGCAAGCTGCTTCCTCAAGCCATTCAGCCATCTATTACTAGCTAGTGAAAAGTCACAAAGCCCTGTCATTAGTGGAATCAGTCACCACGGAGGGCCCTCCCATGGCCTCTCATTTACTCAGCTAAAGAGCTCTGAATGTCAGCCTGTGGCTGACTCAGCTCATACCTCTCCCTGTCTGGATCTGCAGGGATTGAGCTGTGTGTGTTAGCCCTCCTTCCTATCCTGCCTATCCCCGATCAACCCCCTTCCTCACCTTTATCCCACAATGTTGTCTCCAGTTAGTCTACAGATGTTCATCTCCATTTCACACATATTTAAATAGATCTTGAATAGATTTGCGGGGGAGGGGGATGATACAGCAGATTTCCCACTGCTCCTGCATAAATAGCACATTTATAGAGGGATCTGGGAAACAAATGGGAATTCAATAGTCAGAATTAATACCCACGGGAATACAGACATGGGTGAGGGCAGGTACCAAGGTGATACCGACATAGACTTAGGTTATTAAACAGCTGTGGAAGGACATTGTATACTGGGGTTAACTCATTCATATTATAGGAAATTGAGGTCAGAAGGAAAAAACTTGTTTTGTTGGTTTTGTTTGTATTGTTATTATTGTTTTTTATCATCTTCCTGTGCTTGGGCCATT
Organism: Hymenochirus boettgeri; assembly: GCA_019447015.1. Taxonomy (NCBI): domain Eukaryota; kingdom Metazoa; phylum Chordata; class Amphibia; order Anura; family Pipidae; genus Hymenochirus; species Hymenochirus boettgeri. The sequence goes on along the minus strand of CM033469.1, from coordinate 104,585,945 downwards.
GAGTGAGATGAAACCGCTCAGATTTGTTTTGCTAGTGAAACATATTAAACCAATGGAGAGTTGCATTGCGAATAGTATACTTTTATTTAAAGCAAAACACTTGTAAAAAAGGAATTGCAAGGAAAAATATGGCAGCTCCTACTACTATATAGATATAGACAAGGACTACTGATTGGAGGATTGGTTGGCGGGCTGGCTTTTGGAATTTAAACACTAGAGCAATAATACAGAACTGCATTGCCTTTTCAACTATAAACCTCTCTGAAACACACTCCAATACACTGACAAATGGCTGCTGGAATAAGGATCATCATTTTGCATGATCAGGAAGTTGGCATGAAACACATGTGCGATCGAGAAGGCCGACCCATGATGCACAATGTGTATGAGCGACCATTTTGACCAACAACCATGCCGCATATGGGCACTTTGTCAGCCAAAGCTTACATTCGGTCGGGGCTTGTTGGGGAACTAGCCCCAGTATATCTGATATATCAGATAAAAAGATATCAGATAAAAATATTTCCCAATAATGGGACCTGTAAGTCCATTGTGGGGTCTATTGAATCACTGGACTGCCCAGTCTAGCCTTCTGGTGACCATAGACTCAACAATGTTGTCATACGATCCAACCAAGATATTTTTGGCAACTGCAATGGGCTGCATTAGGGATATTTAAGTAAGAATCATGGGGAAAGGGATAGAAGCTGGAAAACCTATTCCTTCCAAGGAACTCAAATGCTGTGCTACACTTCCTGCTTGTACCCTGCTGTTCATTAGAGTAGGCTGCATCAATAAGGACCTTTCTGGACTACTCAATCATCTGTGTGAACTTTTGTACTTAACACTAAAGCTGGGTACACACAAGAAAACATTTGTCCAGGCCACTATCGAGATGTGGGCCGGGAACAATCAATGTCCGTACACAATCGCTCATACGTCTGATCCGGACGAACAGGTGACTGAGAACTGCCCGCACCTACACCAAAAAATATTTTCGGACACCCAACCCAGCCTTAGAAACTGTATTGATCTTTTTTTTTAATTTTTAAAATAACATTACCCTATATATCCTATATAAACCTAGGTTTTCAGGCTGTAAAATCAGCCTGAAAACTTAACCTCGGTTTATATTTAGTCAGTAACTTACTTTCGAAATCCAGCAGCAGCTCACTCAATCCCTGTACTGGCACTCCGAGTAGTGACATCAGCCGGTGCGCCGGTACAGGGAGCGAGCGAGCGGCTGCCAGATGTCTAAAATAGGTTACAGACTTACCGAGTTGCAGAGAAGCAGTTATTGAGTTGCAGAGAAGGATGCACACAGAAGAAAGCCCACAGAAGCATTGCCACAGAAGGTACCCACTGAACTGGGTAGGAGGGTGAGGGTGTATATGTTTGGAAACTACAACTCCCAGCTACTAAAGCATGCTGGGAGTTGTAGTTTCCAAACATCTAGAGTGCCAATGAATGATGCTTTAGTATAGTATAGTATAGTATTTGAGGTTGAATAAAGACATACGTCCATCCAGTTCAACCCATCTAGCAATATCCTCATTTCCTTGCTAACTGTTAATGCAGAGGAAGGCAAAAAAAACCCACCAAATTTATGAAGAGGGAAAAAATTCCTTCCTGACTCCAAGTGGCAATCGGAAATTTCCCTGGATCAACTCTACTTTATGTATCAATACCAGTAACTTGCAATATTCCTTGTTTGCAGAAACTCATCCAGCTTTTTTTTTTAAACTGACCAATGAACTTGCCATAACAACGTCCACTGGAAGACAGTTCCATAGTTTTACCGTTCTCACAGTGAAAAACCCTTTCCGATCTTGAAGCCTAAACCTTTTTTCTTCAAGTCTTAAGGGATGTCTTCGTGTCCTTTGACATGTTCTATTGGTGAACAATGCCCCAGTTTATTGTATGGCCCGTTAATGTATTTATACACAGTAATCATATCCCCACGCAAGCGCCTTTTCTCCAGCGTACATAATTGTAACTTTTCCAGTCTCTCTTCATATTCAAGCTCCCCCAATCCCCTTATTAATTTAGTTGCCCTTCTCTGAACCCTTTCCATTTCAAAGATGTCCTTTTTGTACACAGGATTCCAAAATTGCACTGCATATTCCAAATGAGGCCTTACCAATGCTTTGTAAAGAGGGAGAATTACATTTTCCTCCCTTGAATCCATACCTCTCTTTATACAAGACAATACCATGCTGGCTCTGGCTGTTGCCGCCTGGCACTGCTTGCTACCTTTAAGTTTGTTATCCACTAAAACTCCAAGATCCCTTTCCAACAGGGAATCACTTAACACAGAGCCATTTATAAAGTTACTTTAGTTGTCTTTTAAATGAACAGCATAATTCTCATCCAGTAATAGCCAAATCCAGAATGGCTATTACAGTATGGGACTAGTGTATTGGAACGCTGCTGTCCATTTAAAGGGCAACTAAAGCCTCAAAACAATACAGAATCTGAACGAGAATGGTGTCTATTGTTGCCTTCTGATTCTGTATTGTTTTGAGGCTTTAGTTGCCCTTTAAATGGACAGCAGAGTTCCAATACACTAGTCCCATACAGTAATAGCCATACTGGATTTGGCTTTTAAATGGACAGCAGCGTTGCAATAGAGTAGTCCTATACAGTAATAGACATACTGGATTTGGCTATTACTGTATGGGAATTCTGCTGTCCATTTAAAGGGCAACTTAAGCCTCAAAACAATACAGAAGCAGAAGGCAGTAGTGGACATAATTTCTACCCTCGCTTTATATTCGAGTCAATCACTTCTATTAGTTTTTTTAGGTAAAATTAGGTACCTCGGTTTATAATCAAATATATACGGTATGTAAGTATTTCTTTATTGGATTGTATGTATTTAACTAAGCAGGTCAATAAATATAATTGCAGAATTCAGTCTTTTTTTCTGAAGCTTCTCTTTCCCTTGTCAAGTTTTTCAACATGGTACAGCACTGTGTCTATGATGTTGTGTACTGTAAGTATCAGCTCTGATCATTTAGACAAAGCATATTTATGTGGCGGTATAGTGTTAAAGCAGACCCTTCCCTACCCTAATCCACATAAATGCTTATTAGACATGATCCATAACCACTTAATTGGCTGCTTTATTGCCAGGCAAGGCTGCCATCTGTCCTAGATTAGAAGAACATCTGCAAATAATACTACTTTTCACACTTTCCACATCAATACTGACTGCCCGTTTTCACACATATTATCATATTATTTTGTACCATAACTCCCAGGTCTACTGGCTGTTTCTGCATTTTCCGATGGGAGGTGGTAGGTGGATATTTAAATTTACATTACATTACATTGCAGTACAAAAGACCCTAGAGTACATTTAGACCTTTTATTGTTTTATATATGAACCTATTACACCTTTCGGATCACGTGTTCAGACAAAATGTATATTCTATTTTATACTTTATTGTAAGATATCAAATATTTATACAAACATATTATTCAGTGCTTTTCACAAATGGGAAGACGCTGAGATTTGCAAATGATCTCTTTTGATTTATTAAACTGTTTGGGCCTTTGTAAATGGGTCAATGTTACTTTAAGATGGAGGATCTGCGATTTTCTGTGTATTGTGAAGATGTGCTTGAGGATTCTAGGCCAGAGCATGTTGCATCGATCCTGTCATAGTATAACATCCCATTTCATTCCCAAAATATTGTAAAACATATTTGTAGGTAGGAAATATGGTTTCTGTATTTGAAAATGATGCCTTTAATAGACACATATTGGGGTATGGATTTCATTTTTTTCACTTTCATCAAAGAGCAGTTACCAGTCTGGCTGGTTTATATATATAAAATAATGGCCACCCTGGACTAAAGGGACAATCTAGTAGCAAGGGTGGAACAGACATTTCAATTCATTCAGTTGACATTTGTCATTTTTTCATTTTCGGAATTAATTTTTGAATAAAAAATCGTGGCAAGTTTGTATGTTCAATTTAAAAGCCATCTTGCAATTCTGTGGAAATATAAACTGATCTCACTGTGTGGGCTGAAATTGCAGATCATGGGTTACTCACAGGGAGAGACCTTTTCACTATAAACTGTGTGATGAATATGTTTTTTCCAAGTTAAAATCAGAATTCTACAAAGTTATGTTATAACTGGATTATAAGGGGCCTACATCTATAGCTAGGTTTGGTAAGGTTAAAATAAGCTTACACCTGAGGAAGGATCCCTGCAAGTACCAGGGTCCTAAAGGTCTATGGGCGCTTTATTGCTCGACCAGTGCAGTGGAATCAGAATCTGGTATCAGCAGTCATCATCATCATCATGTACATTTTGGCTGTGAGGGACTAATGTTGAACGTTCTTTCAATTGTGCAGTTTTCAAAGGACAGTTCATTGGTTTGCACCAATATTTAACCTGCTCCCCTTTTGCCCGCTGATCGACAATATTTCAGCCCAGATAACTGGTCGAAATCGGTGATTGGTCTGTCAGGTTGAAAACCCCAGCCTAAAGATGGGTACACACATGAACGAGAAAGGGATGATACCGATATCGTCCCTTTCTCGTTCGTGTTTGTAGCGCATTTCCGAGGAATCCTGAGGATCGCTCGGAAATGCCAAAAACTTCCCTTGGCCGAGAATACAGCATATATCGCCAACCCAGCCATAGTGGATTGCTGGATTTCTGCTTTTTCTTCTGTATATGCCTTTAGTTTTTTAATAACAGTAAGAGGAAAAAAAACGTATTGCGTGTCATTACCTATAAATCTAAATAAGCATAACATAAGCTTAGTGGAATAACCACAAAATGTGCCATTTTAAGATAAAAAAAAACAATTGAGGAAAAAACGCAAATTTTGGTGCCAAGCGGAGCCGTTTATCCAGTGAAGCAGACAGAGAAAACATGTAACACCTAACATAAATTGCATTTGATTAGGTTTAATTATGGGGCTGTCACATAAATGTTAAAGAAGGGTTGCTTTGTCAAATAGCAATAGAATAACCTGCTGTCTGTCTGCTGACTTAATGGCTTTAATTGCCAGCACAAAATCAGGATCTGGTGAAGTTGTTTGAACATATCAGCATGAACCAAATATTTTCAATTAAAATCAAGTTGTGTGACTGTAATAATTCTAATTTGTCATCAGTACCTCTGACTTATGACAGGACCCATGTTTAGAAAGACCTTATCTCAAGTTAAATTGCTTTCTACGGGGATTATTAATACAACAGTCTGTAAAGTATGAATGACCTTTTTTGCCCAAAATTCTACATTAAGTAAAAAACAGTCAAGTAAATTGACAACAAGCCTTTGGTCCAATTCACTCCAATGTTTGTGCGTGTCACATGTGATCATTAGTGTGCCTTGTATGCAGCATAAACCTTTCATTTCTCTTTAAAATTGCATATGTTGACTTGATACAAATTTAGCTCCTATATCACATTATAAAATTAACTTCTCATCCACCACATCTAGTTAAGCTCATTTAAGTCTAGTATATGCAGTCCAATATTTTCTGATAATTTAATCAATAGCACTGGGGGGGAAATTACTAAACATTCAAAAAATATCAGGTGGTTACCTGTGGCTTCCTTAAGTAAAGCCTAATATTCTTGTAAATTTTAATTTATGGTAGATTCTTCTTACAATACATGAGGAATATTACAACTGATAAGTACCAATACCCAAAAGCTAAATATCCTTCTTACCAATTTAATGTTTCGATTAGATATGAATTGGAAGATATTACACCAGCTGATGGACCATTTCTGTCTGGATTATATTAGACATGTATGTATTGTATGTATATGTTTATTTATATAGCGCCATTTGGGGCCACAGCGCTGTAGAATATAGAATACAAAAAGACGTACAAGGGGGACAATAAATCTATAAATAAGCATGTGCATCTTGAAATATACAAGTGGTTAAAAGATGTAACATGAGGAAAGAGGTCCCTGCCCCAAAGAGCTTACAATCTACTTAGGACATGTTAGACAATAGGGAACTGAACAGCAAATATCTGCTTGTGTGTATAAATGATCTGTGGCAACATAATACAACCAGACAAACACAAATAATATCCACTGTTTTAACAACAACAAAAATACATTATATGTACACATGACCACATTTTTCGCTATATACCGGTATTTATGCAGAACAATATAAATATTTCATTGTGTACAGAATAATGTCACCTATGGGAATTTATCATGATTTTAGGTATCATCTTGGAGTTAAATGACCTGTATAAACGCTTTTAGCCTGCAGCCCTGCATTTTTATATGGGGTTGGAACTTCTTGACTGCACTAAAGTAGGGGAGAATATTATCCTCTATAATGAGTACTCAGTGAAGTTCCCATCCCAGTTATAAAATATCCTCAGAATATGTGGTTACTACATTTTTTCACAAGGACAAAATCTTCTGTTGTGGTTTCTATTTTTAGGCTGGGTACACACTGTAAGATTTTTGGGCCGACCGACCAATATTACTGTGTACTGATTGGACATGCTAGTAAATCAAGGCTGATCTTCTATGGGATTTCTGCAGCCCTTGTTTCTAATAAGTAACAATTGGCTTTCTGGCTGCTCATTCTTAAAGGGCATGTCCAGTGAAAAAAAACTTTAGCCATAAGTGTAGGGGACCCCCCAAACCTAGGTTTCGCATTATTAAAAGATGCTTCTGACGTTCCTTCCCTGCTGATCCATTGCCGCTCTTAATCTGATTTGCTGCTGAGTGGCTGTCAGCGCAGAAGCCTTCTGGTCCTGTTCTTGCTCGAAACAGAAGGGGCGGTGCCTAAGTCGGCAAGGGGCCGTGTAAGGTAAGGAACTTCAGGAGTATCTTTGGCAAATACTAATAATGTGAAACCTAGGTTGGGGGGCTCCTCTACATTTATAGCTTAAGTTTTTTTTACTAGACATGCCCTTTAATTACAGAGAGTACTTGCATGGGTAGGTCATTCACAAGTTGCTTGACCACTTTTATGGGGGTAGGATCCAGAGAATTCATCTGGGACCTATAAAATGCAAGATACCTGTAGTATTAAATTTGTTTTTTTTTCCCAAAATGCTTATGATTCTAGAAATAGGAGTTACAGCCATTTACTGCCTGGAAATTCTAGAATATAATTATAAAATATATAGAAGGGTCAATTATAGTTTAACTTCTCCTCTGAATAGTTCTCCTCTGAATAGTCCTTCGTATCATTTATTTGGAAAATAACACAGTATTGACCATCACAGCACACTCTCCAACCACCAGGATATCCCAATGCTGGCTGTACTGCTTACCAGACAAAGTAAATGTGTTAAGGCTAGGCCACATGTGCATGTTTTCTCAAGCGCTTAAGATTGTGCTTTCGATCCTTTAGCATGTAAGAATCATAGAGCATTGCATTCCAGTGTGGATGGCCACATTGTATGTGCTGCACTGTGATCAGTTTTTGGAGCGCATGCGATCACCATTTTTGTGTGAATAACATGCGCTCTGATTCCAGAATATTGTGCACAAATGGACGGTAACGCCTGTCAAATGCAGGGGAGGGCTGGCCCAGTAGGCTGAGGAGCAAATGCCCCCAGGCTGGTCTCCAATGAAAAATTGAGGAAATGAGGAAACTCATCCTCCTTCAGATCGTTTACCAGTCAGCCCTCTAGTTCATTAGCCAGTGTCATCAGCCCTCCAGTTCATTACCCTGTGCTGTCAGCCCTCCAGATCATTAGACAGTGTTGTCAGTCATCGAGATAATTAGCCAGTGTTGTCAGCCCTCCAATTCATTAGCCAGTGTTATCAGCCACTCCGTTTATTACTCAGTGTTTGCCAACCCTCTAGTTCATTAGCAGTGTTGTCAGCCTTCCAGTTAATTAGCCAGTTTTAGTAAGCCCCCAGTTTATTACTAGGTGTTATCAGCCCCCCCACTTTGTTACTCAGTGTTTGCCAGCCCTCTAGTTCATTAGCAGTGTTGTCAGCCCTCCAGTTCATTAGCCAGTGTTACTCACACCCCAGTTCGTTAGCCAGTCTTAGTCAGCCCTCCATTTATTAATCAGTGTTTGCCAGCCCTCCAGTTCATTAGCTGAGTTTAGTCAGCCCTTCCATTCATTAGCCAGTGATAGTCAGCCCTCCAGTTTATAAGGAACAAAGGAAACTTTGGGTAAGTATAACTTTACTTAGAAAGTGTACCCAGAGGTGAGGACATAGTTATTCAGGTACTAACCGCGGGTATTTGTAAGGGGGAGGGGGAAGATTTCAGGACTACAATTGTCCTATAACCACATCATACACTTGAAAATATTGCAGGCAACAATGTAAAATGGGAATGGTAGTCTTAAAAATGGGCGTAACTTAAACAGAGCGTGTGACTGTTGCAATCTACCATGAAAGGGCCAGTTAGTTGTATTTGCCCCCCAAGCCAAAAGGTCCCAGTCCTCCCCTGGTCAAATGCAATTGTGCACTTAACATGTGTTACCTGTTGTAGTGTGGCCTCAGCCTTAGTCCTACAAAAAGCAAGGGATGCTCTAAAGGTTGAAAAAGTGAAGGAAACTAGTATCACCCATTTAGGAGATCCACAATAAGCTTATCTTTTTTTACTAATGTGTTTACCGGCAAAACAACAGTATAGGGAATATTGTTCAAGGCTGTACACACCAAAGCAATCTGGGCCAATTCCCTATACTATAGTACAGGTAGCTGACCAGGATAGAGGACAATATTAGTTCCATAATAACATTTTCTGATGCCGACTGTAAATGTACATAGGAGACGGTTGTTGTGGACCTAAAATTTTCCTCAGTTGCAGACGGCTGTTTGTACTATAGTATAGGAAGTCGGCCTAGAATGTTTAGGTGTGTACAACCTCAAATGATCTTCCCTATACTTTAGTTAAAGGAAGACTGATTAGGACTGCGCATACCATCATCTTTAAATCTTAAAGATTCTGAGGGCACGGCGACATGCAATTCCGGTACGATTCCGGTGCGTTTGCGATTTCTCCTTTTGAGATACGAAATAAAAAAATGAAAAACATAAAAATGGCAATCGATGGCGTATCGCAAACAGATGCGCAATCGCATTGCACCCGAAAAGGCGCGTTTTCGGTGCATTTCCCTGCGATTCCCATGTTAGAAAAAACGCACAAAAAACGCGCAAGTGGGGCCTAGCCCTGACTGTCATCTGCTAAAGATTGGTACTTTGTATACTCAGCTTTTCGCAAAGTTTCGGGCAGAACTCCAGCCTTTATCAACTGTATTAAGCTAATTGATCCTTATCCATTGTAACAAAATACAAATAAATAATAACTAGTTGATTTTTACATTGTTATAAAGCAGGAAATGATGAGTAGAATTTTGAAATGCGTTTGTATTTTTGCCGCATCTTTTGAACCCCAGAGTTCTATAAAATGACAGAATTTTCTGACAAATCAGAATCAGTGTTGCTTGCAGTGTTAATTAGACTCCTTGGCAATTACAGGCTAAATTCACACTCGCTTTCTGGGTTTCCAAACCCTGCTTGAACAGCGAGACACTTATCTTCCCTATTCAATCACAGGATCGGAACCTTCATGTTATCACTCCCCCCCCCCATTCTGTTTTATATGATAATTATTTCCTCTGTTGTTCTTCATATAGTTCTGTGGCAGAATATGACTGAATATTTTTAATCTGCCTATTACAATGTCCTTGCATATACCCCCTTACTATACAGCTCAGCTGCTCCCTCCTCATCTTTGTGGTCATGAAACACCTGTTACTTTCAGGCCAGGCACATATGAGAGTATTTTTTACAATGCTCAATGTTCTGCATTCAGAATGCTAATGAAGAATCTTAATAGCCTAAATGGTCAACTAATTTTCCAGCATTTATTCAAAGCATCTACATAGCAGCCACTGTGAGGCATTGAGCAGGGAATGAATATCATCCCTCCTTAGCCCACAGAAATAATAAATGGTGTTATCACTTTGATATGGTTATTGGCACTGCCACCCGTTATCAGTTTTCTACTGCTAGTATCTCCTCCCAGCCAGCAAAATATTTAGACCCATAGACTTCAATGGGAATGACATCCCCAGCCACATATAACCATAGGGAGAGGAAGTAAAAACAAGATCAGAATGTTTTAAAGGGCATGTCCACTACTTCTGTAAAAATTTAATATGCTGTGTAGGAACCCCAAAACCCTATATGCATAATCACTGTGCCGTGATACTCACTGTGCTGTGATACTCACTGTGCTGTGGATCGTGGATTTTCTAAGGCTGAGGCCACACTGTAGAGAGCACACTTACGTGTGCGTACTTTCCTGGCTCACAATTGGCCGGTGATTCGCAATAGGAGCACCTGCGATTGGCGGAAAAAATGCGGTTTTACGGATCACATATGCAGCAATTTGGCAACAAGCCACGACCCCTCGACGCCGATACATTCGCGCTCCGAGCAACCTTTTTGGGCGAGAATTGCGTGTATGTGTTCGTTCGGTTGGGGGTTGTTTGTCGATCCAGATCATTCGGCGTGCGAATGTATCGCATCGTGTTGTGGCTCAATGCACACATATGGTAGATATACCGATGACCAATATGTGTGCTTATTCAGTCTTGAGACCCAGCAGTTCCTCAGGCACTGTAAATAATAAACGGCTTTACTATTTACTGTTTGTACTATTGTTGTGTACCGCATGAGAGGATGTTATGCGGAGGCAGTGAGCTGTAGAAATGTCACTCATGTTAAAAAGTCTAATGCTACAATAGCAGAAGGCAAAGTTAGGTATGTTTAGTGCTGTGTATTGCCAACAAAAGTAAGTTTTAAGTGCTGACTTTTTAAAAATGGGTTTACAGGACATGTTTAATTTTTCTGCCTATGCCAAATTATTCTCTGCTTGGATACGGAGGAAGGCTATCTGCAGATAAATCTTCTGTTCTGAATAACTGACTTTCATCAGGTGGAAAGAATGTTAATTGCTTTGAAAAATCTGTACTGGACACAAACCCAATAACTGGCCAGTGGGTTTAAAAACCTTGGAGCTGCCTAGTAATACTGTGTAATAGCAATACTGGTAATAGTAATACTATGCACTATTTGTCACTGACTATTTCAAGTGTTGTTTTAGAAAGTAACTTTGCTATAAATTTCTTAGGTTATGTTATACATGATGTTTTGAAGTTTAATGGGAAAATGCACAAACAGCACAATGTAATTGCCACTAATTAACCCACTTCAACTTCTGTTAAATTAGTACTTAAGTGATTAATGAGAAAGTAATATTATGTAATTTGTTTTTTCAGTGCTAAGGAACTTAAAGGGCTCATTTACACAAGTGATTTACTCTGTCCAGATTTGTTGCTCAGAAATAATAAATTTAATGGCAGTAAAATGATCTAAGTTAAGAAAATAATCTAAAGTCAGTAAAATGTTGCATAATTCTAACCCAACTATACTCAATAAGTTCTTTAGGGACTGATATTTTGGAAACAGTCTTTTATTATTTAAATACAAATGTGAAATTAACCTTTAGAGAAATGTAACAACTGCATAATTTAAAAATTGGTAAAACATTTCTAACGCGTATTGGTGGCCACTTGCGCTGCAATTCATGTCATTTTCAGGAATCGTAACGCATGCGAATGGCACCTAAAATAGTGATTGCATGTGCTCTGATCAATGGATTTTTGCACAAACAGTCCCAGCGTACCTTGTGTGGCCACTTCAATTGGGCCACACCAGTGTGCGCTTTTTAACACACAGTCGGATCGCAAATTGCAATCGACTTGCGTGTTAAACCGTGTGTTAAAACGGCCTGATGTGGCCTAGCCCTTAAGGTTAGCAAAGTTAGCAAAACTGACAGCAAATTTTGAAAAATTTATTTTCTCTGAATCCATTTTTCCTTTTTACCATTTTAAATATTATGTAGAATATAATGCACCTACTATAGGGTGATTTTAACTTGCAAGACTAGTGGAAAAAAAACACCACTGCAACCGCTCAAGAATTCAAATGCATTTTTCTCAATGTGTTTCACAGCTGGCAACATTTTGGGTTTTCTTATAGAATACTTAAAGGGCTAACTGGATGACCACATTAAAGTCTAGCACCCTTACCGCAAAGTTACACTTACAGGGTTATTCAATAAAAGCTCTTATTGTTAAGAATGGTGCTAATTTTGCCCTGACCAATCAGATGTTAGCTTTCAAATGTTAAATAATATCTGATAGGTTGGGGCAAAATTAGCACCATTTTTTATGATGAGAACTTTTATTGAATGTCCATGTTGGTCCATACACTATCACATCCCTGGAAGTCCATATTCTAGAATAATATTTAGGAAAGGCAGATTATGGCTGCCACAGAAAGGGCATGTCCTCCCTTTATAGAAACTTTTAGTATAGTATAGTCCATGTTCCCCCAACCCCAACTGCTATAATTGTATTCTCAGAAAGTCCCCCGATGATTACTTAACAAGATAAATATAAGAAATATAGATATTACAGATTCCTCTGACAACTGGCATGGCAGCAGCCAGTTGAGCATTGCCATGTGGTTTCATGAGGCCATACAATACTTACATTTACATCCTTCTACTTAACTTTTACTTTTTATAATGGGAAAGGATTGTATCTGCTATTAAAACCCATAGCAACGAGATGCTTCATAAACAAAGCAGACACAGAAGAGCTAAAAATTGATTGGTTGAAGTCCATTCACGGTCTCCTTTAAAGGAGCTCATAAGGCAAATAGTTAGGACGTGGTGATGCTAGGCATTTCTAACATATAGAAATAGAACTGTTTAGTTCTAGATATCTGCTTGGTTAAATGACTCAGATATCGCTGGTTTATTGTCTCCCAGTATATGTAACACGAAATCTGCATTTCTCACTTTATTGTCAGATATAGAGTATAGCTGTGGGAAATGATGAAGTTATATTTAATAAGAGGATTTTTATAAAAAAAAATGATGTGTAATGGGATTCTGGAGCATTAACGCCTTAAGTGCCAGCAGAATTTAGAACCCAATAAACCTTTTGTTTTTAGCTTTACATGTGAAAGTTAGGTGGAGTTTTGCCTTTGATAGATACAATTTTACCTAAGATATTTGATTTGGGTAAACTGATAAATTTTAGATTCCCGTATCCATAGGAAAAATCTTATCAATCCCACTGGAACTAATTATTTTTCATCCTGTCTGTGAAAAATTCGTAAAATTATCGACACATTTGTATGATGCTGTTCAAGTGTTGGGTGATACCAAATAGAGGCAATATGATGGGGAAGAAAAACAAGACTGTAATAATTTTAGAATGTCATCTTGCTTGTTGAATTTATCTGAATATACGAATGAAAAAAATAAAGGAAATAAAGGAATTCTAATTCCTGTCTAATTTTTTATAGAGTAATGGACTATGCCTTCGGTAGCTGGGTATAAAACTATTTGTAAAGTCAATAAAACAGATGTCAATACAACAGTGTCAATGTTTATAATAAGAGTGTTCACAGTTCAAATGGCAATTATAGTGAAAACCAATTGCCCGTTAGTTTGTGTAATTCCAGGCAAGGTAGCGAGGAAGGTAGCGGCAAGATTTGGCACACAATTGAGCAAGAACCTTGGCATCTGAGGAAGAAGAAGGCATGGTTGGCAGATACTGCCACAGCACAAGCATGCAATGTAACTTTCCTAGCTTAACACTTCTTTACTGCATGAAAGAAATAACAGTTCCTTCCTTCCGTTAAATTATAGTAACTGAATCCACACAGTGACTTTATTATATTCAATAAGGGTATTTGTTCAGATCTACAAGCGCTATATGAGAGTTTGTGGATCTGGTATAGCAATCGCTTCCTGGGCTTTAAAACTAGCTATACAATTCCTTACTGTCAATATTTGACAATATAAATGGATGTTTATTTTACACAGATCCAAGAACTCCTGCAGACCTTCAATATAATCCTTCACCCTTCTTGCTGATTTTCAGGCCAATATCTTGTAAACTATAATAATAATAATTTAAAAAGAAGTTGTGGTTAAAGTTTTCTTTAAGTAATCTCAATTAAAATAATATTCTTATGTAATAAGTAAAACTTTTAAAAACTGAAAAGGATAACCTGGTAATTTGTTATCACTTATTTTATGGCTGTTCACATTAATCTTATGTTTCCCTAGAGCAACTAATGGACAGTTCCCTTCAATACATTACCTTTAGTCTATATCTTCTATGTAGATTTTTAACTACATCTTATAGTCAAACTCTTCATATATTACAGTTCTGACGGTTTGGCTTGCCAACCTGAAGATGGATGGTAATGAAAACGTAGTACTCATTTGTACCCTAGCACGATATTTGTCACTAAATATAATAGAATAAGACAAGCAAGATACATGCTAAGAAATAAGAGAAGCAGTCAAAGCCTTGGAGTCTATAGGGCAAATGTATTCAATATTTAAATAAGAGGTTAGATAGAGGTTTATGAAAGTCTAATTAGTATGTGCTAAAAATCTGCTGCTTTCCTCTATTTTTAAAGAGACAGAGCAAGAATGATTGGATTGAGAACTTGGGCTATGCAGATAGGTTAGAGCTGCTCAGGAAGAAAATAAATAGAAGTAAATGGAAAACCCAATTAGAGATCTGTTACATGCCCCTGATTAAAAAAATAGCAAACATTACACATTGCTCTACAGAAACATTTAATTTGTACATTTACCAATGAAATTTGCTTCTTATGAGACTCCTTTATGAACTGGACCCAGGGGAATTCTATAGAATGAACAAGTGGAAACATTCTAAAGGGGCTCTGAATATTGAATAATGTAGAATGCACCTGCAAATCCTTATTTTGTGTCAGTTGATGACCTCAGATAGACATCAGGGAAGATTAATAGTTCTCACTAGATTCCATCTGGAACAATTAAATGATTTCAGAAAATTCTCTACCAAGTGGCGCATACAGTGATATTCAAATAACTAGACCAGCTATTCCTATTTGGGGAATAACAGGTGCTTATAAAATCGCCTTCTAATGCAAGACCAGCTTACTGTAAACATTACACACACTTCATTACAACCATCCATTCATTGGCATTGTAAACCTAAACCTTAATGTTAAAGAGGAACTGTGGTCCAAAAATGACTTTAGGTAAATTGATAGGAATTGCTCTCCTGAGAATTTTTGCAATTTATTTTCATTGTTTATTTTGCATAGTTTTGAATATATTTACGTTTGTGTGTGATATGGCAGCAGCATCACCAGGTCCCCTGCACTTCCTGCTTCCTGCTCTGAAACTGTCAGTCAATCTGTCCGATCTCCTCCTCCCCTTTGCAGCCCTCCTGGTCCCTCCCACTCATGGACCCCATGGTCCCTCCAGTTGCAGGCCCCCCTTGGCCCATTCCCTTACAGCCCCATGTGGCCCCGCCCACACGCAGATGTCGTGCCCCCACCCACTCGCGGGTGCCTAAGCCCCGCCCACTCACATGGGTGCCTAAGCCCCACCTGCTCACAGGTGCTGTGGGACACCCCCCTTACCACCACCCCCCACCCCCGAAAACTCTGTTGAAACAGCCTTTTCAGGCAGAGTGAGAACATAGTGAGAGAGAAGGGCTGTAGATTCCCTTACCTTCTCTGCAGCTGCAGGTCCTTCACACAGCAGAGAGGAGGAGGGACTTCCTGTCTCCCTCACACACTGAGGGAGTCTGAGGCTGTGCTCGCCGGCGGCACTGTGCAGGAGAAGCCTTAGGAATGTCACATGTCAGCCTCCCACCCATTAACTTTCTGGTCAGTCATTTCTTTATATCTTGGGCTGAGGAGCATGGCTCGTTATAAAAGGTAGGAAACTGGCCTTTTATAAACTCAACTTGTTTGGAGACCACAGTTCCCCTTTAAGCACAATTTATATATCTAACTTGTCAATATATGGGTAGTTTGTAAATATAAACTCATTCTGTATATATGGCCACAGAAATATAGTTGAATCCTAAACTGTCTAATTCTGCCTTCTAACATGGAGAATAAACTTTGCTGTGCTGACTCATCCAAGCGCTTTTGGGACTTGGATGAGCATTGCAATGTTTGGCATTGCACAGTTCGCCGCTCAGTAGAGAAATCACTTAATAAGTGGAGGGGGGTCTAACTCAGTATTATTCCTTTTTACTGTATTGAAATAAAGATTGGAGACAAGCAAGTATTCTCCATGGACATCATGGAATTACAGCTCTTAAGCTGATGCTGAGCTTAATTCTTCAGTGGCTGTGTCTATAGTAAGTGACCCTGATCTAGGGAGATGTGCAGTCTAAGATTCTGTCTATCTTCTGTACATGCAAAGAATTGAACACCAACCCTAACAGTAACAGACTGTGCACACAAATTTGTTAATTGCTGTTTAGTTATTAGCCGATATCGCTCTGAGAAAATCTTATGTACGCTATTCAATATCACGTGTGTCCCTCTAGATGAATCCCAAACAGGCTTTACCCTTTGCGTGCCTTTTTAAGGCAACTATTTGACGTTAAAACGTCATGCAAAAATTGCTTTTATTGAATCTCTTGTCCCGGCTGTGCGGGTTTCTTTTGTGATTCCCGTTCATCTGGCACAATGAAGGGGTTAAAGTTTTGCTAAGTGATTTTTTTGAGTTTGCAAAGGTGCTTATGCAAGTATTGCATAGTTTGGAAAATATATTTTTGGACTTAAGTCTACAAAATACATTTTACATTCTAGAGGTTTTGTTGATAGTTAAAGGATAAGTGCACTGTAAAATCAAGTTATGTTCATTTGGAAGCTGCAGTTTTAAAACTACTGCTGAGGCTCAAGCAGGAGAGTGCATGGAACTCACAGGCATTACTGTTTGAGGCTCAAGCTGGAGAGTGCACGGAACTCACAGGCATTACTGTTTGAGGCTCAAGCAGGAGAGTGCACGGAACTCACAGGCATTACTGTTTGAGGCTCAAGCAGGAGAGTGCACGGAACTCACAGGCATTACTGTTTGAGGCTCAACAGCTTAACATTCAGCAAACCAGTAACAAGATGTCAGCAACTTCTAAGGCACAAAGTTAGGCTCTGGAGGGACATAGGTAAAAAAAAAATACGGCAACAGTATTTTTAAAGCTACAGCTTCCAAATGAACATAACTTGATTTTACAGTGCACTTATCCTTTAAGGCAAATCTACCACAGTGATTTTCCATGGTATATTTGTAATGTTTTTCTGTGGGCTATTTCGTAGGTATATATATTGGAGCGTATTTTACAGTGCCCCAAGTCTCCCTCGAGCACCAAGGCAGCTCTGGAGTTTTAGGGGAATTCCAAAGTGATAGTCACAAACTAAAGTCATAAAATATCTCATCTTTTTTCCTTGCATGCAGATGTCCACGTCATACAGAATCAATTATTCTAATAAACATTGCTGATAAATCATTTAGTCGCATATCTCTAAATACAGCAAAAGTCATTAGAAAGACTAAGGCCTGAAACATAAATTGGGATGAGAAAAAGAATTATAAAGAAGTACTGCAACTACAAGAAAAGAGATTTGTATCTGAAAACAGTGTGTTACCTATTGATTTATTTCCTGTAGTTCCTATATCTCATATTAACATAGTAATTGAGGTTGAATGAAGACATAGGTCCATCTAATCCAACCTTTATACCATCCTCATTAAACCTTAACTAGCAGTTGATCCAGAGGAAGACCCAGCTGAAAAGGGGAAAAAAATCCTTCCTGACTCCAAATGGCAATTGAAAAGTATCCCTGGATCAACCAGAACTGCAGTATATGTATTAATACCAGTAATTATTAACATTTTTTAGTTTAGTTTTAGAAACTTATCTAGCCCACTTTTAAAGCTATTCAATGAATTACCACTTCTGCTGGAAGACAGTTCCACAGTTTCACCGTTCTCACTGTAAAGAAATCTTTCCTAACCTGAAGATTTGACTTTTCTTCTAATCTTAAAGGATGACCACGAGTCCTCTGATATGACCTATTAGTGAACAATGCACCAGAGAGTTTATTGTATGGCCCATTAATATATTTGTATAAAGTGATCAAATCCCCACACAATTGCCATTTCTACAGCCCTAACTTGTCTAATCTGCCTTCATATTCAAGCCCCTCCATTCCCCTTATTAATTTAGTTGCCCTTCTCTGAACTCCTTCCATTTCCAAGATGTCCCTTTTGTATATGGGATTCCAAAACTGCACCGCATATTCCAAATAAGGCCTCACCTGTGCCTTCTAAATTTTTATTCCTTCTCCATTCCTCTTTGAGAATCCTATTCACTAGGAGATATGATATATATCTTTCATATGTGTTAACAAAGCATGAAGATGTCCTAAAAAACAATAATTAAATCAGTAATGTTTCTATTCAGAGGTCTACAGGAGTTATCATCTTTCCTGGCACAGGAAATCACATTTTATTATTTCCAATATAGGTTTAATGGTGAAATAGACAATGAACACTGTGTGTATCAATATTAGTTGATGATTAAACCACAGCACCAGGCCACATTTGGATCTTTACCGCATTCCATGTTTTACATGGCAAAGAGACAAACTCTAATAGCTTGTTTACTTCTACTTTCCACGAGCTATGATAGAATGTTTACTCATCCTCTCTCTATGTCTGCCTACATGTTCATCAACAGCTGGTGGTTACATATTAACCTCTCCTGTTTTGAAAACTGCATGGAAAGAATCAAGTGGAGAAATCTAGGTATGGCTTTGAAAGGCCTACATAAAGGGAACCCCAATCACAGGGAGGATGGAAGAAGAGGGATTTGTGTTATTTATAATAGTAAATTCTAATAGCAGTTGAAGGGTAATTCTATTTGGAGAAAAAATGATACAGAAAAATGTTATATCTTTTGTTATAAAGATTATAGGGGGACTTGAACTCGAACCCAAGTTCGAGCCAAACTTAACAAAGTTTGAATGGCCCAGGACTTTTTGAACCATCCTGGACCCGGATTTCTCAGAATTTTGATCTTTCCGGACTTTTGATAATTATCGAATCAGTCGAGGGTTCGGCAACCCTCGATTACACAATTCAATGGTTCGATAACCCTCGAATCTTCTATTTGTTTGTGGGATAATTATTGAAAATCGAACTCGGGAGCCCGATGTAGAGCATGTGATAATAAAATCAATTTTTTTATTTGTACGTGTCCCCCAGACCATTTCCCAGGTCCCAGGGACATTTACATTAAGTTACCATTGTTATTTTAACTGTATTTCAGCCAAACTTTTCTAACTATTTGACTCCTATTGACTTTAATGGGTCTGTTTTCGAACTTTCAAACATTTATCAAAGTTCAAAAACGGACCGAACTTTATGTAAGGCTATCTCTAATAAAGATATAATACATAAGTGTGATATTTTATAATGGGGGCTGTAGTGGTATAAAAATCACTCATAAGGATAATGCGCCACTTCAGAGTTCCCTGCGATGTGCACCACGGAGTTCCTGGCCTCATGCTTCTATATGGTCAGGGATCTCCTTAGTGGCGTAATATCCTTATGTTACACTGTAAGGGGCACATTATCCCTTATATATGTCATAGATTAATAGTACACTGCTGCCCACATCCTAGAATAATTCACACAATCACTTTAATGGAGGGAGTTTGCAATAAATTAACTCCAGTTCTCAGTGAAGGGAATGCATATCAGATCTGCCACAAAAAAGTTTCTATCCAAATGATAGAAATTGATAGTAATCAAGCAATTAGTATTAAGTAAGACATATGCATTGTTGTGAAAAGAAATAAACCAATAAACTGCATTTGCCATCAGCCTAAGCAGGGGCGTAGGGATCACCATAACAACTGCTATGGGGCCCAGAGCCAAAGGGGCAATACCAGGTCCCCTGCAGACATGTCCACCCTCCTAAAAAATATTTTACCTCACATAGTTCAGTCCCACAACCCCCCCCCTTTTTTCGTTTTCCTTAAACCTTTCAAAGAGCCTCCCAGGCTCAGATATTCTACTAAAAAAACATGGCTCCTCTCTTCATCCATGATAGTGACATTACAGCCAATGGCTGAAGCCCGTTAGAGAACGAGACTCTTACCTTGTTCTATGAACTGAAGGGCAAACAGGTTGTACATTTACTGGCTTGTATTTTTTTAGCTTTAGGATCCCAGCACATTTATAACTGAGCAGAACAATCAAGTTCTGATAGACTACATAGATACCCTAGTATATACCATTAAAACATAGGGTGTGTATGACCCAAATCTGTCAGGCAAAAGATATGGTTTGTACTGCACCACCCAAAATACATTTTGTGTATTCCCAGTTTAATTTGGCAAGTGTTAACATTTTCATTACTTCATAATGCCTACGTCCCTATAACTGTCCTCTTGGGAAGAAATATCGCTTATTTGTACCTAGATTATTGAAAAGGCAATAATAGCCAACAGACGTTTTAAATCCTTCAAACAGACTCTCAACTCTTGGAAGCTGCCATACTGCCATAGGCTCTAAGAACTCTATTTAAAGGGCATGTCCACCCCCAAAACTATAATTTCCCCCACTACTGGCCCCACTGTGTAGTGCATAAAAATCCTTAACTTACATCCCAGCTCCAAATGGTTCTCCTGTAATGTCCCTCCAAAGTCCAAAAAACTGGCCACCAGGAGCAGTGCAGGGAGGGAAATTGTTTCAGCCTCTGAGGCTTCCTCTCAGAGGTTTTTGCCATACGCACTGCAGCCCTCCCCCTCCTCCCTCTCCCTCCCGTTTTCATCTACCTCCCCCTAGTGTAAATCCCTCTTCATATATGGTAGGGCTTCCTCCCCCAGCCCCAACCATATTATTATTATGTTCAGAAACTCCCCCGATCTTTACTTACCTCCCCCCTGTCCTCTGGCGTTCTGAACTGCTACGCTAGATAACTTATCATTTTCTGTGATCTGTCCTGCCGGCAGGGCCGGATTTATACTTTTTTTCTCCCCTAGGCCAGCTAACTTGTACTGCCTGTACACCTGTACGTGGTCATTTATTGGCTGAAGCAGAGCTTTGTAAGTGAGAGAGGGACCTGCCCCCCTAGCAAATCGGCAATCGCTGCCCATTTCTGATTTAACAGAAAACGGTAAAGCTTTGCTGTGTGCCAACTAACGTGCATGGTGTAAATTTAAAATGGGGGTGCAATGCTGCTTTACCCTTTTCTTTCTTTCTTTCTTTCTTTATTTTTTTCAGTTTCCTCCTGACTGATGGAAACATTACCAATAAATTTAGCAATCAGTATGTTGGCTGGGAGTAAATATAGCATGGGGGTCTGTCTAAGGCTGGGTGCACACCAGCCGGATTGGACGAACCAATGATTAGGCATGTTGGAAAATTCCGATCGATCGGATCCCATCAATCGGACTGCACGATCGATTGCTCACAAATTCAGCCACGACCAACGGATCGAATTTGTCCCAGCCGAGCGCTCGCTTGGGATAAAAAATCCATCCGTGTGTACCCAGGCTTAAAGATCTAGGCAGAATCCGAATCTCCAGAACCACACCGGGCCAACAAATGCAGATACCTAACCCAATGCCAGATTGTACTCTGTGTTTGATTATGGGAGAAGATAATAATAAAATATTAATGTTTTTTATATTAAAAAAACAAAAAATTCTGATGGGTGAAAGTCTAAATATTAATTATTTGTATTATATCTGTTACTATCATTTTAGCAGGGACAGTACAAGCAAGGATAATTCTATTGAAATCCAGTCAGACTACACCTTATAAAATATTCATTCATGTTGAGCCCATGTTTTGTTTTCAGTATATGAAGGGTTAAAAGAGATGCACTAAAGGGACACCTAGCATCCTGGCTTAGCCTTGCTTCCTATCCCTAATAGACGCTTGTTTAAACACTGGAGCTGTTTGCATTGCTGCGGCTCACTGCACGTTAAACACTGGCCTCTGAAACTGTACGCCAATCCAATAAAGGTATCAGCAGTTCAGCGTGGGGAGGCAATTACTACAAGGTCCCAAGTGGGCCTTCTAAGCTCTAGGAAGGAAAATTTGATCGAACGACTAAAAGGAAAATCTGATTCTGCTCAGCGTCACGTGGAGGACACAAGGCTTAAACTGCAGCTGGGTCTGTAGCGGGCAGCAGAAAATCAATATTCCTGCTAGCGAGACCAAGTGAACGTTCTTGAGAGGGGAGGCTTCTAGACAGCCTGTTAGCAACTGTGGAAATTAGATCACATGCCTCCCCCATGCTGCTTTTGTATTCCTCCCTCCTAACACACTTCATTTAATATGCATCTGAAGCACAAGCAGGGCTCTGTGTGCCTGTGACCCACAACACTGAAGCCATGGACATGCTACCAAGTAATACATTATCAACCCACAGACCTTCGGCTTGAGCCAAAATCATAAACAGATGCTGACAATTATAGTTCAGCAATAACTGTAGGCTCACAAATTGGAAGCCTTTCCAGCAAGGTTTTATATTGAATTGCTGAAATGCAAAGTACATGGTTATCTCTCTATATCACCCCAAATCTCTAAGGGTCCAGGAAGCTGTAATCAGCTGTGAATTAAAGGGGCAGAAGACTGAGAAGACTCTAACCTTTCAGAGTGACCTCTTAATTTCTTATTATTGTCAACCTTGGAATTGCATGTTTAATGGAAGGGAAATCCTTTGATCATGGATATCTGCATCAAATACAGAATAATTGGAATAAAAATATCTAAAGAATTGATTTTTAAGTGATCTTTTATTATTGCTTGGAACCCTTTGAATAAAGGTTCGTACACACGTGCGATCGCGGGTGCCCATACACGGGCTGATTATCTGCTGAAACGGCCCTTCGTACCCCCATATTCGCACGTGTGTACGAACCTTTAGATTTTAAATGACAATGATTAGGGTGGGACATGGGTCAGATTTTGTGTTTGTACATTTATAATACAATATTTTACACAGGTCATTATTTACCCTAAGGCTGGGTACACACAAATAGATATTTTGTCCCGACCGCGATGAGCTCAGTCGGGACAAATATCTGTCGGTCGCAGCAATAGTGGCCTCGGCCAAAAGTTCGCGTGACCAGTCGCGGCTGCAGGCAAAAGCAGCACAGGTTTTTCATCATAACCGACCGATACACTGAAGTATCGTACAATTGGGCTGAAAAATCTGCCATGTGTACCAAGCCTAAGGCCACCCTTAGATAGAGACTGGTAGGAAATGCAGTGTAATCTGTTTAATGTTCTGAATAAAGGTGTCTGTATGTTTGGATAGAAATTGTTCAGAATGAAAGCACTAGTACAAACACCACCTACCGTTTCCCCGATTAAAAAAAACACAGGCCCAAATGAACGTCAAGGTAACAAGCTGTACTCCTCACATATTTACCATAAGGACACAGACATACAAACACATTCGCATTCATAGCTCTGTTGGGGGCAGTCACAGAACCACCCAAAGGATCTTTATAGTCTAGATTGCCACATAGGAACTCTAATGCAGAACTGAAAGTTCATATATAAACTTGCTCCAGGCTACTTGCCTTTGGTTGGCTACTAGTGAAAGTCATCCAATCCTGGACACCTTTTTGGTAAATGACCCAAAATAGTTCCCTTTTTTGTTAGGAAGTTTAACTAGCTGGCACAAGAATTGCTTAGGCAGCAAATTTAAGTGCATGTTTTCTTTTGCTTAATTAATACTCCCAGTTTTGCTACGTCTTAATTATTGCAATCTCAATGAGTATAACTTGATGGAAGAAATTCTGCCTTTGTGTTTATTTTAAGGTTTCAGCTTTACTGCTGAATCCTGCAAATACCTTACCTTTACTTGGTCTTAAATCATGTTTAAAGACACGGTACAGCTGTTCATTTACAGGTCTAGTAGAAGGGAGAACCAAAGTTAGTAATGTAAATGTTACTGACGATTAGACTGAGGCCACACTGAACCAGATGGTAACATGTGTGAAAAGCACTCACATATTGTCAATTTGCATGTGTGTCAATTTGCACTGCGATTTGTGCAATTCTTTGTTATTGGAGCATGTGCAATTCGCAAACAAAATGGTGATCGCATGTGCTCAGAAAATGGAACGAAGCGCACACAATGTGGGCCACTCACATTGTGATATGCTGCCGTGCATTCCTCACATGCTAACGGATCGCAAAACGCGATCATATGTGTGTGAGAAACGCACTAGTATGGCTTAGCCCTTAGACAACATTCCATCACAATGAATCACTTAAACCGATATTCCCACCAAGAAGGTTTTTTTTGTCCTTTACAAAAGCACAGGTAGTTCAAGGAAAGCATAAGAAAGGGAAAAATAAATGACACTTATGTTTTAGGTTTAATTTAAGAAGAACATAGCGAACTGTAGCTTTCGAACAAGATCCTTCCTGTGCCTGTCATTCAGGGTGTACATGTATTAGCATATCAAATAGTAAAAAAGGCCAGACATTGCGTTTCATATATGAGGACTAAAGATAAAAGCAATACCCTCCAATTTGCTAAATAAAAAAAAAATTGAAACCCTTACTAATGATTGAAAAAAACAACATTTCAACAAAAGTGTTCTTTTTCGTGTTCTTATGGGCAGTAAATCTGAATACATTGTGTTTGGAATTATCCATATTGAACAAAACCCTCCATTTTATAAACACCCCGTAGAAAGAAAATCTTTGCAACTTGTTCACGTCATTTACTCAATCAAGTGGAGGAATTGTTGATTTGTTTGTATAGAATTGAATTTGCCTGGCAAATATGTTTTCAAATTAAAAGGCAGGTCCACCCCCACTAAAATTTAACCCACTACTGGCCCCACTGTGTAGTGTTAAAAAAATCCTTATCTTACACATCTTCTCCTTATGGTTCTCCTTAAGTGCTTGTCCAAAGTTCCAAAAACTGAGTAGGAGCTGTCAGTGAGTCATCTGGTGCCTGCTTCTTCCTTGTCCTTATTGAGGTTTCAGGCATGCGCAGGGGAGACCTCCCTCCATCCACCCGGATCCATCTTTGCTGCTTGTTGCCCTACCTATAAAAAAGTTTTGCTGTAGTGTAGCTCACCCTAGCCCACCCCAACTGCTATGTTCGTTTTGTTAAAAAAAAAAGCAGCAGAAATGTACTTATATTGCTTTGTTTCCCCATCGCTCTGCATTGCCGGCATCCGCGTCTATGATTGGCTGCTTCTCAGACAATCACAGATGTAGTTGCCGGGCCGGCCCTTGCTTGCAACTTCCAGCAAGCAGAGGGCCTGGATCAGAGCAATGTAAGTACATTTATGCTGCTTTTTAACAAAACAAACATGGCCGTTGGGGGCTGGCTAGGGTGCCCTACACTACAGCAACCCTTTTTTTTTTGGGTGGAGATACCCTTTAAAATTATTATAGATTTATATAGCGCCAACATCTTCCTTGGTGCTTTACAACTACATACATTCATGTCTGGCCCTGCCCTAAAGAGCTTACAATCTAAGCACTTTATAAGTATGTCTTTATAAGTATGGGGGAAAATCATGCAAGCACAGGGCAAACATACAAACTCATTGCAAATAGAAAATACTTTGGAGTAGAAGAAGCACTTGACATTGCTGCAGTCCCTATATCTCCCATAGGGTTAATATATGTATCCAGCCTCTGTTTTTCTCAGAAATGATTTGTGGAGAGGGACAGGTACAATGATATTATAACAGAGATAAGACTTAATACATAAATTAACCCACTGGTGAGAGGTCTGATTAGAAAGTGTAGTGATGTCAGGCGCTCCTTTCTTTGAAAGATTTTTGACATTGACAGGCAGATTTCAGGAACTAGCTGGAATATACAGTAACTATAAAGGCAATATACCAGTTAATTCAGATAAACATGGGCAATGCACACTGTGAATGTAGTTTTAAGTCTTCACAACACCTTTAGGCTGAGGTTACACTATGGTGAACGGCACAGCATGGAAAAGCGTGTCATCGCAATGTTGCGTGATGGGAGAGCATGCATTTTGCAAAAAAAGTCATGATCACAGTGCATGCAATGTTCCAACCAATATTGTCATGCACTGCCCTGAGTTTCTCACATGTAAACGGGACACATAACGCGATTGGAAGCATGTAAGAAACAGGCTATTGTGGCCTAGCCCTAAGTGAATGAAAATTGTAGGTGAATGGAAAGTCACTAATCAGGTAGTTACCCTTTCACATTAGGGACCTGTGTGTGCCTCAGTACAGATCATCTCAAGGAAGAGGAACATATACATCGGGAGTGTCTACAGTGTACAGTGTCGTTTGTGAAGCTTATTAAATATACAGTATATATGTCTGTATGTTTATGCGTTTATCTGGGTGATGCCTGTGCAACTGTGTGTATGCAGGAATGCATTTTGTACAATTGTATGAAGAAGTATTAGGGGCATATTTATAAAGGTTTGTTAAATTTTTTACCTCTGTTATCGCCGCCTCTACGCTAAATTTGGATTTTTCATAATTTATAAAGCAGTGATAACCAGTGGGGGAAAGTCAGTACCTCTACCTTTCCCCATTTCGCTTTTCGCCATACATCACTGCCGTAACCGCTCGTTCTTATTTATAAAATAGCGAAAAGTTCAGCCACTCAAATTCTGAGGTGCCCATTTATCTAGCCTGCTAATGGGTCCATGGATGGTGTCAGGATATTGTGCAGTGTTTCTCAGTACCCAAGGGTCTGTTACACTTTTCCAGCATTTACTATAATACGATTTGCGATTTCCGATCGTTTTTTTTTAAGGTTCCGAATTTCTTTAATTACTGATAAAGTCAAATGGGTGTGTCTAAGGGACATGTAGTGTCCCTTAGACACTACAAGTAGTGTGAAATTGGTTAACACACTTTTAGGGTTATTCAATAAAAGTTCCTATTGTTTAAATTTAATTTTGCCCCAGCCAATCAGATGTTAGCTTTCAAATGTTACCGTAAATAAGATCTGATTGGTTGGGGCAAAATTAGCACCATTTTAAACGATAAGAACTTTTATTGAATCTCCTTGTTTGTTATTTAAAAATAGCCTGACACATTTGGTGTTTTTTTCAGCAAAAGATATAATAAATAGTGTAAAACTCAACCTGGTGAATTTTCTCTATTTTATTAGGATATGATAAATAGTGTAAAACTCACCCAGGCGAATTTTCTCTATTTTATTAGGATATATAAATAGTTGTAAAACTCACACGGGAATTTTCTCTTATTTATTAGGATATGAAATAATAGTGTAAAACTCACCGGGAATTTTCTCTATTTTATTAGGATATGATAAATAGTGTAAACTCACCAGGCGAATTTTCTCTATTTTATTAGGTATATAAATAGTGTAAAACTCACCCGGAATTTTCTCTATTTTTAGGATATGATAAATATGTAAAACTCACCAGGGAATTTTCTCTATTTTATTAGGATATGAATAATGTTAAAACTCCACCAGTATTTTCTTCTCTATTATTATGGATATGATAATAGTGTAAAACTCACCCAGGTTTTTCTCTATTTATTAGGATATGTAAATAGTGTAAACCTCACCCCAGAATTTTCTCTATTTTATAGGATTTAGTAATAGTGTAAAACTCACCCAGTGAATTTCTCTATTTTTATTGGATATGATAAATAGTGTAAAACTCACCCGGAATTTCTCTATTTTATTAGGATATGATAAATAGTGTAAAACTCACCAGGTGAATTTTCTCTATTTTATAGGATATGTAATAGTGTAAAACTCACCCAGTGAATTTTCTCTATTTTATTGGATTGATAAATAGTGTAAACTCACCAGGCAATTTTCTCTATTTTATTAGAATGATAAATAGTGTAAAACTCACCCAGGTGAATTTTCTCTATTTTATTAGTATGATAAATAGTTGTAAAACTCACCCAGGCGTTTTTCTCTATTTTATATGATATGATAAATAGTGTAAACTCACCAGGTGAATTTTTCTCTATTTTATTAGGATATGATAAATAGTGTAAAGCTCACCCAGGTGAATTTTCTCTATTTTATTTGGATATGATAAATAGTGTAAAACTCATCCAGGCGAATTTTTTCTATTTTATTAGGATATGATAAATAGTGTAAAACTCACCCAGGCAAATTTTCTCTTTTTTATTAGGATATGATAAATAGTGTAAAACTCACCAAGGTGAATTTTCTCTATTTTATTAGGATATGATAAATAGTGTAAAACTCACCCCGGCCGAATGTTCTTTCTATTTTATTAGGATATGATAAATAGTGTAAAACTCACCCAGGAATTTTCTCTATTTATTAGGATAATAAATAGTGTAAAATATGTAAACTCACCAGAATTTTCTCTATTTATTAGGATATGATAAATAGTGTAAAACTCACCCAGGGAATTTTCTCATTTATTAGGATATGTAAATAGTGTAAAACTCACCAGGTAATTTTCTCTATTTTATTAGGATATGATAAATAGTGTAAAACTCACCCAGGGAATTTTCTCTATTTTATTAGGATATATAAATAGTGTAAACTCACCAGGTGAATTTTCTCTATTTATAGGATATGATAAATAGTGTAAAACTCACCCAGGAATTTTCTCTATTTTATTAGGATATGATAAATAGTGTAAAACTCACCAGGTGAATTTTTCTATTTTATTAGGATATGATAAATAGTGTAAAACTCACCCGTAATTTTCTCTATTTTATTAGATATAATAAATAGTGTAAAACTCACCCAGGTGAATTTTCTCTATTTTATTGATATGTAAATAGTGTAAAACTCACCCAGGCAAATTTTCTCTATTTTATTAGGATATAATAATAGTGTAAAACTCACCCATGCGAATTTTCTCTATTTTATTAGGATATGATAAATAGTGTAAAACTCATCCAGGTGAATTTTCTCTATTTTATTAGGATATAATAAATAGTGTTAAAATCACCCAGGTGAATTTTCTCTATTTTATTTGGATATGATAAATAGTGTAAAACTCATCCAGGCAAATTTTTTCTATTTTATTAGGATATGATAAATAGTGTAAAACTCACCCAGGCAAATTTTCTCTTTTTTATTAGGATGTGGTAAATAGTGTAAAACTAACCCAGGTGAATTTTCTCTATTTTATTAGGATATAATAAATAGTGTAAAACTCACCCAGGTGAATTTTCTCTATTTTATTAGGATATAATAAATAGTGTAAAACTCACCCAGGTGAATTTTCTCTATTTTATTTGGATATGATAAATAGTGTAAAACTCATCCAGGCGAATTTTTTTCTAGTTTATTAGGATATGATAAATAGTGTAAAACTCATCCAGGCAAATTTTCTCTTTTTTATTAGGATGTGGTAAATAGTGTAAAACTCACCCAGGCGAATTTTCTCTATTTTATTAGGATATGATAAATAGTGTAAAACTCACCCAGGCGAATTTTCTTTATTTTATTAGGATATGATAAATACCATATATACTCGATTATAAGCCGAGGTTTTCAGGTCTTAAAAATGACCTGAAAAATTAACCTCGGCTTATACTCGGGGTCAAGCTGGGACTTACCTAAATTCCAGACGCAGCCGCGAGTCAGGTAAAAAAGCCGGCAGTTCCCAGTAGTAATTTGCGCACGCCAGTGCGATGACGTCATTGCGCACCTGCAAAGCACTACTGGGAACTGCCGGCTTTCCCTCCTGACTTGCGGCTGCGTCGGTAAGGTGTCCAGAAGGCTCTGCACACCAAACTGTAAGTACCATTCCCATGGCTACCAGTAACTCCCATGCTACCAGTTATTCCTATGGCTACCAGTAATTCCCATGGCTACCAGTAATTCCCATGGCTATCAGTGATTCCTATGGCTACAAGTAATTCCCATGGCTACCAGTAACTCCCATGCTACCAGTAATTCCCATGGCTACCAATAATTCCCATGGCTACCAATAATTCCCATGGCTACCAGTAATTCCCATTAATTCCCATGGCTACCAGTAATTCCCATGGCTACCAGTAATTCCCATGGCTATCAGTGATTCCCATGGCTACAAATAATTCCCATGGCTACCAGTAATTCCCATGGCTACCAGTATGTAATGAAATGCACATGGCTACAGAAGACAGTAGTGGTCAATTTCAACCCTCTGCATATACTCGAGTCTATAAGATATTCCTAATTTTTGAGGTAAAAATAGGTACCTCGGCTTATACTCGGGTCGGCTTGTACTCGAGTATATACGGTAGTGTAAAACTCACCCTGGCGAATTTTCTCTATTTTATTAGGATATGATAAATAGTGTAAGACTCACCCTGGCGAATTTTCTCTATTTTATTAGGATATGATAAAAAATTTTTAAGTGTGAAAAACTCACCCAGGCGAATTTTCTCTAATTATTAGGATATGATAAATAGTGTAAAAACTCATCCAGGTAATTTTCTCTATTTTATTAGGATATGATAAATAGTGAAAACTCACCCAGGGCGAATTTTCTCATTTATTAGGATATGATAAATAGTGTAAAAAATCATCCAGGTGAATTTTCTCTATTTTTTAGGATATGATAAATGTGTAAAACTCACCCAGGAATTTTCTCTATTTATAGGATATGATAAATAGTGTAAAACTCACCCAGGCGAATTTTCTCTATTTTATTAGGTAGATAAAAGTTAAAAATCAACGGTGAATTTCTCTTATTAGGATATGATAAATAGTGTAAAACTCACCTGGCGAATTTTCTCTATTTTATTAGGATATGTAAATAGTGTAAAACTCACCAGGCGAATTTTCTCTATTTATTAGGATATGATAAATAGTGTAAATACACCAGCGGGAATTTTCTCTATTTATTAGGATATGATAAATAGTTGTAAAACTCCACCAGGCGAATTTTCTCTTTTATAGGATATGATAAATAGTTAAAACTCAACCTGGGGAATTTTCTCTTATTAGGATATGATAAATAGTTGTAAAACTCACAGGCGAATTTTCTCTATTTTATTAGGATATGATAATAGTGTAAAACTCACCAGGGAATTTTCTCTATTTATTAGGATATGATAAATAGTGTAAAACTCACCCAGGCAAATTTTCTCTATTTTATTAAGATATGATAAATAGTGTAAAACTCACCCAGGTGAATTTTCTCTATTTTATTAGGATATGATAAATAGTGTAAAACTCACCCAGGCGAATTTTCTCTTATTTTATTAGGATATGATAAATAGTGTAAAACTCATCCAGGTGAATTTTCTCTATTTTATTAGGATATGATAAATAGTGTAAAGCTCACCCAGGTGAATTTTCTCTATTTTATTTGGATATGATAAATAGTGTAAAACTCATCCAGGCGAATTTTTTCTATTTTATTAGGATATGATAAATAGTGTAAAACTCATCCAGGTGAATTTTCTCTATTTTATTAGGATATGATAAATAGTGTAAAACTCACCCAGGTGAATTTTCTCTATTTTATTAGGATATGATAAATAGTGGTAACTCCCCTGCTATTTTTCTCTATTTTATTAGGATATGAAATAAATAGTGTAAAACTCACCAGGCGAATTTTCTCTATTTTTAGTAGTGATAAATAGTGTAAAACTCACCCAGGCGAATTTTCTCTATTTTATTAGGATATGATAAATAGTATAAAACTCAACCTGGTGAATTTTCTCTTTCATTAGGATATGATAAATAGTGTAAAACTCACCCAGGCGAATTGTCTCTATTTTATTGGATATGATAAATAGTGTAAAACTCATCCAGGTGAATTTTCTCTATTTTATAGGATATGATAAATAGTGTAAAACTCATCAGTGAATTTTCTCTATTTTATTAGGATATGATAAATAGTGTAAAACTCACCCAGGTGAATTTTCTCTATTTTATTAGGATATGATAAATAGTGTAAAACTCACCCAGGCGAATTTTCTCTATTTTATTAGGATATGATAAATAGTGTAAAACTCACCAAGGTGAATTTTCTCTATTTTATTAGGATATGATAAATAGTGTAAAACTCAACCTGGTGAATTTTCTCTATTATTAGGATATATAAATAGTGTAAAACTCATCCAGCGAATTTTCTCTATTTATTAGGATATGATAAATAGTGTAAAACTCACCAAGGTGAATTTTCTCTATTTTATTTGGATATGATAAATAGTGTAAAACTCACCCAGGCGAATTTTCTCTATTTTATTAGGATATGATAAATAGTGTAAAACTCACCTAGGCGAATTTTCTCTATTTTATTAATTGGACTAGTTTTTTATTTTCAGCAAACTGCAGCTAATTATGAAACCAGTTCCATTAATATGGGAACATCCCATAGTGCTGTGTAAGAAATAGTCATGTTAATGGAACATTCCAGTAAGTAAAAAAAAAAATTACTTAACAATGTTTGGTGAAAATTCTGGTAAAATTGTAAAAAATGCAACAAAAGGCAGATAAAGTGGCAAAAAGGCAAAATCTCACCTCTTTGGAAATAGCGTTAAATAAAAAAATTACAAAAATAGCTCTGAAACTTCAACTTCTCTGCTTTATAAATATGTCTCTATATTCAACATATACATTAGTGTTTTTTTGCTTAGGACCCCTCTTTAATGTTGGAAAATGTTTGCTTGCAGCCCTGGTGTGGTAATGGCCGACACTAGAGAGCAATTTCTCATTTTGCTGCGATACCAGACTTAACGCAATGAATAAGGCGAAGTTGTGTTTTTACATGTATAGTTTGCTGTTTACCAACTTTGTCTTTTCCTCTCCATGGCATGTTAATCATCGGCCTTGTGTAGTTGCTGTATATCAAGTATGTGGACCCTTTTCCTATAGAGTATTTAAACAGATACCCCTGGGTCTCAAGTGTTCACTTATTTCTTTAAATATATTTTAATCCCACTGTGCACTCTAGTGGCCATATCACATTATTCTACTGGTCCTGCTCTGTTCCTGGTTGGCTAAACCACATTAGGTATTTTGGGACTTTACCCAGTATTTGGAACACCTAATATCAACAAGTCCTATTCTGTGCCTTAGTGCCCCTGTCTACCTATGCAGATTAACCTCATAAATGAAGACACTTCTAGGCCATCACATACTATATTGCCCTTTAATGGATTTCTCTACCGAAGACCTTTTCCAGACATTTGGGTTAACACTTGATTTCCATTTTACACATGTCTTAAAACTCACTTTGCTGTAAAACAACAATCACCTTTAGAGTTAAAAGAAAAATAGCCAAAAAACAAAACAAAAAAATGGAAAGCATGGCCAAAGCCAAGAGACAGCTGGTTGTAGAACAAAGGGAGGGAGCAGCTTAGAAAATCAACACTTTTTCTTCTCCCCCTTAATTATTTACCAAGGGAAATAATGGAATCATTGGACATAAACTGGCTTTTTCCCAGAATGTTAAATGTACGCCACAGAATTTGTATTGATGTATTTAGGCTTAAAGCTAAGCTAAGAATTTGTATTGATGTATTTAGGCTTAAAGCTAAGATCTAAAGTAAGGACACTGGTTTTGTCTCATTTTCTGTATATTTTCTAAGTCTGGTTAATTATATTATTTAATGAGGGTGTGACCCTAGCTAAACAATGCTCAGCAGTGCCCCCCGGTTAGTCTGAAAGTCACGTATGATATTTCAATTACACCAAGTACCCACCCTTCCATATTGATAAATATAAAGCATGAAACACTATACATTTATACATATATATATTGAACTACACAGTGGCAGTGTTCATACGAACAGTTACCGTAAGATTTTCAGTTGTGTTCCCCTTTTAAACAAAGCAAAAAAAATTTCCAAACTAACTTTATAACTTAAACAGAAGTTACCAGTGTAAGTTCAGGAGCCAGATGGGCTACGTTTTCTTTGATTGTGAAATTAGCCACAATGTCTCTTATTTGTCACTACAGTAGCTGCCAACACAGCAAGTGCAGGACAAGTTATTTATTCTTATGAATGTTACTGTTAGTGTTTTTCTGACATTACTCATTTGTCACTGTGGAAGTACAAACAACTATTCCACAAGTCAGAAACATGATAGATCTCAGAATACAGGTCTCTGCCCCTGCCTCTCTCTCCTTTTCACCCATACACATTATACACCATTCACTCAGTGGTTATTGAAATGATATTACCTCTCATTCACAATTGCTGATTTGTTTATTGCTCATTGCATGTGCTAATGTGTAAAGTTTGCAGATATAATTTTCACAAATAAAAATTAATATTTCAAACCTATTCACACAACATGCATAATGGCAACAAGGAAAGGATATCATAGTAGAGAAAAACATAGATAAACAGCACTAGAGCTCATTCTAACTTGA
This sequence comes from Hymenochirus boettgeri, assembly GCA_019447015.1. Lineage (NCBI taxonomy): Eukaryota > Metazoa > Chordata > Amphibia > Anura > Pipidae > Hymenochirus > Hymenochirus boettgeri. Next base: position 104,551,721 of record CM033469.1, on the reverse strand, counting down.
GAATCAGGGATGCCCTACCAGTATGTAGCATGTGTAGCATGCCCAAGTTCAGTGATGTGATGTACAGAATTAGGGTGGGCTGCTCTCCATTGTTTCTCCGGTGATCCGGAGAGGTATAAGCACCCTGGCAGTGGAATTTGTATTAGAAATTATGGCTTATCTGTAACTGAATTTACTATAACTAGCTACTAGGTAATTACAGAAAGACATGTTATCTGGTGATTTGCGGCAGAGTGAGACAGTCCAGCAGCATTTTTAGTTATGGTTAATAGCAAGTTAATTCCCTGTTCACCCTTAGACAACATTCAACAAGGCGTTTTTCATGCGGGTTACAGATGTTTTGCTCTCAAATAAATGAAGTTGAAATAATGGTGGTATGTTTTCGCAACCAATGAGAAATCATGATCAAAATTGGACAAAATTCTAAATATCGGCAGTGACTACTTCCACTGTGACCAACAATATTTTAACCCAGCCAACCAGTCAATAATGCCGACTGTTAAATCTGGTCAAAATATCAGGCCATGTGGTCCCAGCCATAGATCTAAAGCATCTTACATTTCAGCTGCCATTCAAGTGCCCTATTATCATAAATTCTTCTGTTGTGTGCGCTTTTGCTGTAACTCAGGTTGAAAGTTGGTGTGTGTGAATTGCATTTTGGGAAATTCTCTCTCCCAGTGCTGGCTCATAGTGATTACTGAACATGCTTGACTTCACAGAAAGTCATGCCCAAATGGATATAGTCAGGTAAGAATGTGCGAAGGGTTACTTAGCCTGAGAAAAAGAAGTGCTGTATAAAAGGCTTGCATACTCTATTTATATATTGGTTTAGATCAAACAAAGTAATTTTATTCAGTATAGTTGCCCTTAAAGTTTGAGGGTAAGATAGTTTTTTTAGTGGTGGTTTCTCCTTAAATTCTTCTGGTGTATATTTCCATTTAAAATGTTATACTGTTTGTTGGAAGAAAGCCTTGTGGTTGAGCCCCCGGTGACTGTATAGTAATTGGTGTCTCTCAGAACCTGCCGGTCTTTCCTCACACACAGTCAAACCTGCGCTCACATGCAGTTTAGTCTCAGCATGTGTGAGATTGTTTCTGTGCTCACAAAAAGTGTCTAACATGCTCACGGGCACACAGTCTGACCTCAGCATACTTATAGCTTTACTGAAAGTAGAAGACAGATGCCCAATTTCCATAAAGCAACATGGATGGGAGATGATAATATTACTGGGAATAGCAGAGAAATGTTGCTAGCTCTGTAAAGGTAAAACTGAATAAGGTAACGCCTATAGTACTGGGCAACCAGAAAAGAATGAAAAGGGTGGCATTACTGTCCTAAACCCTCACTAATTATAATCAGACTGGAAGAGTATTTTTAGCAGCGTTTTTAACACCAGCAAATAGCAGGTCTTAAACACATGCAAAGATAAGATGGAAATTGGAATGCAAAATAAAGTGCAAATCACTAACTACATTACAGCATTGACCTGTAACACACCAGGAATCATTAAGGTCAGAGCCCTCTAAACATATAATTCAGGGGATTGTACCAAAAGCTGCAGCAAAACATAACCAAACAATGCACCATGGATTACTGTGGGTTTAGGAGTTCATTTGGGATGGGTACAGCAGTATTAGAATGTGCGAGTACTCAGTGCAAGCGATGCACAGACTTATGAATAGAGAGTTTGGGAAGAATAGAGTGATGCGATAATTGTTGCAATTTTCCAAAACCATCATTAACCCCTTTGCGGTGATGTAATATGGGGTTAGGGCTAGGCCACACTGCTGCGCTTTTTTTGCGCTTGCGTTTGTGCATGCGTTTTTTTCATATCATTGAAAACGCGTCAACGCACCGAAAACGCACGTTTTTGGGTTAGTTGCGATTTGCGTTCTGCAAACGCAAAAAAAACGCAGCAGTGTGGCCTAGGCCTTAACATGGGCATTTGTGTCAGTGTGTGGCACATTCGTTATTCATGCAGTGCAAGCAATGCCATTTCTTTTAACACTTTCTAGAGGGACTTTTAGTGATTTGACAGGGCGATGCAATAACATTCACAATCACTTCTTACTATTGAGGCTATTTTGATTCTGAAAGTGGAAACAATGATGCAGCGCCATACTGTTCATTTCGTATGTTTAGGACCTCAAATGGTTTTATGTTAGAAATGGTGCACAAAACGCATGCAATCCCATCTTCATTTTTTTGCTTGTTGCAAGTGACACCCAATTATCTCTTCATTACCACAGTTCACATCTTCTCCAGTGTTACTATTTTTATTCTATTCTCCCTTTGCTTTAGAATGATTAGTTATTAGTGGGAGAATGTGTGTTTAGGCCTACTAGTAGATTTCCAGTATCCTGGCAAGGCAGTCGGAATTCTAGGTCATGGGTAGTAGGCAAATATTAATGGCATGCAAGACTATGGAAACATAATTATAAAAGGAGCCCAAGGAATACAAAGTGTGGCTCCTGTTGCAGTGATCTTAACTCTAGGCAAGTGGCTTTGTTTGGATTACATTATGAGCAAGGAACTCAGTGTACCCATTCTGTTCTATGTGTATCGCTGTATATAAAGGTACTAAATGGTTGAATGGTTTGTGTAAATATTTGCGGGACTTGTTTATTCCTGTTATCTAGTAAAAAAAAAATGATCAGACAAATGTCCTAGTGGCTGCTGGTAGGGTAGAAGAACTTTACTGGATAATAAAGTTAAAACAAAAGAAGGTACTCATGCACTAATATTAAAAGGCATGTATGTGCTGGGTGCTACTCACATTGCCATAGACAATGGCCAATAGATCCAAAGTAGAACAATTCAGAGCAGGACCCATCAACGTGAGACATTTGTCTCAGGCAGCACCCCTGCACCCCTGAAGAAGAAAGGCGGCAGACAGGCAGTGGTAAAAAAAATATTCTCGACCGGCACAACCGCCAACATGCACGCATGGCCACGAGAAGTGTGAGTGACGCATGACTCCGATAGACACGGTACCTTGAATTTGCTTCAAATCCACTTCTGCTTCTTAAGAGAGTTAGGAGTCAGAGTCAGGACACACACCCTGCTGCTCAGTGCTCAGCAACGGCTCCTAGTCAAGGAAGGAAGTCAGTGGAACCAATCAAAATGCTCCCAAATGTCTGCAGGCGTTTGACAATCCAGCAGCAGCAGCCAATAGAGAGAGGGAGGGGATAGTGTGGGAGAAAATAGCATCTATATCTTCCATCCGCAGAGTAGTCCAGTAGGCTGGTGTGGCACAATGGATATTACAGAGAGAGCAGTAGAGCAGAGAGTAGCTGCAGCAAAGTAGTGAATCTTCTCAGCATCTGTTGACTTTCCATTTTCCTCCTACTGTTACAGTGACACTGTGACAGACTGAGTTTTTTGTGTGACAAAAAAAGTGCCTTTTCTGTGTGTCAGTGAGTTTTTGGGAGCCCTTGGGTGGGGTGCTGGGCCTCGCTGGGTGCCTGTCTTTTCCATCTCAGAATATTGCTGTGAGAGTGAGTATGTGTCAAAGTGTTTTAATGCCCTTTAATAACATTCTATGTATCTAAGGGAGGTAATAGCCAACACTCTTGGTGGCACCTAAACCACAGATGATATTTTAACTTTCAAATGCTGCAATCATTTGCTCGGTCTGAAATATTTCTTGCTGTCTTTACCTCCATTAGATGCACAGAATGTTTAAAGGAGAACTAAACTAAAAATTGTTATACCCCAAAGCCAATAAACCATAAATTGCCACTCTAGTTCATGGCATAAAATTTAATGTAATCCCCTGAAGAAGTGAATTAGATAACAGTGTGTCTATGTACTATGTAGCCACACCTTACGTCCATTACATGCTCCCCTGCCTAAAATGGACTGTAATGGGATTAGCTAGACTAGAGTTTAATAGTAGGCATCACCTACTTTAATAAGTTTCTGCAGTAGTTTAGGTTTCAAAGATGTTTTAGGTGCAAAGAATACAGTAGTCAGTGACCACACTGTGTGATACTGGAATGATGGGAAATAAAACACAATGTTTACCCATGTTAAAAGGTAAATTTCCCAGCACCTGTATCAAAAAGAGGAGACACAGATTAAAGCTTTTATATCAAGGTGTTTTGTCTGATTCAGAGATCTGAGGCTTTTGTTGCCCTTTAACTTAAAGGACAATTATACTCACCTTCCCTCCGCTCCTCTTCCTTAGTACCTTCTACCCAGGGTGAGGACCTGAACCGCTAGGTCCTCATCCCTGGGTTCGCTTAACTTTCCGCGTATACTTACTTATGCGCTGCTCCGGTAAACCTGCCCCCTCCTCCCCGTCGGCAACGAGGCCAATAGGAAGACACGCTCTGCAACGAGCATGCCTTCCTATTGGCTTCATCGCACAAGAAGAACATCTTTAAAAAGAATGGCCTCTTTAAAATATGTTGATATATCATACTTTGTCCTATGAATTCATTACTGTATGCCTGCTATACTTCTGCATGCCTCATGGAAACTGATCAATTTAGTGACCTCGATTGAGCCTATACTGAGCCTGGGCATGCTCAGACAGGGGATTAACATTCAGTCATTGGCTGTAATGTCAACTGTCAAATCCATAACTGACAGTTACTAACTGGAAGAACCAGGAAGCAGAAACGGGGAACAGGACATTGTGCAGGATTTCTGGTTAGACCTATATATTTCAGATTTCAAACTATTACAGTTTAGGGTTTTGGGGTGATTTACCTGTATGTAAGTTTTCATTTTAGGGCTGGACTTGCCTATTAAGACTAGTGTGCGCTCTGGACTGTTCTTCTTTGAAATTAAGCAGTGGTTAGACAGTAAAAAATAGATTTTTGTTTTTCAAAAATAAAATGGGATATTACATTTAATGAACATCAGTATATATTTTCCCTCCATCCCTTGCACATTCTGTCCAGGAAACAGTGCTAATTGCTTTGTGTTACCTCGGTTAGGTTCATGTTATTAGTATTTCCTTTATCTAACTTAGTATATTTTTAGAATGGATTATATTCCCTCCAGGAGGTTTACAAGTGAAATAAAGCCGGATATGCCCACCCAAGAGGTCAGGAGGACTATTTTAATCTAGACTTTATTCAATGTAGAACAGATGTGGAATTGCATGTTCTAGTCTGTTGTTTACAAAATCACTTTCTGTTATATTCTTATTTTTTTAATTATGTATTGGATTTAATACAGGGCTGGACAAATCCCTGGATGCAAGGTCGCCATGGCCACGGAAAATGTTTTGGGTGTTAAAAATAAGGCAACAGAAGCGGCATCCCTCCTATGAAGCAACATGAAATGTTGCTCATAACGGCACTCCTATTAAAAGTGGCAGCTGCATACAGAGTGGCGCTTGAGCATTTTTTTTTTAAAGTTACCCTCACTGCTGCCAGGTTTCCTCATGTAAGCTCGCTAGCTCACGTAAACAACAGATACGTGCACATGGCACGCACGTAGTGAGCGAGGCCTGGATGCAAAGAACAGTGTCTCCTGCTGCCTGTCAGCACATCTTCTATTTCCTGTCTTTAGAGGGTCATGAGGAACTTGGAGGAAGAAAGTTAGGGTCACATCTGATATTAACCAGTCTGTGGTGGGTATGTTATGTTTACTAGTCTGTAGTGGGCATCTTATTTTGACTAGGAGGTGTGTACAACTTATATTTACTAATCTGTTGTGGGAATCTGATATTTACCAGTCTGTGTGGGCAATTATACTTGTATTTGCCACTCTGTGTGGGCACTTTTATTTACCAGTGGCACTTATGCTTACCTGTTTGTGTATGCACTTTTTATTACCAGTCTGTGGGCATTTATATTTACTAGTCTCTGGGCATTTGTATTTACCTGTCTCTGTGGGCACTTGTCTATCTATCTATCTATCTATCTATCTATCTATCTATCTATCTATCTATCTATCTATCTATCTGTCTATCTATCTAATATTTTACTTCAAAGTTTAAAGGGGAATGGCACCTGGAACAAATGGGTCAGGTGCTGCCCCCCTGGCCTTCACTCCTTATGGGCGAGGGGGATGGCACACGAATATGGACAGGGTACCCCAAAGGTGTAGGGTGGAGTTACTGAGCCACTATAATGCCTATATGCTGCCTAAGATCTGAATGCCAGAAAAAAATGAATGTAACTGAGCTGATATCCTTAAGAGAGAGAGGACTTCTTAATTTTAACATTGATTTATATCACCATATCTTAAATATATATATTGAAGGGAAGCCTCGGGTATGACTCCTCAGTTTGCTTCCCAGATCAGATCCAGCACACAGAAAGGGGACAACCAAGGTTATGATGGAGGGATTATATATCGCTCTTGTCTCAGAAACACTTGGGAATCCCCAAGGTGGAGCTGGAGGTTGTGGTCATAGAATGGGACATCTAAAATCATCTGCAAAGTATGCTGCAACCACAAACCTCAGAAGAAAAATCAATGAAATGGAAAGACAAATGGAATGGAATACTGTAATTTTCAGTTCCTAGGTCCTGCTGAGAATATTTCCATTTTAGAAGAATAGCATTTCTACAGCATGCAAGTTTGAAGTTTTCTGTGTGTGTACATTTTGCTTCATTGTCTTGTAAAGGGAAGATAATAATAAGAAGAAGAACAATGTATTGGGTTGGTCTTGCAAGCAAAAATATTTCTTATAAATGATAAAACATTACCAGTCGGTCATAACGTCGGCTTCCTCTACTTCACCTCTTGTAGTGGGAGTCCATTCGATTGGAGTTCCGGAACACTTTCCAATGTCATGAAAATCACAGCAAAACAAAGAAGACGAGCGGACTGCCAACAGCTACAAGTAAAACTTAACTTTTATTGCCGAACGAGCACACTTCACAGGAGGGAGACAAACACACTACCCTGACGCGTTTCGTGACGAACACCCCGTCACTTCATCAGAGGGAACACTCCCACCCCTTGATAACAATCATATATACCCAACGAAAGACCAGCAACACCTGCACATCATCACCCTGATAGGATAAATAAATAATCACATCAAAGGGTTAAATGTTAGATACTAAAGTTGATATCATGCTGGATAACAGGGAATAAATATGGGGGGGGAGGGATTACTATACAGATTGTAAAGATGCATAAAAACAGTACAGAAATAGATTATTAATTTAAAATACTTATGTACAATTAAAATAAAGAAACAACCCGAAAATTGTAAACCAAACAACTATATAAAAAAATATTTCTTATACATTCAAATTGAATATTAAAGCCACTTAATCTTTCTTAGGGTGGAAATAACGGTTTATTGGATGTTCATCTTATGTTTCAAAACTTAAAGAACAGAAGCTGACAGTTTCCTTAGATGTGCCAGGCAGGTGTCGACAAGTTTGTTTTGATCCATAGACCTGTTTTACTGCACTCTGCTATTTGCACCTTGAAAAATGACTGCAGAACATGATACAGTATATGATCGTAAAAATACATTGTATTTCATAATATTTCCATTACACGAGTGATCAGCATTCCCCCCCACAATGCTGATTTAATAACACGACTACGTCTGCCTGTAAATCGCCATTTCCTCTAAACATTTGTGGGCCTTAAAAAAATGTAAGTCCTATAAAAGTGGGGCAATCGTAATATTAAAGCATTTATATGCAGGACATTCAAATTGACTATAGCCACTGCAATTGGCATGAATTGTAGCACATAGCAACTCTATGCATTTCTCCCTATAGGTGTACCTTCAATGTGTTGTCAAATTGCATTTCATGTAAGAAGGATATTTTTATTTCACAGCTTTTTGTGCTCCCCTTAACGTCATTTAATATGTTTTCTTGAATTTTAACTGTGCCACTAATTGCTCTAATTACTTTTCAAAAAAAACAACAAAGAAAAACGCAGCATTGTTTTCTTGCAACAAAGGAGCAATCCATTTCTGACTATACTCTGAGAAAAGATGTCAAAGCATTATAATAAATGTTGTCTTTTTCTCCTTATCTAATATACTGAGCAGAGGCTGTCCTGTAATGTTAAAAGCCTATGCCAAATGCTCATAAAACATTATAGCCATGATACAAGGTGTATAAACAGAGGAATGAATACCTTAAAGAAACAATACATTGGATGTCATTATGTAATAAGTAACATGCTGGGAGCAAAGACAATCAGATTAGTGTGCGTAGTTAGGATTGAAACGTTAAGGTTTGTACACACGCTCAATTTGCGAGCAAGCAATGACCCCCGATGGCTGAGCGTTACATGCGACGAATAGCCGTTTCGGCCGAGAATCGTCCGTGTGTATGCGTTCGGTTGGGGGGCGTTCGTTGATCCGCCTGCCAGATCAGCAAATTGAGTGTATACAAACCTTTGCAGTGCAGCAATACATTATCTGCCCCCCCCCCCCCATAAAAAAATTACCCAAGATTTCAACAGGGTTTCAAAAATATGTAATTTAGTGCTTCAGATTAAAATTCCAGCTTTAAAGAAAGCACTGGCAGTAATGAGTTGCCAATAGTTGGTTAATTAGCATTTTCTCAACATGTTATTTTTATATATTTACAGCTACTTTTTTATATTGAGTTTAGATTGTGAGAGGTCTGCCAGTTGGGACATTTGTCCATTTATAACCACAAGGATTTGAGTGCTGTGTGGGGATCTATAGGTTCATTCCTATTTTTGCTAGGTTCTTAACTACAGGGTTAATGTTGATACAGATCTCTATGTTGCTGTCAATCACAGGGCAGACTGGATACATTTTTGAAACAACAAAATGCTGCTTCTCACTGACAGCTCAGTTTATAAAGTAACAATCTATGTAACAGTCAATGTAACAATCTATGTAACAGTCTATGTAACAGTCAATGTAACAATCTATGTAACAGTCTATGTAACAATCTATGTAACAGTCAATGTAACAATCTATGTAACAGTCTATGTAACAATCTATGTAACAGTCTATGTAACAGTCAATGTAACAATCCATGTAACAGTCTATGGGCACCAGCAGGAGAAGTAGAACAGCAGACTGCACTGAGCAGGCAGAAAGGAGGGATTCCAGGCACCAGAAACCCCCCCTAAACATGCCCCTGCCATGTCTGCTTCTGACCTAAGGGTAATTAAGTCCGGGTTCTCTACCATCCATTTATATTGTAGGTAGAATTAAAGGAATCGGCGATGTTATTTCTTAACACTGGAACAAAACACCCGTTGAGTTTTCCTGCACCAGGCAATATTTGCTGTTCTTCCCATTTCCCTCTAAACATATGCATTTATTTTCTTCCCACTGACTTTGGAGCACCAATAAGTGTTACAGACTGGATATTTGGGGTATACTGTCTCTTTAAGTTATAAAGACACCTGAATCAGTTTTTATTTTCTTGGATGAGTGTTTTATATGGAACTCCCAGTTCCTTTTTATAATTGAAGTGTGTATTGAGTGGAAAAGAGCTGTGGCAGCTACTGAAGCTGCCACAAGCCAACAAGCAATCATCTGACTATTAAGTGTGAAATCCATGATAAGCACTGAGAATCTTGTTCGCCTTCTTCCAAGCAAAGCCGGCAGGGGTGGGTGAAGAGGGGAATGTAAAGATAAAGGAGGGAAGACTCTCCGAAACATATCCACATGTCTCACACGTTTGCAAAACCCGCTATAATATTCGTCAACGTACAGTAAGTCAGCAAGGACCTATTTGTTTGTCTTGCTGAAATTGGAGTTATTTTTTATGATAATGTTATGTATTTTACATATTGGATAAGGAAAATATTAACCCTGCCTGAAACTATCGGTTCCACAAAATACACAAACAGTGGGGGTGGTTCGAATGTGGCAGTGCAAGTAATTGTATCTGAGGATGACTGAGACTGGTTCCCAAGAGATAAATATTGGTTCCTGGAGTGATCAAAAGAAATCTAGTGTAGCTATTCAAAACAATATATTGCTATTTAACACTTGGGAGAAGGGGCGGGATGTTACACAACCATTTATAGGTCTTTAGCACAATGAATTCGTTTCTGTAAATCATAATAAAAAGGTAAGACAGATATTACATCTAACTATGAATAGTTATCATCTTCTATGGATTAAGATCTGTAAGTATATATATATATATAGATATATATATATAGATACTTTTATACCTGTTGAATAATGTTCTTAAAGGGCCAATTAAAGGAGGCTGTAAGGTTACCAAACCAAGGTACGATATTTTATTATAGTACAAAAATTATATTTTCAGTGGCATAACAAAGAATCACGGGGCCCCCAGCAAAAATATAATGGGGTACCCCTCCTTGCTTAATCAACAATGGTTGTCTGGGGAGGCTGTATGTGTTATAGCAAGTCAAAAGAGACACTACCTTGCTTTCAGGTCCCCTGTCTGGTAGTTATGTCCCTGCATATTGTGTGCGGTAACCATCACAGAATCCCTTTGGGGGAAAACCTTTACTTTTGAGAACACCATCAGTACGATTGCATCCTTGCAACCATTATATATGTAGTAAAATCCATTTGCAACTATGCATGACATTGCTTTAAAGGGCATGTGTACCCCTCTAACACTTCCTGATACTAGCCATCAGTCGAGGTCATGGCCAATGACTTATGATTGGTACAGGAGCCAATGGATTTCAAGGTAAGATACCCTTTTTTTGGAGTGCTGTGGGGTACCAAGTGTATGTTAGAAAATTTGTTAGGGGGTGAACATGCCCTTTAAAAAAGCCTTTACCCTGACAGAAACATACATCCCATTAATAAGGAATGAACAAAAAGAGTTGATAAAATGAGCCCACTGTCACCTTGCTGTGTGTCATTGTTCAAGAGACATATGCAGAGAAACACTGTTTTAGGTCCCACTTGTAAAATTAAGAGTGGGTTTTGTGCCCGCTGGTGCTTTTGATTTGCATTGATAATGCAATGCTATCGGAGTGCTCCCACTATGTGCTATAACACAGATGTGTACTAGAGTGCAGCACAAATAGCCTATAATGCAAGGCAGCACATTGCAAAAATCCTGCATGCATTGCCGAGCATACTAGTGGGACCTAACCCTAAGCATTACATTAAAAATTGTCTACAGCAATTGCAACAATGTGACATGTTACTGGACTGTGAATACAGAAACTAGGATCAGTGATTGTACAGATAAATAATTTTATATATAAAATATGTGGGTTGAGGGTCTAACAACATTTTAAAGTGAACTCTTTTAGGTATTAGCTTACATTTATATTAAAAAAAGAAAATATAAGCATTATAGTAAATGCTTGCAACATAATCAATAATTATAATGTGTCTGTAGAATAATGAGGTTTAATCAGACTTAAAAATGTAAAGACTTAAAGGGACACTAGAATAAAAAGATCACTTTTCCTCATCTTAATCTAATATCAAATATGTGTAAGTAGCTGAGGTGTGTGTGTTGCTGCATGCCTTCAATCCAGCTCATGTTTTGCTCAAGAGCAGTCTCCCCATCTGCTCACAGAAGAATAGTTTATGAGAGCAAGGCACTTGATTGACAGCTTAAAGGAATAGTTCACTTACAAACTATTCCTTTAATGTAATGATTGAAGACCGGGAGGTTAAGGAGCTATGCCTTACCTCCCGTTCTTCAATCAATTCACCAGGACGAAGAAAGAAGAAACTTTTTTCTCTTCAGCAGCAGTGGAAATTTCCAACCACTTCCATTATCGTGCATGTGCACTATAGTTACTCTGAACCAGGAAGCGGTTGGGACCTGTCACTGCTGCTGCGGTGGATTGTGTGTAAGGTAAGTTTTTCTTTCTTCATCCGTTGCTCCTTGTGAAAGAACGGGAGGTAAGGCATAGCTCAATTCACTTTTTGAGTGAACTATTCCTTTAAAATCTGTGATGTTTTAGATTGGATATCTAAAGAAATAGGGGGAAGATCAACAAAAATAGTTTTCAGTAATGGTCAATTTAAAATAACTTTTTTTTTTAAATTACAGATGCCCTTTAAAAATTTTGATCAAACAATACTGGAACAATTAAGTTTCGATCAAAAAATTGTAGTACAGTTTCCCCAGTTTCCTGCTTTAAGCTTTGTACACAGCGATAAATTTTGATTGTCCGTAACATTACAGCCGAGCAAAATTTACATTGTATGCAGAGCTTTAAGAGTCTGACACTCAAACTGATGATTATTTGCAATGGTTAGCTTACTAGCAGAGCTGACACCAGATAACTGGTATTATATAATGTTGCCATCTACAGAAATCAGTGCAATCTGGGGCATTCAAATAATGAAATTATTATTTGTATGAATGTAATGTGCATTACTGCAACCATAATTCTCATGGAATAAATATTTCTTAAAAGTCCATTACTGCACTGATTTCTGTGAATCATGTGAAAATGAATATTACAGGAACTTTTAGCAGAAAGAGCACAGAGAAGCTGACATTGGTGCGTAGTTAAGCAGAAATAATAGATTTAGGGTAAATAAACTGGATTAAGATTTATTCCAAGCTATGCACTTAGACAGGGAAATTTAGAAAGTTTCTAGTGCTAAAAACATTCACCAATAGCGAATTTGGAAACTGTGGATTGTTTAGTAATTTGCACATGTTTTGAGAAGTGTGTGGCAGGACAAAAATAATTTGGGTGCTCTGTGCAATCAGTGTAATAAAATTTAAGATGGAAATAAGATTTATTTTTTATGTTTAACTGCCAGGACAATTTGTGGCACAAAACTTTGACCTTGTTCTTAATCTGCAACAACTGTTAACATCTGATTGGCTGGGGCAAATTAAGATTTATTTTTACACCAAATTAATTTAATGGGTAAGTCTAACCCTCAAATTAAAAATTGTATACAGGTTAATCACCCCCTATAGTTAGAATGCTGAAAGATAAAAGTCTCATGGTTGCCATAGATGCAGCAATACGATCGTCCGATAATTGATTTTTGCTCCGTGTTGGGTGCCTGCCAACAAAATTAACGGTTTCCTCCTCAGAATGGACACAATTTTTGGTCCACAGATATTATCGGCCTTGATCTGCCTATAATATCTATCGTCTATGGCCACCATAACCTGACATGCTGCACAATATCATGTTACCACTCTTTGTGCTTCCTTGTTCAGTTAGCAACTGGCAGTCATGGAGATGAAAGTTGACATCACAGCCAATGACTGAATGTTATTCCCCTAGTTTCCTCCTCTGAGCATATGCATGCTCCTAATAAGCTCAGAAATCTAGGAGAGTAGGTGGAAATCTTTTGTGAGACAGAGGGAGCCAGGATAAGAATATTTTGCTGCTCAACAGGTTAGTCCAACATCTGTCATCTTTCACACTTTTGGGGTTGGTGGGGGGATGATTTAACTGTATACAAATTTTATTTGAGGGGTGAAATTGCCCTTTGCATTATTGACTATATATATATACTTTAAAATGTGAGGTCACCTATGCATTCCAGAGGTAAATATGTTAATAGAATCCACTTAAGTACTTTGTAATGCATTGTGGGTGGCTCTGGCAGTGAACAGGTTATTGGAAACTAAAGACAGATCATGATAGGCAAATTTTGTTACCATAACAACAGCATCTTGGCTCAATCTCCTAGGAGAAATGAATTGCTGCTGGTTCTATAGTACATAGCAGCTCCTTTAGGCTTGAGAAAGCCACATGTTCTCTTGTTGTTTATATAAAGATGTTAGATTTAGGAGACTAGATTTTAATTTTTTTCCTTTCAGTAATGGTATATTAATGATTTTAGAAACACTTCTTTCTTATAGGCAGTTTGAATACTTCATTAACCCATAATAATTAGAAACTGTAGGGTTTTGAAAAATTATGGTACACTTTCCAAATATTCTGTAAAAGTCCTTATGTTGAGCTTAATCTTTGTTCAGTATTACAAATATTAAAAAAATGTTATTAACCAACTGCCCAATTAATGTTTAAAGGATATGTACACTGGTAAATTAGTTTTTTTAATAGCCCATTGCTGGAAATTATAATTTTACTTAACTATTACTGTTCCATTTTTTTGTTGATCTGTCCCCTATTTCTTTAGATATCCAGTCTGAAACTTCTTACAATTCAGCTGTCAATCAAGTACCTTAGTATCAGAATTTTATGTGTAGTTTTGCTGTAGCTGGAATGGTGACAGTTGGTACGTAAACTGCATGGTGGGAAATTCCCTCTCTCAATGCTGCCTCATAGGGATTACTGAAAATGCTTTACTTAACAGAGAGTCAGATAGTCTGGCAGGGGACTGGGGGACTGAGTGACTGAGCTTGAGCAAATCAAGTACTGGATAGTAGTCATGCAGCTTCACAAATACATCAGAGTAAGCGCTGCTTACACGTATTCATATATAAATTAAATAAGTAATTTTTTCAGTGTACATTTCCTTAACATGGTAGGGGATAATTCAACAATCTGTTGTCCTCTACTGGCTCTTCGTGCTTCTACTTTCTTAAGCTGGGCACACACACATCTGTAACATTCCAGCTGCCCTATTTCAAAGATGTGGCTACACACAGTCGTGAACAGTCTCTCTATATTAAGTAAAGGGAAGATTGTTCGGGACAGCCACATTCCCTAGTGATCTTGGCCTGCTCCTTATACTGTGAAGTAATATATAAAGTCATGCAATTGTGCAATTCCTGTTACAAAATTTCCAATACTGCTTCATCAACCACAAAACCCTTTTTAAATATGCACTGATCCTTGGTACATTTCAGCAAAAGGGTTTGCATTGATTTAAGGTTTTATTATATTCCCAGTATGCGAATGTAGCAAGTAGCAGGTACATGCAAGGGGAGTGTTTGTGGCTCTCAGAAAATTCCCGTTTATACCTGACCCTGAAATATGATCTAGTGTGAAATATGATCTAGTGTGTAAAGAAGGGCAATTTTCCTCTAGTGTATTGGTGATTGGTCGGCCGAAACGGCCATTCAGTGATCGTCATGAATCATTCAACCTGGTGGATCATTTTGATGATTTAGAGTTATGGTGTAATGCAGAAATGAGTAATAAAGGGGCATTATGACATTTAGGCAGGTTGAGCCCAGCTGATTTTGTAAGACCATCTACAAACTATCAGTTTTCTATTGACTTTCCGATTTTTTTTCTATTGATCCATTTGCAGGCTAGTTTTGACTGTCATGGGCTGGCACATATTTGGTTGGCATCCCTGCTTTAATGCCCGTCTGAATTGTACATTGGTCTGAAAGTGATCCTAATGCTCTGTACACATGCTTAATTCCTGCCACAACACCTGACAAACATCATTGTGGGTGATAATTGCACGTGTGCGACTGATTGGTCATGTGTCGGTAGGAGGACTGCATCTGTGTACCATGTATTTATTGTACAAAAACATATACAACATTTTGGGAGAGCCACCTTCCCCCTTCCTCAGGTAGGTATAACCGTCGGTGGTCTGATCATCGAACAAAGCCTGACCGAAAGGCCACATCTGCGATAAATGGGCTTTAATCGCCTGTCTGTTCGCCGGTTGTCGTGGCTAGAATCAAGCGTGTGTACAAAGCTTAACACTGTAATTCTCTGTAATCCTTTATTTAGAGGGAGTGATTGGCACACCATCATCCACGCTTTATATAACAGGGTTTACAGTAATAAAATCCAAGGAATGGATTGCTGCTATTAGTAGTGATGCCTTTGATTTAGAGAAGTGATAGAAGTTTGACTTCACACACTTAAAGCAATAAGCAAGTATGACTAAGGCAAATCAAATGGCAGTAATTAATGTGTGTGCGGTACAGAGCTGCTCGTTTAGTGAATAGGAACAGCACTTTTTGTCTAACCATTTGGCTGCTGTGATGAAATTCTCCATATGATCATATTGCAATAAAAAAATATTTGGCTTGGTAGTGGAGCTGGTTTGTAAGTATCCAAGTATTAAATCTGTGTTACCCCTGAATGGTTAAATGACCCTGTTACCACTTGCCTACCACTATGGCACCATGTTCTTCAGATACAGCTGGTCAAAGTTAGAAAAATTTTCTAGTAGAAAAAGCAGGTGACATCACTGCAGCTCTATCTCAGCCCTTGACACTTTGGGTAAATGTATACTAAATGTATACTAAATGTATATGTCCAGCCTCACATGTGCTACTGTTTTTTGTCAGCAGTGATAGAAAACATTTTCTTACTCCCAGAGTTCCCAGGAAAGTGGGTGGAGACATGCAAAGTTACTTTTTGTGTCTAAAAATGATGCATTATGACACCCAATACAGCCTAAAGATCCAATTTAAGGAGTCATTTATCCTACAGTAAGGAGTAACTTTTCATGTATTTCCTGGGAATTCTGGGAGAGAGAAATCATTCCTTATTTCTTGGTTTAGATGGGCAATGTTATTTTTTAGCAAGAGGCAGTAAATTTACTTCTGTTATAAAATGTCTTTATTGCATGTTACGCTCTGCCTTAAGCTGCATAACTGTTTGGTATGATGCAGTATGACAAAGTTTGTTTTTCTGTAAAATGACTAAAGTAGTTTGTAGCTGCATTTTGTTTTACATTTTTTGCTTGGATCCTTTGGAATGACAATGACAGGCTTTCATATTGAGATATTTTCCCATTTTTGTTTCTGTTTAGCTTATAACGTTTTTAATTGAATGTTTCTTTGTCTTTCATAGCTACAAGAGGCTGTCCAGAGGAAGCTTGATGGTGCACGATCACCTCTAAATGGGGAACAGCAAAATGGGACTTGTGATGGGAGATTCTCCCCATCAGCTAAACGCCGCAGGAAAGAATTGCCTGGGATTGATTCTCTTAATAATCTTCCTAACATGCCAGTTGCCTCTGTCTCACCTCTTCACCAGCTTGATATCAAGCCTCATCTACAGAATAACGTGATACATTCAAGTGGCTTAGAGGATATAAACAAGAATGGTGGGTCGCAGGACATAAAACTTGCAGTAAATGGCTCTAGTGAACTGGAAGAAAGCTTCAGTATACTCCAAAATAAAGAAATGAAGCAGGAGGCTTTGGATGATGCTTCTGTCATAGACACCTCCGAAACATCTCTTTCAAACCAAAACAAACTATTTTCTGACATAAATCTAAATGACCAGGAGTGGCAGGAGCTGATAGATGAGCTTGCCAACACTGTTCCTGAAGATGATATACAGGACTTATTTAATGAAGACTTTGAGGAGAAAAAGGAGATAGACTTTCCCAGACCCACTGCACAAACCCCCCTTCCTCAAGAAAGTGCTAGCGTAAAAAGTGATCCCCCTCACTCTCCCTTTCCACATGTTTCCATTGGCTCTCCTCAGGTGAGGCCATCTTCATCTGGCCCTTCTTTTTCTAATGTGTCCTCTGTATCTAGCATTCCTTCAGTTTCCAGTGCTCCATCAAATCTAATGCTTGCTGGTTCACCAGCAAGTTGTGTGGTACAGTCACCGCAGACACCTACCCAACCCCTTACTCCTGGTCAGCCATCATCTAGATCTGGAAATGGTTATGCGATAAACTCAACTTCTAGTTCAGGGAATGGGACTGTAAATCTCCCAAGTGCTGATTTATCTCCAGCAGAACAGCTAAAACAAATGGCAGCACAACAACAACAAAGAGTAAAAATTATACAACAGAAACAGGTTCCAAACCAGCCATCCAACTGGTCACCAGTGGGGCCTCCATCTAGTCCATATGGAGGAACTTATGGAGCTGAAAAACCAAACAGCCCTATGATGTATCCCCAAGTATATAACAATCAGACACCAATCGCATCTCCAATGGCAAACAACCCACCAAAAACCACAATGAACAACTACTTTCCTCAAAGCCACATGAACATGGTTAGCCAGCAGACAAACAATCTGGTTACAAATTCAATCACCAAAACATCTAATATGCTTAATTATGGAAATACTAAACCCCTGTCACATTTTAGTGCAGAGATGAGTCAAAGGATGACCCCTCCAATTGCCAATCAAAGTAAGAACTCTATGATACCATACATGCAACAACAAGTATCAATGCCACAGCAGATGAGCCATTTAAGTGAAGAGCAGAAACGAATGCTTATGATGAAGCAAAAGGGTCTCATAAATCAGTCCATGGGGTACACGCCTCTTCCACCACATGCACAGGTAAGTATTTTTATATGTATTTGTGAACATGTATGTATTTTTAATCTGGTAATTCCTGTTTGCTATTATGCACATGGGCACCTATTTGTCAAAAAGAAACAAGTACATATAGAGTTTTTAGCTTTATGGTCGTTAGCTTACACAGACAGCAATGTCAGTACAAAAAACTTGGTCAAAGCCTGTACACACTTTTAGATTTTCAGCATGGTGGAAAAGGCAGTGATGTTTGGATCAAGAAATGAGCAGTGTGGAATTACAATAGGCTCTATTACTGCAACATGGGCACTGTGAACAGTAACACTAATTGCTCAAAGGACAGCTGGTAGCCAAAAACAATCTAATTAAGGTTGAATAAAGACATTCGTCCATCAAGTCCAACCTATTCCCTTTTTTTTTTTTTTTTTTTTAACCTACAACAGTTGATCCAGAGGAAGGCCAAAATCCCCAGCTAAAAAAGGGGGGGGAAAATTCCTTCCTGACTCCAAACGGCAATCGGAAAGTATCCCTGGATCAACCAGATCTATATGCATTAATACCAGTAATCTCAATATTTAGTTTTAGAAACCCAGGCCTTTTTTAAAGTTATTCAATGAACTTGCCATTAACCACCTCTGCTGGAAGACAGTTCCACAGTTTCACCGTTCTCACTGTAAAGAAACCTCTCCTAACTTGAAGATGAAACTTCTTTTCTTCCAACCTTAAAGGATGTCCACGAGTCTCGATAGACCTATTAGTGAACATGCACCAGAGAGTTCACTGTATGGGCCATTAATATATTTGTATAAGGTTATCATGTCCCCACGCAACCGCCGCTTCTACCAATGTAAACAGCCCTAACTTGTCTAATCTGCCTGCATATTCAAGCCCCTCCATTCCCTTATTAATTTAGTGCCCTTCTCTGAACTGCCTCAATTTCCAAGATGTCCTTTTGTATATGGGATTCCAAAACTGCAACGCATATTCCAAATGTGGCCTTACCAGTGCCTTGTAAGAGGGAGAATAATATTTTTCTCTCTTGATTCCATTCCCCTCTTATACAAGAAATATCTTGCTAGCTCTAGCTGTTGCTACCTGGCATTGTTTGCTAAGCTAAGTCTGTTATCTACCAGAACCCCCAAATCTTTTTCCATTTCAGATGCACTTAACACAGAGTTATTTATGGTGTAGGTGGCACAGGGATTATTGAATCCCAAATGCATCACCTTACATTTATCAACATTGAATCTCATCTGCCATTCTGCTGCCCATTTTGATAATCTATCTAGGTCTGCTTGCAGCACTTGCACATCATTGGAAGTTTCCAAAGCTCTGATATTTAGTGTCATCAGCAACACAGAGACCTTGCTCTCAATGCCCCCTTCTAAGTCATTATAAACAGATTAAACAGAAGCGGCCCAGTACAGAACCCTGAGGAACTCGCTTAGAACTTTAGGTCCAATAACCAGTTCTCTATCCATGAACAAAGTTTTCTTCAAGGCCAACAGTCCTCAGTTTATACATTAGTCACCTATGTGGCACAGTATCAAAGGCTTTTGCAAAACCAAATATACCACATCCACAGCTGTGCCTGAATCTAACTTCTTACTCACTTCTTCATAAAAACCAATTAAATTTGTCTGGCATGATCTATTTCTCATAAATCCATGCTGACTACTACTAATAAGATGATCTCTGGGGACAAAGTCAAGGATATGATCCCTTAACAAAGTTTCCATCACTCCCTACACTGATGTTAGGCTTACCGGTCTATAGTACCAGGCTGTGAACGATACCTTTTTTGAATATTGGTATTACATTGGCTTTTTTCCAATCATAGACAGAACAAACAATCATTCTGTAAAGTATATACAAAACTATCGTTCCTGTCTATTGTTGCATTGGGCAGATGGAATCTGATCGGATCACATGTGTATGGGCACCTTTAAGCTAACAGAGTTGTCTCCTCTGTCACAAGTTTGTATTTTAACCAACCTTTAGTAATCTAAAGTAACGTGGTTTAAATGCTAGATTTATTTGACAGATGTACCTTTGCTCTGTACTTATGCAATGATGCCTAACGGTACTCTAGACCCACTGAGCATGTCTAAGCTGCTTGCCGCAGGAAATGGTAAAGATTATGGTAACACCTCTGACAAATTAAAAATTGTGTATCTTCACTGTAAAAGGGATGCTTAAAGGCTGGTACATAGAACAAACTGCATTCAATATTTAATAGTATATTTCTTTTTGTGTCTCACCTTGTTTATAAAACCAAGACTCACACAGTGGTTACAGATTCATTTTATGTAAATGAAACAAACATTAGAATAAATATATAAATATATATATATATATATATATATTATATATATATATATATATGGTACCGTATATACTCAAGTATAAGCCAAGGTTTTTAAGTTTTAAAATAAACCTAAAAACCTTACCACGGCTTATATTCGAGTCAAGGTCCTTCCTTACCCCGATCGATGTTGCTCAACTCCAAATCCAGCTGCCGCACGCTGGGTAAGTCCTGTGGGTTTGCTGGCTGACGTCACTACTCGCGCCGGGCTGTGAGAGGCGCCGAGTAGTGATGTCAGCCGGCAAATCCACAGAAACCTACACAGCGTGTGGCTGCCAGATTCAGGGTGTGAGCAACATTGATCGTGGTAAGGACCAACTTACTGGGGGGACTCTCCGGGGAGGGAGGGAAGGGGGCTCCACTCTGCAGGTTTAAGTTGCCTTTTAACTGCAGAATTCCCATACAGATGTTTGGGACTAAAGCATGCTGGGTGTTGTAGTTTCCAAACATCTGTATGGGAATTCTGCTGTCCATTTAAAGGGCAGCTTAAGCCTCAAAACAATAAAGAATCAGAAGGAAGAAGGTATCTATTGCAGTAGATTGCCTTCTGATTCTGTATTGTTTTGAGGCTTAAGTTGCCCTTTAAATGGAAAGCAGAATTCCCATACAGATGTTTGGAAACTACAACTCCTAGCATGCTTTAGTTGCTGGGAGTTGTAGTTTTCAAACATCTGTATGGGAATTCTGCTGTCCATTTAAAGGGCAACTTAAGCCTCAAACAATACTGAATCAGAAGGCAGTAGTGGTCATATTTTCTAACCTCGGCTTATACTCGAGTCAATCAATTTTTCCTACTTTTTTAGGTTAAAGGGGTACCTCGGCTTATACTCAGGTCGGCTTATACTCGAGTATATACGGTAATCAATCTGAATTTTTTTAATTTCCATGTTGAGCCTATGTCACCCCAAATCATCTAGAAACAGGTTTTTCTTTGTTTGGTGTGGGGATATAATTACTTATTCTGATCCCTTGTAACATTGAAACCTATTTGTACATGTCAGTGTGTGGCATATACTAATGTAGTCAGATATCATTAGGAGCCCATGAAACCAGACAGGACCAAACTTGTACAAGGAGATAACATTGTATAATGCCTGGATAGCAAGTGAACAAAGCATATTTTAGCAAGACAATTAAGTATTTACTGTCCCCTCATGTGGGATCTGGTGACAGGCACACTCTGTAAAACGTGATTCTGTACAAGCATCAGATCCAGTAGGCTGCAATGTTATTCTCATGTTGGAAACAAGTCAAAAATGGATTTTACCAGAGAACGTCTGCGTCACAGAATGTTATCTTGATTGTGTGTTTGATGGTGTGATTCTGGAAGCATCCTCTAGAAAAAATTAATGAATCTAAATCAAGTTTCTCTGTTCTACTGTGTGTCATTCTAATCTTTTATTTTCACTGTAGATAATACAAAGTACGACACTGTATCTAATCAGATGGTCAGAGATTGCAAGTTAACCGTATCAAGGAAAGGTTAGCCGTGATATATTTTGCATCCCATTCAGTTTATTTCACCTCTGTCTCCTGTTAATAGCTAAGATTCCGAGCAGCAATCTGGCTCCCTGGCTTTACTCGATGATTTACTAATAGGAACACATTGTATTTACACCTTGTACAGTTTAATTACTGTGCTAGTGATAATTAAACAAATGAAAGATAGATGTAGTTGTTGGTTTTGGCTGAACAAACACATTAGAAGCAGAAACTAACCATTTAGTGTATAGCAGATTAGGGGAAATGTTGTAAGGTATGATATAAAAGGAATTAAGAGTAGGCAGTGTAGAAGAGCATATACTAACTGCAGTCACATACAATAGTGGCACAACGACTGCCCATACATTAGAACTCACCTCCCGACTGATCCCACAGCATTCAAATCAATTCTGAAACCACATTCCCAGTTCTTTCTTATGACCAACATACAATTGCAAAATGAATGGGCCAGGCAGAACCGTCACAATCACAGGTCGGTGGCGAAAAGGCCCGGAAATGCAGTTCCTGGAGAATTGATTGAACGGTGCAGGATTGGTCAGGTGGGCACCATAATGGGAACTACATGTCACCTGACAGTTCAGTTGTAGGAATTTCCCTTTGTTTGTTAGACCAAATATATATTTCTCTGAGCAGTATTGTGGTTCCCCTTTTAATAAAATCAGGCTGGTTGTTATTATCTCCCAGAAAACAATGAATGGTGGAAAAAAATTCCCTTTAATGATGAGGCTCCACAAACATTAAACCTACATCAGCCACTTGCCATGTGTCTCAGGTCCATAAATAAATAGAGCCAGGCCTACATATTGCATTAATGACAGAACAATTATGTAATGACACCTCCCCCCACCACACTGTCACTGCTCAGGATGCTAAATACTCTGTGTGGGCAGGGAGGATTTGCAGCTCACGCATATGCCTAAAATATAGTCCAGCCTTTTAGAAAATATTTAACTACCTGTTCCAGAATAAAGAGCACAATGGTGTTCATTTTAATCATAGCTGTGTTTGTGTTGATGTAAAGATAAGCAAATGAAATAGTTCTATAAAAAAAAAAAAATAAGCTTCTCTTCTGTCATTAATAAACTTTCAGCTCCTAAAAGTTTATTTAAAAGTAAGGTCCCACTTTCCTAGCAAGCCACATTCTGCCTAGTAATTGGTTGAGTGTTGCAGAAATGGAGACACAAGTGATCTGTGGGCCAAGAATTTTGACATAACAGTGCCACCATATTACTATGACAGCGCTATCAGCTCTTTGGTGCAATTGCCAGTTCGATGTAAATTGCCCATAGGAGCTCCTGGTACTTTGTGTTGCCAGCCATTACCTAGCATAAAAACAGTGAAGCAAAAGTTGCAGACGTAGGGGAAGCAGCTACAGAGGATAGAGCAGTGCCAGTATTTCAGCTTCCATGGGTCACCTTGTTTAATGTGTTGACCCACTTGAAGGGACAGATGAGTATATCTCTATACTGCTATGTCTAGCCATATTAGATGGCACTTGTATAGTATCTATTAGGATATTAACTGGTCACAGTACCACATCATGCACTTTATATTTACATATATGCTGCTCTGACTCCAATGCTGCTATTTGTATATTATATTTTAAGTGTTTTTAATCTGTTTGTTTGCACGTTGTTATCCCCAGATATGTAATATCTATAATAAAGGGATTGTACATATCACCTTAATAGTAGTGTGCTGCAGTCCTCCTTTCTTCTCTATTGTCTTTTGAAAAGTTGCAGACATTAGCATATTACATCGCTTGCGAAGGCTGCGTGGTTAACTTTTGCATTAACCATGCAGCTGCCGCAATGCAGGAGTTAAAGTCGCACTAACATTGGTTAGCGTGTCCTCTGGGTGCATTGCCTGTGTCCTCTAACCATGTACTGTATATATTAATGACTTAGTTCTGGTCCATTCTCTCAGCAAATTTCTATATAGTTTACTCCACGGCTTTTTTGACCCCCAGTCATAAAACGTGACTGAATTATTCTGTGTTTAGGAAATGCTCTGCTTGTTTAATTTTCTAGAAACTATTTAAGGGTTGGCAAGTTGAAATAAAAACTGCTTTAGAGTGTCCCTAGCTTTATTTCAGCCTGTCAACTGGTGGTAATTGGCCATTCAGTCCGCACAGTACCGACAACATTGGCCCTTTATCAGGAATTTAGCTAAAGATCAGCCTACACACAGTTCCGAGCATTCTCCCTATATAAAGTATAGGGAGAGCATTTTTGACTGATACATTCGTTTCAGCTATGGCTGACTCCCGATATTTTAGTATCACCTGCAGCAGAGGGAAATTCGGAATGGTTGGAACTACGGTACACACTTTTAGTCGGATCCGACGAAATCGTCCCTTTATCGTTAAAGTGTGTACCCAGCATAAAGGTTCGTACACACCTGAAGATTTGTACCAGACCCCTGAGCCCGACGAACACCCGTGATGAACGTCTGAAATGGGCGATAGTCGTACGTGTGTATGCATTCGGTCGGGGGTTGTCGTCGAGGCTTGAGGGTCGGTCGGGGGTCTGGTATAAATCTTCATGTGTGTACGAACCTTAAGTGTGGAGGGTAGCTTACAGACAAAGATAAGAACACCTGTATATAAATGGAAAATCTAAAGTGATGCAAGAATCCACTGGAAGGTACAGCTCTGTGTCTGCTGGTTACACGTTGTCTCCCTGTTACGTGTTATAAATATGTATATCGTGATGATCTTGTCGATCACAGAGTAAAAGAAAATGGTATGCATGATGCTAAATGCTGTGGATAGAGAAGTAAGAAGGTTAATAGTTCCTTGCAAGAAATAGACCTTGTCAGAAAATGTACCTATTTAGTAAACATCTCCTATGTCTGGGGAGTTAACGTATTTTTTTTCTTTTTTTTACTCATCGCAGACTAACATATAGATAGATACTAAAAGGAAATATTGGTTTTCTGTGGTTAAATATCTGCCTGTCAATCAATGCAGTGATTCATCTCTACTGTATACCCAGAGAATGTATTACAACAGGGGGAAAATTCACCTGCTGACGAAGCCATGCACTGCATACTAATCAGCATTTGCCTGCTGCTATAATGTGCTTGGAAAAACAGTCCCCAGATTTTTACTAAGCTCCCAAATATATATAAGGGCAATATGTTGTTTTCCTTTTTTTCATTAATGTCAATCAGCAATGCCTCATCTTGTTATAGGGTGTGGCAACAGAAAATTGTACTACGTGTCTCATGTTATCTGTACGGATGTATTTCATCTGTCAGGGGATGCTGGGAATTGTACTTGACAACAGCTGGAGGGCCAAGATTGGACATATCTTATCCTTTTATTTAAATGATGTACACATTTTAATGAAAGAATTTTGAATCAAAAATAACATTCAAGTAAGAGTTCACCCCAAAAAATTACCCTTCCTTAATCCAAATTATAATGAAGACAAAAACACTTGCTCCTGTCTCCCATAATGCCCTCAGATATTGTTTTGGCTGTCGTGCTTGTGGGGGGTGAGCGCGGGGGAACTGACAGGCACAGCAGCGCCACAGGGCTTAGGGGGCGATATCTCCATTACAATTATAATTTTGATTAAGGAAGGGTCTTTTTTTGTGTGAACTAATCCTTTTGTCTGAAGAAGGAGCCTGTTGGTTCCGAAACGTCACAATAAATCGGTTGAATCAAGACTGGTGTGCCTAGCTTCAAATGATGATGTGTTCATCTATTAATGACTCATTGAGGTGTGCAGGATTCTACACGACTGTTTGGATATAACTATTCCTTTATGGTGCGTCCCCACTAACAGCACATAAATGCACGCTGATCTCAATGTTGCGCTTCTGGAAATTAACCTCTATGGGAGTGCATGCGATATGGACCAAAAATGGTGATCACATGCTCGCATGCACAGAATCGCAGCACATTTAGTGGGGCTTTCACATGCTGGGCTCCCACTAGTTGGATCGCAATGCGAGATCTGAAACACGTGAGTGGGGACTAGCCCTTTAGAAGCTGATACAATAAAAGGTGCAAAAGTATTCCCAATCAGATGTTATCTAACTGCAAAAATTGCCCATGCTATTAAAGGGCATGTCCACCCCCAAAACTATAATCCCCCCAACTACTGGCCCCACCATGTAGTGTAGTTTAATCTTTACCTCACATCCCAGCTCCATAGGGTTCTCCTGTAAACCCCCCCCCAAAGTCTCAAAACTAACCACCAGGAGGATAGCAGGTCTCTGCCTGCTATCTAGCCTCCGGTAGATATTTGCCATGCGCACTGCAGCCCTTCTCCCCCGTCCCTCCCCCTCCCTCTCCTCCCCCGTTCTACTATCCCCTCCCCTAGCGTTAACCCCCCTTAATATTCTGCTCCCCCATGTCCCCCAGCCCCAACCGCATGTTTCTTTTTTTAAAAAGCCCCTCAAACTCTTACTTACCTCTCCGCTTTCCTCCGCTGCACTGAATGACCACAGCCGCGTCCGTGATTGGCTGCCGCTCAGCAATCACAGACGCGACTGCCGTCCCGCCCCTCTGCTTGCATTCTCGCAAGCAGAGGCCGGCAGTGCGGCGGAGGATCGAGGGAGGTAAGTAAAGTTTGGGAGCTTTTGGAAAAAAAGAAACATGCGGTTGGGGCGGGGGACATGGGGAGCAGAATATTAAAAAACGAATTTAGGGGTGGACATGCCCTTTAAATTGCAGCAACCAATCAAATGGTAGCATTTTATTGGGTTAACGATTGGTTTTTGCAGATTTGCAAATTAATACCATGGACCTTTAATTGCACCAGACCTATATATATATAGAGAGAGAGAGAGAGAGAGAAATATATATTTGGTCTTTAGTTAGGCCATTTCCTTTTCTGTCTGGAGTCTTTACAAGATTTTGTGGGGGGTGAACTGACCCTAGTAAACTAAAGCCATTTATATTCCATACTGGTTAGCTGCACACCAAAATCTTTAAATATTTTTTTAAAGTTGCCAAACAATGGCGCATGCATATTGGCATATGAGTTGTGTGCAACTCCCAAACTAAAACAGTGAAGTCCACTGTGATTAGCTTCCAAACAGAGACCGCCTTGATGACTTATTTGCTATTCGCGCACATTAGCAGATGGGAGGGACAAAGGGTGCTCACAGCACTGTTTCAATGTGGGAGTTGCACTACATGAGGGGGGTGAGAAAGTGAGTTTTCCAATAAACTGTTCCTTTAAACTTTATTATGGGCTTTCTTTGTTCCTGTCCAGCACTGGTATCTGGCTTTAAAACGGGGGTGTACATGTAGTCTACTGTGAGCAGATATATTTTGCTAAATATCAGCAATAAGCAAGTGAAAGGGATATGATTCCTTTAAAAGGCTGCTTTATGCCTTGCACATGGCTCCAGGTTATTGGCTGATCAGGATGTATATAAACATCTTGTTGAGAAGGTCAGGGGCATCTGACCCTCCCATTAACATGTCAATGTGAATAGCTGGTGCTCTGAGCTTTTCCTCTTCTACGTGTGATGAGCCTCATTAATTACATTTGTGAAGAAAGGCACACGGCAAGTGAAGGAAGCAGCAAATAAAAGCAGTCTTGGCTCCACGTGAATGGGAATAATTGGATGGTTGGCAGCAAGTTAAATTGGTGGTCTGTCCAAATAAAGAAATCGTTGTTCTGTAAACATGAAACCAAATTATAACAAAAGGCGGCGAGGCTTGCATTCTACAAGTTTTAATAGATTCTGACCGCTGCACATATTTAACAAATCTGCTTCTTGCGCTCTTTCATTTTAGAAGCTTGCTTCCTTTATTTTTTCAGACAAAAGGTAAACGTAGCAAATTGGGTGTTTGAATGGAGTTGTATTATTTGAAGCTGTGTCCCTATTAATCTGCTTCGTCAGCACGTGCTGGTTTTGTTTTCTGCCATGATTTTTGTTAAATCTCACTTTACATTAGAAGAGGAGAAGCCAATCAGGGCCTGAAGCCAGTTGGCATGGTTTAGATGGCAACTGTTGGATAAATGAGAAACTAGTTTTAAAGACTGAATTTGATGGATATGTGATTTTTCATGTAAAAAAAATAGTTTTCTTTGTATCATGCTCTTTAGTTGCACAGTAAAAGGAAGCATTATTTAAAGAGGACCTGTGGTCCAAAAATGACTTTAGGTAAATTGATAGGAATTGCTTTCCTGGGAGTTTTTGCAATTTATTTCCATTGTTTATTTTGCATAGTTTTGAAGATATTTACATTTTTGTGTGAGATATGGCAGCAGCATCACCAGGTCCTCTGCACTTCCTGCTTCCTGCTCTGAAACCTGTCAGTCAATCTGCCCTGTGTCTCCTCCCCTTTGCAGCCCCCCTGGTCCCTCCCACTCATGGACCCCATGGTTCCTCCAGTTGCAGGCCACCCATGGCCCATTCCCTTACAGCCCCATGTGGCCCCGCCCACTTGTGGGTGCCGTGACCCCGCCCACTTACGGGTGTCTAAGCCCTGCCCACTCGCAGGTGCTGTGGCCCCGCTCACTCACCGGCGCCCCCCCCCCACCCCCCCTCGAAAACTCTGTGGTGAGAGAAGGGCTGTAGATTCCCTTACCTTCTCTGCAGGTGCAGGTCCTTCACACAGCAGAGAGGAGGAGGAACTTCCTGTCTCCGTCAAACACTGAGGAAGTCTGCGGCTGTGCTCGACGGCGGCACTGTGCACATGTCAACCTCCCACCCATTAACTTTCTGGTCATATGTTTCTTTAAATCTTGGGCTGTGGAGCACGTAGAGAGGTGGTTGATGGCTCATTTTAAAGGTAGGAAACTGGCCTTTCATTTCATTTAAAAACTGGTCACATGTCCGTTACCTCCCCCCAACCCCAACTGATATATTCAACACTTTATTGGATGTAATACTAACCAGATATTTAAGGATAATTATTACCTCCATTCTGGCAGCGTAAGCTGGCTCCTCCCTCCAAACTGTCAATCAAGGCTGTGATTGCTGACATCACAGCCAATGATTGGCTGTTATTTAATCAAACATAAATAGTAGACATACTGAGCAAATTAGAAGGTGCACATCCTGCTCCTGGGCAGACTTAAGGAGACTTAAGCGGAGTACACAAATTAGCGTTAAAGGGCCAATCCCATTGGTACCATGTTCACTGTTAGCCCAGGGATTGCTCAGAACTGTCTGTAAATTTTGTATAGCTGCGGCAGAGAGAGTTCACCACTGCTCAAGGAAATATGCAGTTAGCGTTACATAGGGAGAAAGTTCAGGACTGTGCGTAGTGTGATCTTTAAAAAATCAAAGATCATCTTTTAAAGATCTCTCATGTGCGTACCCTGCTTAAATAATTACAATTACAAATAAAACCCTTGTCTAAAAAAATTAACTTAATTTAATGCAATTTGTGTTGACAACACACACACATCATTTCGGGGTCCTCAGGCACCTCAGGGGGACCCCAGGACGTTGTTTTTGTTGTCATCATGAATTGCATTAAATTACGTTAATTTTCATACATAAGTACCTCTGCTATTTGTTATATGCTGTTCCAAAAAGTTTTGAAAATGGCACAGTTTACAATCCACATTACCCCAATATTGCATTGGGTAGCATGGGTTTTACACTGGTTGGTCAGTTATTGGCTATAAATGCATTGCCCCCTTAATTTAATAGAAGCCACGATGCAGACAGAAAAAAATAAGTTTGAATAATTGGGGGACAGGTGTGAAATTGACAGTGATAGATCCCACACATAGGCACTCATGCTTATTGCTCTGGTACTTTAGCATGAAATGAACTTTCATACAACTGGTGGCCACAGTACTGTACTGTAATTTAGAAAGGGACAGAAAGGAACAAGGATAACACAGAGCAATATTTTTACTATAATGAGGTGCTCACCTCATATTTTGTTCAATTTAGGAAATGAGCCTCTCACAATGAAAGGCAGGTAAAAGTTGGTGGCACACTGATTGCCCATGAAAACCCTTTCAGGGATTACACCCCCCACCCCTTGGAACCAGGAGAAGAAGAAACACACCTTAAATTGCATCATTTATTAAAGGTTTATTGCTATAAAAGTAGCTTAGGATTATCTTATTATACAGAATTATATCTAAATTAACTGACCACAGCCAAATCTAGAGGACATCATGTTTATGTTAAGCTTTTTCTTACTTATTCGTTTTTTTATCTATAAAAGGGTTTGTGCTAAAATGGCGTTAGGATCAGGATATCTGTTGAAAAATATTGTGCAGTTTCTGGCTGGTTTACGTGTATTCATCACACTTTCTACTACGTAGAAGGCCCTCAAGCTGTACAAGCCTTAAAACGACTTGTCCATGCAATCATTTGCATTCAGCTAACCGCCCAAGACATGCTATTTTGATTGCTGGCTCTGTCCCATGCTCCTACAAATGGAGGAGGCTGGGAGGATTTAATGAAACGGTAGCAAACGCTTGATTTCTTTTGTCTATTAATCTGTCTTGGGCACTGTTAAATATTTTCTGCCCCCACTATTCTTTGATACTGTTGCTAGGAAAAAGCAAATGGGAGGTAAAAGTTCAGCAACGTTCTTCATTGCATGGCAGCACTGAGACCTTTTTAATGAAGAATAATGAAGAGTAATTGCATATCTGTAATAATATCAAACTTCCGAAGTCAAGGGCAATTGGATGTATCCCAAGAATGTGCCTTGCATGAAACACCCTAAAATGACCAGGGAGTGATAAGATACATCTTGTGAAATATGATCATGCTAGCAAAGCCAATTTGTATTTTCTTAACCATTTTTAACAACCCATCAGAGAGAGTGACTTTAGAAGTTTTACGGTAAATCTCTGAATGTCTTTCCTGAAGTGCATTTGAAAGTTTTACAGAAAACTTCAGCTTTGATTGACATAGAAATTTCATTAAGATTTAATTATATCACAAAATGGA
This sequence comes from Hymenochirus boettgeri, assembly GCA_019447015.1. NCBI lineage: Eukaryota > Metazoa > Chordata > Amphibia > Anura > Pipidae > Hymenochirus > Hymenochirus boettgeri. Next base: position 104,520,925 of record CM033469.1, on the reverse strand, counting down.
TAAACACAACTTGTATGTTTGCTTTGTAAAAGTAAAATCATTCTAAACATACATTGTGGTCCTAGCCCAGTGGTTCTGTTTCTGATTGCAGATCTACAATGCGGTAAACACCCTCCTTGCCCAATTCCAATGAGTGCAAATGTCTTCTTTGTTAAAATGTGCTAAAGATAAATGACTTTGGTAAAAAATCACACAATTTAGTGATCCAACAGACAGTGGAGTCTATTTATATTAAGTGTAAGTATCACAACATCTTAAAACAGGGTTTTCTGAAACAATTTCTTTTTTAAATTGTTGAGGTTTCCAAAAACAGCAGCCAAATTAAGAGCTCTCTATTTGTGTTTCCTTATCAAGTCTGTTGCTTCGCTAGTTATAAATCTGTCTCATTATACGTGTGTATGTGTGTATATATATAGTGGGATCAGGAAAATTAACAGAGGCCTTTGATTACATTTACTGTCAACTTAATGGTTGGAAACACACTATAGATCCAAACAAGTAATTCATTTTCATAGATACCACCTTCCCAGAAATGCTCCATTCTGATTTCACCTAATCTTACTGGGAAAAGTTACTATTTGTTAGACTCATTATACAAGCAACTGCAGCTTTCAGTACAAACACAAAAATTAATTTGACAAGTAAAAGATTTTGGTAAATTAAAGTTCACATTTTCTGACTTACATCTTAAAACATAATTTATTACAACATGCACTATTCTTATTTTGAGCAGTCAGAAATACATACACTGGTTATATCAAAATTATTGTGATGTCTGCCTTTAAACATATTTGAGATGACATCCCATTTTTAGTCCATAGACTTTAATGTAGAGTTGACCCACCCTTTGCAGCTAAACAGCTTTAACTCTTCTGCAAAGCATTTCCACAAGGTTTAGGAGTGTGTTTTGGGATTTTTTTCTACTAGGAGAGCAATTGTGAGGACACTGATTTTGCAAGCCTGGCTTACAGTCTTCACCCTTATCATTCCAAAAGTATTCTATGGGGTAGAGGGTCAGGGCTCTGTGCAGGACATTCAAGTTCTACCATGCCAAACTTACTCATCCATGGCTTTATGGTCCTTGGTATATGCACTGCAGTTATGAACAGGAAGGGGTCCTCCCTAAATTGTTCCCAAAAAGTTGGAAGCATGATATTATCCAAATTGTCTTTGTATCCTGAAGCATTCAGAGTTTTATGCTTATAAGCTCACACCATAATCCCCTCTACACCAAATTTTACACTTGGCACAATGCAGTCAGGAAGTTCTCCTAGCATCCACCAAACCCAGAGAGGGAAGCATAATCCGTCTCTCCAGTGAATACACTTCCATTGCTCTAGAGACCTGTGTTTGATGCTTTGCAATGCATTGTATGATATACTAGCAGAGTACCCGGTGTTGCCCAGTTTTTCTAAAGATCCGACCCAAATCTACATTCAAAATTAAACAGACCCGCATCCACAGCTTTCTAACCAAGCCTGACCTATTAAAACTGAGTAGAGCTGCAAATCTGGTAAACCTCAGGGTGCACGACACAATGCAGGATTCTAAGCCAGATCTCATCCCCAATAACACACCTCACAACATTTGGAAACATACCTCTGGTGAAACTCCTTCTAACAGAAGGCATCTTGCAGTCTCATGCTATATGAATAGCACTGCCCATAAAATCTAAGAAACCAGAAGTAATTTCCTACTCCTAGGTTCCCCAGAGTAAGGGGCGGAGATATGCAAAATACTCCTTTATGTCCCTTAGCTTATGCATATGTCCAGAACCGCTGGCTTAATAACATGCAATATAGCCTATTGTATAGAGCCAATCATCTGACCTGCAGACATGACATGTTTCGATCTTGTTAGATCGTACAGATTCATGGCTCTATGGTGTAGGACTTGGGTGTACAGTAGACAAGGCAGCTAGAAAGCTTAGGGATAGGGGGGCCAAAAAGCCCTTCACTGAGCATAAAAATGGAGAAACTTTTTGCTCCTTCTATCTATATACTGCAATGATATTTAAAGGGAAGATTCATATTTGGGGCATTGAGCTGCAGTCATCTTTCAATGTGTGACTATATATGGGGTTAATCTTTTAAAATGTTCCTTTTAAGGTTGATGTAATAAGCCTTAAATGTCCCCTTTAAGGCTTATTACATCAACTTTCCCTTTAATGCTTATCACACCAGCTTTCAATTTGAGGCGTATCACATCAACTTCCCCTTTAGCATTTATCACATCAATTTCCCCTTTAGTGTGTATCACATCAACTTCCGCTTAAGCGAGTATCGCATCAACTTCTCCTCTAGCGCGTAACGCATAAACTTCCCTTTTAGTGAGTATCGCATCAATTTCCCCTTTAGCACGTATTGAATCAACTTTCCCTTAGTGCGTAAGGTGAGTGAAAAGAGTATGTATGTGGCCTTTAATACTGGGTTTCAGTAGTTTGTGGGGAAAAGAGACACAAGTTGTAAAGTAAAATTACCCCCTTACAGTGCAGTTGTATTGCAGTGTCATCCCATTCACGGCTCTTATTGTCTTTGCTTAAAGGGTATCTCCACTGCTAAATCCCCTTTTTTCTATTTAGTTTTATCGAAGAAAGGTAGGTAAAGGAGCTGTGTCTTACCTCCCATTCTTCAATAAAACCTTCAGGAGCTGGGAACAAAGGGAAGGAACTTACCGATCTCCTGCTCCTCCGAGGCGTTATCTGACAGGTCCCGACGGGCTTAGTAGTCTATGCGCATGAGCATCGCATTTTATTGCTTTGTGCTGCACAAATACATTTCATGGCTATCAGCACCCCACAAAGAGAAACTACACATTTCCTTAGCTGCCTTCTCTGAACTCTGCACCAGATTGCTGCAAACTGTGATCTCCGTGAGTAGCTGCCTGCCCAACCCTCAGACATTGTTCAGATTGAGGTTACCTCTCAATCTTGACTCTGGGCGAACTACAAGTGAGAGGAGGTGAGTGTGTGGTCACATGACATTGTGATATCATATGTTCTGCTGCTCCTCATGATTGACAGCTCTATCCTCCTATCACAGCAACAACAGAACAAAATGAAGTGAAGCATTTTACTGCCCTAAACAATCTGACATTTGGAACGTTTGCAATTAATTGTCACCTCCAAGATGGCAGCACACAGGTTAATCAACTTTAAAAAAAAAAAATCAAAAAAAGGGGGTACAGAGGCATTTTTAAAAGTTGTAAAGTAGTCTGTGTTTTTTACCAGGTCCTTAATCATAAGTATACCAAGTCTCATGAAAATTGATCAAGCCGTTTGGAAGTTTTTCTGGAACATCGCTACACCTATTACCTTATTGAACCTTTCTTATGGATATCTTCCTATTAGCAGATAACATTACTGGGACAGCCAAACCCGCTTTCACTGCTAACAATGGGGGGCACTAATATTTTTCATTAGAGCTTTTTTTGTTGTTGTGCAAGTGTGCATTGTGCATCCCTCTGCAACCACTCCGTAACAAATTCCATTCTCTAGCCTTGCGCTCCCAGCAGAGGGCTTGTGAAACTGACATGATTATCTCTACGGTGGCACTGGGCTGTGAAAATGACTGATCTCTAGCCATTTAAACTTGAGTCATGCGACATACTGCATAAAATATTTCAGCTTTTGTTGCTTCTAATGCACTGCTCTAAACCATTTGAGACACTTTATTGTAAATTGGATGTTTGGGAGTGTGAGCCCATTAAAAGCCTGGATGCAAATAATTTTTTTGGCCTATATGTTCATGGGGATGATTCTACAGTGTAATTTACTGGGTGAAATGAAGTATGCAGGAAAATATGGGTGAATTATTGCATTTTAATGGATCAAAGTTTTGCTGCATAGTGATTAATTGCACAAAGGAAAAAGCTTTGCGGAGTTGGGCTAAATGAGGGTTTCTGTTCCATCCAGCCTTTATATTTATTATTATATAAACAAGACTGCTACAATCCCCAACATTCCCTGTTAGATTTGGGTTTAAAATCTAAAGTGCAATCGTAAATGGAGGGTTCCACCATGTAACCACTTGGGTTTCCATGCAGGATAGTGTAAAAATAACAGGAATATGTCAGAGTAAAATGCAGTTTCGCGTGTGCTTATACAATGTATGGACCTATAAAGTTGGGAGACAACATATTACTTTATTGTGATGCTGGAAGCCAAGATTTATCTCTAAGTTTCCATTGTGACTTCTGATTGAGCACTAACAGGTTTATCATGCAATTCAGCTCTGAATGTTCTCAACTGTGAGTTGTAATAAAGCCAGAATACTGTGCAGCACTTGAGAATGATTCCTTTTTGTGTACTTAAAAGCACACAATGGAAACAGTGTTAATGCACATCCCTTTCTCCCTTATAGTGGCATAAGAGACATATTTGTAACCAGGACTAGAGCTGTGGGGGGGCCCAGTGAGCTTTCAAAAAGCATTGCACCCTTCACAAAGTGCACCATTCCCTTTACCTTACCTTGCATTTACTATTCTGGGGGGGGGTTGTCTTTGCTAGAAGGGCCATGTGCTCACAGCAAGAAGTGGACAGACAGCCCTATCGAAATATATTGGTACTGATGCTGTTGTAAAATTTTCAAAAATAATTACAAATTTGTCTTTTATGCCACTATAAGGGAGAAAGAGATGTGCATTAACACTGTTTCCAGTTAGGCAGGAAATGAGGGTATTGCTAGATGGGTTGGACTGGATGGACTTATGTCTTTATTCAACCTCAAATGCTAGAATTGTCTGGTAATAATTAAAAGGGTTTAGATAACCGGAAAATAATAATAATCAGACTAATAAAATCTATTGAGGACAAAACATAACCTTGGATTGCCACACATGCACTTCCTGAGTTACAGTACAAGTAGATAACTGTGATATATTTCCAGGCACCTAATTTTTTACTGTGTGCTCTTACATTTTAGGGGCTATCGCAGGACATCGCAATTGTAAAGAGAGACATTTTCCCTGTATTTATAAAACCGATGTGCGATGTGCACTGACAACTTCACCTTATTCAGTGCGTTAAGTCTGGTATCACAGTGAAAAGAGAGATCACTCTCTAGCATCAGCCATTACCAGACCAGGGTTACAAGCAAAAATTTGCCAACATTAAAGGGGAGTCTTTAGCAAAAAGAAAATTGCTAAAAATTTAACTTAAACAATACAAAAAAATTAGTCCTACTAATAAAATAGAGAAAATTCGCCTGGGTGATTTTTTCACTATTTATCAATTTTTTTGCTGAAAAAAACATCACGTGTGTTGGGTTATTTTTAAATAATAGGTGTTCAGTGTGTATTAACCAATTTAACAATACTTTGAAAAGCCACCAGGGAGTGTTAAAAAAATAATGCCTTTTATAAATATGGCCCTTAGACCCCCATTTGATTACCGTATATACTCAAGTATAAACCGAGATTTTCAGGCAAAAAAATTGAGACTCGGTTTATACTCGAGTCACCTACCTGCTCCGGCGGCCGCAGCTCCGCATCCTCTGCTGGCTGATGTCACTATACGGCGCCGGCCGGCGCCAAGTAGTGACGTCAGCCAGCAGAGGAATGCGGAGCGTGCAGCCGGGTGAAGGTTGTCTGATCTCTAGGCCGGGTGAGACAGTAGCTGTGGTCTTGATCCCATAGAGAGGGCTGGAATAAAACCCAGAAGGAGGGAGGGTGGAGTATTGGATTCCACAAGTCATTCCACGAGCAGGTAGGAGAAGGCAACAGTGGGGAGTTCACAAGGGGGGGGGGGAAGTACACTTTTCCTGCAGTGGCAATTCCTTGCACTGCAGATGTTTGAAACTACAACTCTCACAACTAAAGCATGCTGGGAGTTGTGTTTCCAAACATCTGGAGTGCCAAGGAATGAGGCTTTAGTTGCCTTTTAATGGATAGAAGAATTCCCATACAGTAATAGCCAAATCCAGTATGTCTATTACTGTATGGGACTTCTGCTGTCCATTTAAAGGGCAACTAAAGCCTAAAAACTACAATTATGTAATGTTTTGAGCTTTAGTTGCCCTTTAAATGGACAGCTGAATCCCCATACAGTAATCCCATACGGTAATAGCATCGGATTGGCTTTTACTGTATGGGATTCCTGTATGGGAATTCTACTGTCCATTTAAAGAGCAACTAAAGCCTCAAAACAATATAGAATCAGAAGGCAGTAGTGGCCCTATTTCTACCCTCGGTATATCTCGAGTCAATCCCTTTTACCTAATTTTTAAAGGTAAAAGTAGGTGCCTCAGTTTATCTCGGGTCGGTTTATACTCAAGTATATATGGTATATTGTTAAATAAAGAAAATCGGAACCTTAAAAAAGTGATTTTAGGAAAATCAGAAATCGCAGGTTGTATTACAGTAAATGCTGGAAAACACCCCCTGAGTACTTATTAGTATTGAGAAACACTCCACAATGAACCCTTCCATGGACCCATTGGCAGGCTAAAAAAATGGCTACTTATGTGTTTTCACCACCTCAGACTTTGATTTTGAATGGCTGAACTTAACACAATAAAACAATTTTCGCCATTTGATCGAGCGGTTACCGTGGCAGTGTATGGCGATAAGTGAAATGGTGAAATGTGTCAGTAATGACTTTATCACTGCTTTATAAATTGAGATAAGTCCAAATTAACGAACCTTTATAAATATGTCCCTTACATTATAATAATGGCATGTTGCTGTATCTTATAATTGGTGCACATTAAATTGAGGGTTGCTTGGATCCAGTGGGCATAGCTGTTAAAGCATGCTTGTCATGTCTCTTTTTTAGTCCAGTGCTACCTTAATCAGTATTCTCGTAGTATCTTGGTATTATTTTTTTAGAATATTGAGTTGTAGCCGATTCCATAAAAACTTCAAAAATATTGATTAAAAAAATGGCAAATAAGAGTAATATGTCTTTCCTGACACTGAGGTAGCAACTGAAATAGCTAGACGTCTGTGTGGTGTGGACAGAACAAACTGCCATTGTAAAGGACCTAGTGTTCAGTGATTTGTGCTGAATTTGACCAAAATGCTTTTTATGAACAGCTGGTGTGGACCAGTAAAATAAAGGCCGGCGGAATACAAACTGCCCATTGTTATCATTAGTCATCATCGTTTAACTTACATCCTTGTTCCCTTTCTGACTAGGGCAATGCACTTTCCCACACTCTTACGTCCACAGTGACTTCTGATGACTTCACTAACATGTCCCTTTTGCTGCTATTATTTGTTTTCATACCCAAATAGGATTACAGACATCTAATTTTTCCTTTCTTAAAGGGCATATTCACCCTAAACTAAAATGTAATCCACTACTGGCCCCACTGTGTAGTTTAAAAAAATCCTTACCTAACATCTCTACTTCTTATGGTTCTCCTGCAGTGCCCATCTATAGTCCCAGAAAGTGAAGAGTAGCTGTCTTCCTGCAAAAAGGTCTCTGCCAGCTGTGGTGAGTCTGGGTAGTATTGTGGCATGCTCAGTGAAGCCCTTTCTCCCCTCCCACCCACCATCTGAATCCATCCATATCCATCCACCTAGCGTTAATTCCAACCTCCATGTCATTTTGTTAAAAAAAAAAGATGTAGAACGCTACTTACAGCCCTTGATTGCTGCAGTGCTCTCCATTGAGAGCAGCCTCGTCTGTGATTGGCTGCCTCACAGCCATTCACAGACGCGGCTGCCGGTCCAGCCCTTGCTTGCCAGTTTCAGCGAGCAGGGAGCCGGATCAGTGTGCCGGAGAATCGAGGGGCGGTATGTAATGTTCTAAATCTTTTTTAACATTCTGATAATGGGGATGGGTGCCTTACATTGTATACATTTTTTTATTAGAGTGGACATGCCCTTTAAGGTGGTCATACTCGTGAATAGCTATTTTTATATATATATATATTATACAAAATGAATTTCTATCGAATTCTTAACTATGAATATTAAGCAATCATTTGCAGATCTTTGTTTAAGGATATTAGTTGATTTATTTGATTGATGTACCCTTTTTGCTGTACTTACATGCATGTTACATTGCTGTTTACATGCATGTAGATAGAACATTTGAGATCCATTTGTAGCCATTGCTTAGGAAGATTGTTTTGTTTCTAGATTTGAGGACCATAGTTATATTACATTTTTTTTTTTATCAAATCATTCCATGGAAAGTGAACAGAACTGGATCCAGTATTCATATCTGTACAATACTATAGAGAACTTTTGTGCCTTTATATATGTAATTTCTCTCAGCTTTACACCATGTTGTTCAGGGGCATATTTGCCATGAGGCAACCTGGGGGCAGTTGCCTGAGGCAAAAATTCCTTCCCTCATTAAGTTCAGGGTTTAAGGAGCTGATAGGAAATGGAGGCTTGCTTTGGGCAACACCGCCCCTAGATATGCTCCTGGTGCTGATGAAGGTAGATTTCAGGTTATTGTACAAATAATGATTAAAGGGCAAGTCCAAGTGTGCACGTGTGACATCAATCTCGTCATGCGTGCATACGTCTGTGCGTGCACTGACGTCACATCACATGCGCGGAGGATGCTCTTGGAGAGCACGGAGCAGACGAGCCTTACCTATTGAGGCTCACCAATCAGGAGGTAGATGATAATCTCGGAGGGGAGGAGATACATTTTTGGTACTTTTATAGCCTGGACCTGTTTTTTGTTGGTTTTGGGGGTTTTTCCATTGAATGTAAGGTGTCAATTCTGTGTGTATGTTGATAAAAAGCAGTGGAGAGTTTCTTTGTATATTTAAATGCAAAAAATTGTGTACATGGGGTGTTTGACTATTTTGTATGATGCCAATCATGTACACAATGCAATTGCTGGTTTATATTATGGGAGATAGCATTTTAGTTTTTTCTTATTTCTTTTTTTTCATGCTTGGCAATGTATTCGGTTGTTCTTCCAGTCTTCAAGGTTACTATTTACTTCTTGACCACTTTGTCTGACCCTGTACCATAGGATGAATGAAAATCCTATTTACTCTTCCTAGACATGATTTCACTTCCAGCAGCTGGATGCACAACTATTAGAGCAAAATTGTTTCATCTCACATATGTCATTGGCCATGTGTGTTTGAAGAAGCATTAATGATCTAGAGATACAGTAGAAACTGTAGACTAATGATTTTAGCAACTTTTGTTTGCAAATCTACATATATTACATTACCCATTCTCTTTGTGTCTTTGTTTGCACCTCTGTTATAATGTAAAATATAGTACATATCTGTGCACAGTGCATAACTCACTCCTAATAACCCTTTATAGCAAGGTAACCCTGGATAGGCTCTCTACCTTCCACCCAGGGTAGTTTCTAGCCACCTTGGGGCCCTAGCATGATCAGATCCCTTAAAAGTGCAGTAGTGTGGTCTATCCCTCCATCAGTATTGGCATTAACACTTTTAGTGCCAGCACTTCCCCAGAGTATTGCCATTAACCCTTCAGTGCCAGCAGAGTATTACAATTAACCATTCCCAGCATTTTCTTATGCTATTAATATTTTCAGTACCAGCAGAGTATTACCTTTAACCTTTTCAGCTGCCAGCATTGACATGATATACAGTATGTACCTGCTTTCCATGTCTCCTCCATTGAATTGTTCACTCCTCACCTACTCTAAGTTCTAATTGGAAAGTTGGGTGGAAGGAAGAAAGAGGCAGGGATAGTGATCTCATAGCTGTTAGTCACAGGGGCCACTGTTAAAAGGTCTGCATCAGCTTTTACCTGGCATTTTAGAACTGCTCTCCTCAGTTCTTTTAGCCGGGCTCATCCTCCCACCTCCTTCCTTTACTTCAGTTTATTTGCAACATAGTTTCAAGTAGATGAGTTCAGGCTCTTACTCACTACAATGTTGTATTTATACACAGTAATCATATCCCCACACAAGTGCCTTTTCTCCAGTGTACATAATTGTAACTTTTCCAGTCTCTCTTCATATTCAAGCTCCCCCAATCCTCTTATTAATTTAGTTGCCCTTATCTGAACCCTTTCCATTTCAAAGATGTCCTTTTTGTACACAGGATTCCAAAATTGCACTGCATATTCAAAATGAGGCCTTACCAATGCTTTGTAAAGAGGGAGAATAACATTTTTTCTCCCTTGAATACCTCTCTTTTTACAAGACAATATCTTGCTGGCTCTGGCTGTTGCCGCCTGGCACTGCTTGCTTCCTTTAAGTTTGTTATCCACCAAAACTCCAAGATCCCTTTCCAACAGGGATTCCCTTAACACAGAGCCATTTATAGTATAAGCAGCACAGGGATATTTAAGTCCAAAATGCATTACCTTATATTTATCAACATTCAGTGCCGTTCCTACCATGAAGCAATAAGAAAATATTGCTCATGGCGCATGGCCCCTGTGAAGAAGAAAGGCGGCAGCCCTCCGCGTTATTTTTTTTCCTCTCCCTGAATTCCAGCGGCTGCGCTAAATGTACCTTTACTTCTGACTTGCTCCTGATAGTGGTGGTGCTGCTGGCTGCTGCCTGTCACCCTGCCCGATCCAGCATGATTTTCCTTTTCGATTCGGCAGTTGCTCTGCACTAAATGTACCTATACTTCTGGCCTGGAGGAACTCCAACCAATCACGGCAATGCATCAACATACATGCATGCCTGATTTACCCCTCAGCCGCTCCGTAACGCGGGACCAGAGTGGCTCCCAAACCAATCAGGCATGCATGTATGCTGATGCATTGCCCTGATTGGTTGGAGTCCCCCCAGGCCAGAAGTACAGGAACATTTAGTGCAGAGGAACCGCCGAATGCAAGGAGAAAAAGAAAATCATGCTGGATCGGGCTGCGTGACAGGCAGTAGCACCACACCACTATCAGGAGCATTTGGACACTTTTGGTGAGTGTAATTATTTTTAATTAGTGAGGGTGTATTTTTCTTGGGGGGAGGGGAGACTGGCTACTTACATACCTACCTACTTGGAGACTGGGGTCTACCTATCTACTTGGGGGCTGGGACCTACCTACTTGGGGGCTGGCTACCTACCTACCTACAAGCTGGGTTTCACCTACCTACTTGGGGGCTGGGGCCAACCTACGTAATTGTGAGCTTGTGCCTACCTACCTACTAGGGGACTGTGGCCTGTCTACTTATTTGGGGGCTGGCTACCTACTTGTGTGCTGGGGCCTACCTACCTACTTGGTGTCTGGGACCCACCTATTTGGGGGCTGGCTACATACCTACCTACTTGTGTGCAGGGGCCTACCTACCTACTTGGGGTCTGGGACCTACCTACTTGGGGGCTGACTACATACCTACTTACCTGTGGGCTGGGGCCTACCTTCCTACTTGGGGGCTGGCTACATACTTACCTACTTGTGTGCTGGGACCTACCTACCTACTTGGGGTCTGGGACCTACCTACTTGGGGGCTGACTACATACCTACTTACCTGTGGGCTGGGGCCTACCTGTCTGATGGGGGTTGGCTACCAAACTACCTACTTGGGGAATGACTCGAAATTGCCTAAATAACAGATATGATGGTATGACTACAGTTTTTACCAGATTGCACTACCAAACATATATGCTGCTGCAGATGTTGGATATTGTTAAAAGGAAAAACTTTTCCTCAACATCTTTCTTTCAAGGGAAAGTATGTATTTATGTGTTATAACAGTCTAAATAAATGTTTTCAAATACGAAATTATCAAAAGTGTTGCCACAACCCGCAAATAAGCCATGCCCACATGTTAAGCCACAACCACTTTGCAGCGGCGACACGTTGTTTCAGGTGCCAAAATTCCTAGGGTTACCCCTGTCAACACTGTATATACATACAATCCAGCAAAGGCAAAGTCAAATTAACAGAGACCAATAAGCTGCAAATAGATGTAATATGTAAAGGAACACTGGTTGGAGGGGACTACGTTTAGCTGATAGGGATCATCTCCTCATTCTAATGGTAGAAGCGTGCAATGCTATCATCCGTTTGCAATCTCTGCCACTGGTTGTCCTGGCACAGTTATAGCATTTGACATTTTAGTAAAGTGAATGATTTAAACACAGGGTTTTATTTACAAGAGAATAAGCTTGAAAAGAGTGGAGTGTTCACAGCTGCTACTAGATCATAAGCCATCAAGGACTATTTTACTAGAAAGGTTGCTTGGCCTCTCAGCAGTTTAAGGGGAAGTTCAGTGCAAATACATGTACTTTTCAGAAAAAAGAGCAGTATTTTTTTATCCCAATGACCTTAATCTGCCCATTCAGAATTTTGTCTGTGTATAAATAACTGCAACCGAAATACTGACTTCCTGTTTGCAGGACCCCTAGTAGTGACTGTTATGGTCTTGCCTTGACCCAGTGCCTGGGTTGATTTAGTTGCTCAGTAGATATCTGAGCATGTTTGACCCATCCAACAGCCAATCAGTAGACATTACTGTTAGGAACATTCCAAGGATGTGGTGCATCCTGGGAAAAAGAAGGACCGTTAGAACCTAAAATGTCAGGTCACTAATGTCAACAGCAGGGAACAGCAAAGGGTGTAAATTCAACTGATTTTTTAAAATGGGAAAGAATATGTAGAATAACTAAGATGGCATTACACAAACTAACAATTTACCAAATATTGATAATTTCCACTGAACTGGCCCTTTAAATTAAAACTAAATAGAATTCTGGGATTTCAGAACTGATTAAGAAAAATCACAAGATCATCATATGGGCATCGTTGAGCTCCTTCCATAAATGAACAAAGCAGTATGTCATTATACTGAGGGAAAAAACACCTAGCTTTTATCAGGGGCTGGGCTCTGCTGTTCAGTTGTAAAGTTGAATGTGCTTAATGAAACCTCTATGACCAAGCAGCAGAATACGCAGGTGTGGAATTGATGAGTGAATAAAGCTTCAGTCTTGCTTTTAGTTAAAATTGGCAGTTGTCCTGGAAATTAGTTCTACAGAACTTTCCGTTTTATCTCTGACAGAGCCAGGTGACACTGTGTGTGACTGTTGAAAAAGATTTTAAAAAACCCAGTAATTATCTTGAATAGATATTATTATTGTTCAAGGGGAAAACGGCAAATCCCATGGAGATGTTGGAGAAACATGCAGATGAAACTGTCCTGAACTGGCTCATACAGGAATTATTTTTCAGTAAACTGCTACCAGATACATATAAAATGATGGGCCTACTGGACCAAAGGGTTAGAGGGTTTGGGGACCATTATCACATATACAGCGTTTTCCATGGCCAAGCTTGGTCCATCTTTAAAAATCTTTTATAAATAAACAGGGAGACTCAATAAAAGTTCTTATTGTTTAAATTGGTGCTAACATCTGATTGGTTGGTGCTAACATCTGATTGAAAGCTAACATCTGATTGGTTGGGGCAAAATTAGCACCATTTTAATTGATAAGAACTTTTATTGAATAACCCTGAAAGTCCGTACCTTCCTTAATATAGACTATGTAAAAAAAATAATCAGACCAGACACAGAAGGCCATGACTGAGCAGATTTTTTTTTATCTGTGAACCTAATATGATGGCGACCATTAGCCCATTAGGCTGTGTACACATGAGTTGGCGGACAACTGATAGATATTTTGGTTGGTTGGCCTGAAATATTGGAAGTACTCAGTGAATGTGTCCATCCAATTTCTGGTTGTTTTTCCAGCCAGATCAAAAGAATAATCGTACATGGTGGAAAATCGCAGCTGATTGTGCTGGCTGTTATGGACCATGCTATTAATCGCACTGAAAGACCGCAAGTAGCTACATTTGCAGGGGCTGATGATGTTTCTGCAAGGACAATCTGTCAGTGAAATATGTGCCTGTGTGTACCTAGCCTTAAGATACACCAAGCTTACAAATCTATATATTGTACCTAAATGTTAGAGACTGGAAGCATAATTACCATTAAATCACAGCTGTATAATGTAGCAATTGCACAACCTACAGATATTAGTCATATTAATTTCTTACAGAGGAAATACTAATACTTATTTAAAACATGCTTTAAGAGTGAAGGCTGAACACATGGATTACTGGCAACATTTTTTCATTTAACACATTTAGAAAGTCCTGAATTGTATCATTCATCAGGCAAATTGTGATTCTTGTTTGTAATGTAGTTTTACTGGGACACGGAGGTGGGAGGGAGAGATGGTTTGTCTTTTTATCCACAGCTGCATTGCTGAACCTGGTTGTGCAATTTATCAAAGAAAGGACAGTATGCAGTGATTGCTAAAGGAACAGTCTTTCTCTTGCTGGAGTTTTTGTCCTCCGGTCCCAATATTGCAGTTTCATGCTGCATAACTAACTGTGTGCGTGTACATGTGCTTTAGCAGCATAATACAAGGTAATTAGGGTTTCTTGTTGAAAGTCATATTAAACCTCATTCAAAGCAGGATGAAAATAAACAAATAAATACAAAGATTAATAAAAACTCGCACAACTATTATTAGCCTCTTCTTCAGGCTAATGGACAGCTTGTGAGAAGTTTGGCACGCTGTCATTGGCAGAAAGCTTTAAACATCAAATACAGCATTGTTCCTCCTTTCTTTTGATAAGAACAACTTGAACAGCATAGATAGGATGCTTCCTTTTATCCACACAGCTTCCATTGCCTGTAAAGAACATCCTGATACAACGTACAAAGTATAGTAGTGTGGCATCCTCTAGTCTGTTCAGCACTTTCGGTGGTTTCTCTTTATTATTTAGATGCCTGAAACTGAAGCTGTAATTATTTTAAAGCAAAAGTGATTTGATCCCCTGTGGTTGGTGTCTGGAAACATCAATTTATACAAGGAAACATGGGTGCAGGATTTGCTCTTACCATACTGAGGGGAACAAGAATTATTGTTATTTAATTTTATTATACTGTATATCAGCAGTGATTTTAATATAGCTCCCTAGCTGCTGAGCTAATGCTCCCCATGGACTTCTAAGACTGTAATATAGGGAGCCAATAACAATCCAACATCAACATCTTCAAGCTTTGTAATCTATCCATACACATGTCTGATCCATGGAAATTGGCCATGAGTACAGCCACCTTAAGACATGTCAGCTAATAATACTAAGATGCAAATTATTTTTCTAGCATTGCTATAGCTTGATGGAGATGGTGTCCTTCTACTAGCTGTATATCACATAATTCTAAATACCAAAAAATCATTCTTGCTTTAACTCCTGATCATTGCTGAAGGGCCCTTAATTGGTTATTGAGTATGCTTTCAAGAAACCTGCTCTATGAGAAATCATAATAATAGTGAAATATGCAGACAAAAAGCATGCTAATTAAAGCCTCCTTTTCATAAATAGGCCCACGTTCTCTGAAGTACAAACACGGCAGCCACAGTATGTTCACTCTTCATCACTGTATGCTTTGTTCTTACTGCTCCCAGCCTGGCCATAAATGTAATTACATTTGAGTGGTAAGCATCTGTCCTCAGAGTCTGTGTGTCAGACAGTGCTGAGGATGCAAGGCCACAGGTGACATGTTTCTTGGTAACTGAGGAAAATTGGCGTCTGACTGCAGCCTTCGGAATTTTATCCCTGTCAAGGCGATTTCACGTAAGTGCCAGCACTGTCTCATTTCCACAGCTAAGGACACAAAGGCGAAAGTCATCTAAGTTAAAGTTTTAGTAAAACATTGGGGAAAAGCACAGTAAAGGCATCAGCAGTTTTATTTTGCTTTGTAAGATGAAAAAAAATGTCCATCAGGGTGGGGATCTATTTTGTTTGGGGCTTTTCCCATTCACTTATGATTATTGAAAGGTAGGCAGTGGTATAGGTGGTTGGTTCATCTCAATGGTATGTTATAAACAGGGTACACAACCTCTGGTGAACCAAATATTACTGACTACAGCTAGCAATTCACTAAATACAAATAAATAAAAACTCTGTAATAACAATGTGCAAAATATCAGGCTCATTTATCGCCCTGGGTAAATCTCCCAAACGTGATTCAATATCACATTTGCGACTGTGGGTAAATCCTGAAAAAGGGTTTTGCCCACAGTGACATTTTAACACCAGCCATGAGCTGGGCGTTAAAATCCAACACTGAAAGTAGCGCAAACACAATATTGAATTGCGAGCATAAGTAAGGAGCTAAAGTCACGTTAACTGATAGCGAACCCATTAGTGTGACTTTAAATCCAAAAAATAGCGCTGCAGCTCTCGGTAAATGAGGCTGTATGTAACTTCACATTTCTGCATCCGGCATGTTGAGACATGTCACCTGATTTCTGTTGATTTTATCATTCTAGATGGGGGGGTGGTTGTCACCTATGATGTATGAAAAACAAGAAACTTGCTCTTGTTACAACATTTTCATTTTCCTCAGTGAACTATTACATTATTAGACTTCTTATATTGTGGGTGGCAAATTCATGCAGAGAATAATGGAGCTATGATTCCTTTCTGGTGTGGGCTGAAAAGATATTATATTTCAAGCTGTGGCAGATCTTCTGTTATTGCCACAATGCACAAGAATACCTATAAGCAAAAACAAAAACCTTTAAATATATGTTTACTGTCTAAGATATGATTTTACAATGCAGGTTCTCTTTATTTGTTTATTTTTTTATTTACGCCGTTGGAATAATTTCTCTGTCACTTGATATAAAAGAAATAAATGAGTATTGTGTCATGATCTCTATTCCAAACTTATCCATGCCAGCAGTCTGAGTTTTCAGTGCTGAACCTTAAAGGGCCAGTTTAGTGGAAATGATCAATATTTGTTAAATTGTTAGTTTTTGTAATGCCTTCTTAGTTATTCTACATATTCTCTCCCATTTTTAAAAACCACTTGATTTCATACCCCTTGCTGTTCCCTGCTGTTGACATTAGTGAGCTGACATTTCAAGTTCTAACGGTCCTTCTTCTTCCCAGGATGCACCACATCCTTGGAATGTTCCTAACAGTAATTTCTAATGATTGGCTGTTGGATGGGTCAAACATGCTCAGATCTCTACTGAGCAACTGAATCAACCCAGGCACTGGGTCATGGGCTAGACCATAACGGACTGTACTAGGGGTTCTGCAAACAGGAAGTCAGTATTTCGGTTGCATTTATTTATACACAGACAAAATGCTGAATGGGCAGGTTAAGGTCATTGGGATGAAAAAATACATTTTTTTTCCCTGAAAAGTACATGTATTTACACTGAACTTCCCCTTTAAACAGTGGAGATGCCAACAGAAATTTCTTCTAATTTCTTTCTACCCTGCAACAGTGATTTTTGCCTGTTTACAAGAGACAGAAACAATGTGTATTGTACATCTAGTGCAGGTACCCACTGGGTATATGTTTTAATGTATGCAGGAAGTCTGACTTTTTTTTTATCATTGACCTGTTAAGCTGCACCTCTGGAAACTTACCTTACCAATGAATCAAAAATTAAACTGTTATGTTGGGGAGGGGTAAAAATAGGGAATAGCTGTAATTTAGTAAAATGTTACTGGTTTAACACTTAGAAAGGCAGTCGATAAATGTTGAGCCCCATTTAATTAAAGATTTCCACAAAACTAACCATATTATTAAAACATTAATCCATAACTTGTTGGCCCTGATAAGTAAGGTTAGCATCTCGGTTGAGAGGAACCAAGCTAGCATTTCTACTGGGCTATAAATAAGCCAAACCAAAACTAAATGGGTTAGATTCCTTGCTGGATTTGCTCAACTTTCTACTGTGGATTAATGGAATTGCAGGAATCAGAAAGGAAGTCAAATGCTACAATCTGAATGCATTAACACTTATAAAGGACACATAATTCTAAGGAATTCATTCATCTGTTCATTCAACAACCTATTCATACTGCAAGATGATATCATTACAGAATAATGTGAAAAGCACAAGAGAAATAGCTGTGTAACATTTTCTCCCATAGAATCTTTCATTAGGTTTCACTGTTGCCAGTGTTTGAAAACCTCCTTCAATGAAGATAAAATGTACATAAATTAATGAAATGTTCCCATTATCAGTCAGATCTAGGGGGGTTATATATGCCCTTCCAACTGTCCTAAATGTCCTACTTTCTTGCTCCAGAAATGGGTATGATTTGGGCTAAACATAATGTAGTGCGGGTAGATTTAAAGGAGTACTATACTTACCCCACCTCCCACCCTTCATTTCCTTACAATCAAAGTGCACAGGGTGAATGAATCTTAGGCGTGATGGTCACCTAACTGGATTTCCCAATCTACTTTACAACCAAAGTTACAGCTGTAACAATCGTTAAGTGTTGTCTACTTGGGCCTACTGAATAAGTCAAGAATAACATTTTTATACTAGTGAATTAACAATTTTATAGAATACATTTTATTTTCAGATACAAATACCACAAGAGATAGAGAAGGTCCCAATGATATCACCTTAAAGGACATGTAAACTGGGGCAAATAATTTTTTAAACTAATCACACAGTAATTCAGATTAATTACCACCAATCCTGCTTTTATTTTTATTCTCCGACCTTCCTATCCCTTGTATTTTAGCTCTGTGAGTTTTATGTGGTTAAAGGGGCGGGGCACAGCTAGTCGGTAAAGAACTGTCAATAACCCAGCCCCTCCTCCTGGCACACTACATGTAGAACTATCCATTCTATAAAATTAAAGCTTATTTCTCTGTCACTGCATGGCTAATTGATTCAGCATTAAGATCAGGAAAAGGAATAAGCATGCTCTTTCTGTGCAGATAAACCCAATCCTGCAGTTAGCTGCTGTCTGTGATAGTTAAGTCCCAAGGTAGCACTGTACCTAAAGAAATCAATTACAAAGTACCCCCCACCCCCCCACCCCACACACACACATTCAAACTACCTACAGCTAAAAGAAAATTACTTGATTCAAGCAGTGATTACAGCTCCCAGTGCTGCTTACCTTCCCATAGCAAAGCAGTTTTACTTTCACTTTAACACAAAATCCATCAGTGAATGCTATTGGCTGTAGAGGGGCACAGATCATCTCCACTGCACATTTTCCACTCTCCATTTGTGCCTCGGCTTTGGGAGGGGTGGATACATAGAGAGGAGACATGCATAGTAACTAGGAGTGAGCTGAACAGGACATTAGGAGATCTAGTAACAGGGAGCACTGAGAGCAAAAAGGGATCAAGTTCCTGGCAGCACTAAAAATATAGAAATGGATAAAGGCAAGTCATTTTTTTCAGTTTAGTGTCCCTTTAACAACAGCATAGAGCAATATTCCTGCCATTTTATCTATATCAGTGGTGGCAAACCTATGGCACGCGTGCCAGAGGTGGCACTTGGAACAACTCTCACCAGAGTTTGTTACCAGAAAGCTAGAGAGAAAGTGTAGTGACTGTCTGCAGCAGAGACAGGTCACATGCTATAACATTCAGCTCTGCTTAAGTCCCTGTTTTGGAACTTAAACTCCTGTCTAATAATGTAGGGGTTAATGGTCACAGTTTTAGATCTCAAACTCCTGTGTGGTAATGTAGAGGTTAATAGGTAATCTATAATCAATTCTATCTACTGTATTGGTCTGTGTCTATTTGAGTTGTTCTTTCGAAAGTAAAAACTCCGTATTCAGGTTAAAGGATCGTGTTGGTACTAAAAAAGTGTTTGGTTGGTTTTTTTTGGGTTTTTTTTACAGAGGTTCCTGTTATTGTTTATCGGTTTTACCAAAATATTAACAAGGTAACATTATTTTCTATCGTGATAGTGTTGCCTTATTCTTGGAACTGAATAACTAATTAGATTCATATATTCTTATAAAAGCGATTATAAGTCTCAATGTGTTTCTGGGGAGTTGCTGAGTTAAAAGACTTGTTAACATTGATGTCTATGTTTTAACCATACTGGGAATGGTGTGTATTATTCATGCGGTATTTAAAAAGAAAAATAAGGGCTAAACAAACAAATCAATACTCTTGATAAAAATAGTCCTGCAGTACAATAGACCCCCCCAGTTCATGTGATTGCGGGGTTCCTTAAATGTACCATTGGCCAACTTCAATAAACAAAGAATTATATCAAACACATACATACATACAACTAAATCAAAGGACAGGGTAGTGCCCAAAATGTTGCTTGTTATTTAATATAATTAATCAATAAAGACAAGCATTTATTTGCACAAATATATTTATTGTATGCCATTTTTATTAATTGTGACTTCACTGCCATAATTAGCATTACATGTGCTGCAAAATCCCATAGAACATTCTTCTATCTAGGAGATAGGGATGATGTTGCCTTAACATGGTCCTTTTTTCTGTGGTGCTTCTGGTCCTAATAACATTAGCTATATGTTGAGAATTTGATGGATGGACAATTATCAGATCTTCTGTGAATAGTAAGGAGGGGCCAGGGGGAAGAAATCTCAAGAACAAATAGAGGTAGGAATAAACTCCTTAAGAAAGAGGGTGGGGTGTAGATGTAAGAGGATAAAGCAAATTAATTCAACCTGCCCCCACAGGAAAGTGAAATATGACAAGAATGTAAGAAGACATTTCATACATAACCCTTATAAGGAGATATTAGGACCATTTGATGCCGTCACTGCATTATAGCTTTACTCTCTTTTTTTTCAATGTAACCATTGCTGTTGTGTGATTCTGATTTTATGCTTTATTTCTTATTATAGCTATGAAATATGCCCAGTGGTGTAACTACCCAGGAAGGTGTTGGCATGTTTGCAGTACAAAATAGCTCTAGCATATGATGTGTGCCCAAATATATGTAGGTTTTTATGTCCCTAAATATGCCACTTATATAAATAATATAGAATTCTACATAGGATTCAAAATTAGAAATGCTGGGAATTTGCACAGAACCGGGACAGAAGAGACCAACACCATTGCTGCAGATAAAATAGCCTTTATTCCACGCCTTACACGTTTCGGACAAACAGGTAATTGATTGTGGTGCAGTGATTGGCCGCTTTGCGTTTGGCACCCGGGCCACTGAGGCTGATGGGTAAGAGAGGCTAAAACCTATATATAAGTGTTAAAACCTGCTTTTTGGTCGTGTACAGAGTGTGGAAGCGTATGACTCAGGGTCTGTACACCTGAGTCACCAACTACTATAAGTAAGAAATTTCTTGAGCTAATTTTATTAAGAGTAGAGCCCACAAGCATTTTGTGCTATTCCTATTTAAGTAGAATTCTACATAACCTCCATTAGTGCAGTTTTACAGTGCTATGTATCAATATTGTCCTTCATTTTAGGATTTTGATATCAGCTTTAGGGTCTCTACATAGTTGCTCCTGTGTGCAAACACTAATGGTGGCCATAGATGCTAAGACCCCGGTTGCACAATATCTTGATATCGTGCAATCATCGGATCATGGATGTATGATTGGCCAGCGATCATTCTATAATTCTTTCTACTGGGCCATTGAAAAAAATCAGATTGTAGTGTCCATGGCCACCATAAGGTGAGTTTTCTCCAGATACTGGAGATCTATATTTTCTAATTCACCTTAAATGTGGCTATGCAGTCAGGAAAAGAGCACAGAATCTACATTTGTAACCCTTTAGAAACTTATCTGTAAGTGGATAATAACTCTTTCACATCTGCCAGTTTAACGCTGTACAGATTTTGCGGAGCCAGCCATAATGAAATGCATCCTCCCAGATTCAATATGACTGACAGCTACACCTAAGGTCAGGCTGACCCATTAAGAAATCCAAGCAAACCCCCAAGTTGGCCCATGGCCCATTTTCCATAAAATCAGATAAAATTGCTAACATTTAAAAGATAGGTATTCTGTAAAATAAAGTTAAGTTTAGTTGGAAGCTGCAGCTTTAAAAAAACTGTTGGCGTTTTTTTCCCTATGCCCCTCCTATGCCTACCCTTTAAGCTTGAAAGTTGCTAACATGTTGAAATTGTATAGTTGGATGTGTAGCTCTGCCCCTCCAAGATTTGCTGCTTCCTCCTGCTTCCTTGGTCTCAAAGGGGAATGTTTGTTTGCTCCGCTGCGCGCGTGATGTGACATTGATGCATGCACAGACGTGTGGCGAGATAACGTCACGGACGTCATGTGTGCGCACACTCGGAACAACTATCCAGATTCAAGATGTCAGCAACTTTGAAGCTGAAAGGGTAGGCTCTGGAGGGACATGGGGGGGGGGGATGCCAACAGGTTTTTCTTAAAGCTGCAGCTTCCAATTAAACTTAACTTTATTTTACAGCATTCTTTATTTTACAGCACTTACAGTACTTATCCTTTAAATAAAGTGTCAAGCCCAGAGTAAGACATTGCAAGAAAATAGACATAAAAAAAGCCAGTGGGAGTAAGACAGATACTGTAAGTAAATGAGTAAGGCAGATTAATGCTGAGTGGCTTCTTTTTATTGCCTTTAGGTAGCTTCTAACCCACCTACTGTACCTCCTGCCCCTTCAGTAGTAGACTGGTTTCCCCATTCCCCTAATGCTCTTCACACACACCCTCTGATGCACCCTGTAAGATAGACCTTGAGTGCCAAACAGGCAAATGATTTTGCATGAGCATTTGGCTGGTCAAGTTTGATCAAAATTGTCTCTGTCATATAAAAATACCTGTAGGTAATAACTGTAGGCAATACCTACTGTAAATCAAATATGAATGCAACCTAAGGGGTAACTGCTGGCAATTCAAAAAAACATTGTCCTGTGCTCTAGATTTGTAATTAGAATGCACATTGTGTTTCCAATACTTGTTATAGAATTATGGGTAACAATGCTCTTCAATATTTGATAAACCAAACAAAGAGCTGCCTGTGAGGGGTTAACTGACACGCTCTTTCTGCCTGCTCTGGAAGATGAAATATGTCATTTCTTTGGACTCTATCTCCCCTCCTCGCTTCCTTCTTGTTCTGTCTGCGTGTGGCAGGAGGAGATCTGTAAAAAGAGAGCAAATGCTTGATTGATCTCCTGTCTTGCAACCTGCAAGGCTGAAAACACATCCCAGCACCTATATTTGATTTTTTCAAGGCTACATTGGAAGGGGGATGGGCACGTGCCCCAGGGCTTACACATATAAAAATATATATTCTCTTGTGATCTGCAGGATTTTCACAATAACATATCTATTGTCTATGTTCAGAATCGTTGATAGAAACTATGAAGAAATGATCGATTAATTATTTAGTCACACACACAAAGATATGTCATGTGTCTGTGAGATGAATTGCAGACTGCAGTGCTAATGATAAGGGTTTCTATTTATCTATATGTTAGTCATCTATAAAACCCAAAAAGCAAAACAAAAATACACTGATAGGGTTCTTCGAAATCACTTATTCCCCTCCATTTCAACCCATTCCCACCTTGTCAACTAAAACAGAAAATTGGGTCACGTTGTTGATGTAATTCACAAGGCTTTATTATTCAGCAGCCTGCAAGGTCTGTGCACCACTGTCTTGTTCTTATTTTTCTGACCAGTTTAGTTATTTAGGCTTTGTTGTGCGCAGCATAGGGCCTTTACCTAGAGTCGAGCCTTGCACATAACAATGCATGGCCAATACTACAAATGACAGGTGCAGGGGTGTAACTAAAAATTAACACCCCAAGGAACTTAAGAATTATTTCCACACCAACACAGCAGTTTGTATATGGTTAGCACAGCTCCACTCCATTGAAAATTAGAGAGTTTGCATTGGCCTAATTGAAGGGTCTGGGACATAGCTGCAACCAGGCCACAGTTCCTGAATGGTGAGTGTGATATTCACTGTATTTAGTGTTCCATAGATTATGGGTGCTTGATTAAACGACTATGACTGGGGGAACTTTATAATCTGTATTGGCTAGCACTGATGCCTTGCAGCGCTGAGGTCCTGAGTTCGATTCCACCCTTGGACACATCTGCAAGGAGTTTGTATGTTCTCCCCGTGCTTGCGTGGGTTTCCTCTGGGCACTCTGGTTTCCCCCACAATCATAAAGACATACTGATAGGTTGTATGTGTCAAAAATGTGTCTTCGAGACAGGGCCTGATGTCTATGTATCCATGTAATTGTAATGCACTTTGGAAGATGTTGACGCTATATAAATCCACAATAGTAATAATAATCTTTAGATCCTTTTTTAAGAGCATGGTGGTCTACTTTATGATTCTTACTTTTGCTATTGTACTGTATAGAAACAAAAATACATGGATCTGCATAAAATTACTGTTAAAGGTTTAGTTCACTTCCAAAGTGAACTATTCCTTTAGTGTATTGATTGAAGGTTAAGGAGCTTTGCTTTGCTTCCCATTCTTCAATCAATGGCTTCGGATCCGGGAACGAAGATTCAAGAAACTTACCTTTTTGCGTGCTCCACCTCGGCCACAGTGAAATCCCCAACCGCTTCCTTGTTCTGTCTAACTATAGCGAGCATTATCACGCATGCGGGCTATAGTTGTGCAGAACCAGGAAGCAGTCGTTACCTGTCACTGTAGCAAAAGGTTAGTTTCTTGAAACTTTGTTCCCGGATCCTGAGCTATTGATTGAAGAATGGGAGGTTAGGCATAGATTCTTAACCTCCCGGGCTTCAATCAATACTTTAAAGGAATAGTTCACTTTGGGAGTGAACTATTCCTTTAAATCTTTGGAATGCTGTACAGGGAAATGCCCCCAAACCTCTGCAAAGCCAGGAAAATAGGTAGCGAGGAAGCTTATTTTACAGAAAGTTAAAGGGCAACTGTGGTCTCCAAACAAGTTAGGGTTAAATGAAAGCCTGCAGTACTTCCTTTATAATGAGCCGACAATCACATCTCTGTCTTCAGCCAGTGAGAAATGATATTGGGGTGAATGTTCAAACTTCCTGCTTCCAGTAGGTTGAGTGACATCACCTGACCTCTGCCCCCAAGTCCGGCCCAGAGGAGAAGCATGCTCAGTTAAGACTTAATGCTGGGGAAATCAGGAAGTACCTGGGAAAAAAAAATTCCAGTTGAGAAGGGGAGCCTATTAATGCAGACTGGTCACGTGACAGCAAGCTGGTCACATGGCTGAAAAAAGGACGTGTTTAAACAGGAAGTAATATTTCTGAATCTTTCCTCACAAATTTTATCTAGAGATGTAATTTAGGTTTTATTTTGAAAGTACGATGGAAGGCTTTTTATGTAATCCTAACTAGTTTGGAAGACTTGGAGACTACAGTACCCTTTAATGATGAAAGTATCCTTTTGCATAAGAGTTTGCCTCCATAGTCATTTACATTTCTGGCATCTTAAAAGGCTTGCCCACACCCAAAAATATGATTTGCCCCAGAGTTGGCCCCACTGTGTAGTGTAAAAAAATCTCTGCTTCTTATTGTTCTCCTGCAGTGCCTGTCCAAAGTTCCAAAAAGTGAAGAGTAGTAGCTGTCTGTGAGTCATCCAGTCCCTGCTACTTTCTTGCCCTTGTTGAAGACTCTAGCATGTGCAGGGGAGCCTCCCTCCATCCCTCCAGATCCATCGTGCCTGCTAGGTGTCTTACCTACATTTTTTACATAGGGGAAAGAAAACTACATGAATACCAACAGTGAAGGGGGAAAGCAAGACAGGAGAAAGAACGTGGTCATATGTAACAGGGGTCTCTGAAAAAACACAATATCACAGTAAAACCGTATAACACACTGAGGCAGCAATTGTTGCAGACTAAAGACCCAATACCGAAACATAAGAAAAACAACATCAAATACACAGTGCAGTGTTCTGATGAGTTTTCTGATTTGTATGTGGGGGAGACCAAACAGTAGCTGCACCAACTTATGGCCCAGCACAGAAGAGTCAGTTCCTCGGGTCAGGACTCAGCCGTGTACCTGCATCTTAAGGGAAAAGGACATAACTTTGAAGACTGTAATGTTAACATCTTGGCAAAGGAACAGTACTGGTTCAAGAGAGGTGTCAAAGGGGCCATTTATGTGAAAATTAAGAAACCAAGCCTGAATAGAGGTGGGGGGGGTTCAACACCAACTGTCTGCCATGTACAATGCTGTTTTTTCACCTTACCCTGGACACTTTCGATAACACCACTATGCAATCACACCTTGCATCAGAAGGTCCCTAACACCTGTTATATGCTAATTGGGACTTTCCAGGGTAATTAATTGCCAACAGATTCTTGTATGTCATTCTGAATTGAGAAACCATCTTCAAGAACTAAACTTTAAATCCAGTTGATCCAATTGAATATAACAGCTATATCATGTCAATGACCTTGCTTCACAAGCATCCTCCTGTGAGTTTTATGGCTAGAAACATATTTTTTTGTCATTAATGACTGGTAAAATAGTAAACTTAAATTAACTTGACAGTATTACTGCCACATGAAACCGGACATCTGTGAGCAGGGACTTTGTTTGATTCCTATCAGAAAATTTACTTCTGACCATCAGCATCATGGAGGCTTAGTCCGGCTGGAAGATTTCAGTTGAACCGCATCTGCTCTATTTATTTCAAGTAAAGGAAGCCAATGCAGTAGGGACATGTTTAAGTAACTTCCATGTGGGGGTCTGGATGCGTGTATGCAGCTATCTTCTCATATCACAGGTGGATTCTGTTGAATCCACACTGCCATATGCAACAGCACTTGCATGTGTATGGCTAGCTTTAGCATGCCAACAAGCAGGGCCGTTTCTAGCCATCTTGGTGCCCTAGGTGCCACCAGCATGTGGGCTGGTGGTGCCAGTTGGGGATGTGCTGGTGGTGCCAGTTGGGGATGTGCTGGTGGTACCAGGGGGATGTGCTGGTGGTGCCAGGGGATGTGCTGGTGGTGCCAGTTGGGGATGTGCTGGTGGTGCCAAAGGGGATGTGCTGGTGGTGCCAGGGGATGTGCTGGTGGTGGCAGAGGGGATGTGCTGGTGGTGCCAGAGGGGATGTGCTGGTGGTGCCAGTTGGGGATGTGCTGGTGATGCCAAAGGGTATTTGCTGGTGGTGTCAGTTGGGGATGTGCTTTTGGTGCCAGAGGGGATGTGCTGGTGGTGCCAGGGGATATGCTGGTGGTGCCAGCAAAATATACTTTTATTTAATGATAAGAACTTTTATTGAATAACCCTGATTGTTTCTAAGTAGAGGTAGTTGAATTCAGGTTATCTAAATACATATATGAAAGAGAATCATGCAGTAGCACCTTCAGACAATGAATGGATTTTATGTGTTGCTTAATGCTAATGGTGTCAGAAGACTTGCATACTTATCACAGCAAAGACAGGGTGTAGGTAAATAGTAATTGGTTTAGGCTTAAATAGGTAAATCCTGTCAGGGAACAATGGACTTTACCTATTATGTATGTGTATGAGCTTTTTCCGACCGAGTGCAGATGAACGTCCGTAGTCGGCAATCTGATCGATCGGGAATGATGGAAAATTTCTGTCGGACATTATCGTCTCCCTTTATTTTAAGTAGAGGGAGCCAATATGATTGTGCGTTGTATGGCCGCACGGCTGTCCGATCCCCATACCGCGTATGGAGATCGATCACGTCCGTGTGTGCTGTTCCCATGGTTCCCGTGGTATAACCAACACTGGTAAAACTGCCAGACAGTTGGTTGTAGACATGGATTTAGTACCTGTATTGTTATATGAGTTATACAAATAACCGTTCTAAGGATGTACTTCCCATGTTTTGTGTTGCTGTTACTGGTAGGATTAGTCATATTTAGAATGTTTGCGCACGGTCACTTTGCCTATACACTTCTACATTACCACAGTTAATTTCTGAAAAGATAAGGCCACTGACATCCACAGACATCGTTGTCTACTTAGTAGCTGTATATTGTACAGCATGGCAGTTGAACCTTTATTTGTGTATACAGAGATAAAAGAAGTGACCTTTTTATACACTAATTAGCTGTTTAAGTGTTACTTTTACTACTTGATTATAATGTAGCAATAAAGCAGCCATATGACTTGTTCTTAGCTTTGGTTATTTATGAATATTTCTGTAGTTCTTTAGCCATCTAAAAATACTTTGGCTAAATCAGAAAAAGTACATATTTATGGTTGTGCAGTACTTTTATTGGGCCCATTCTTTAAATATAGGCATTTTGTAATATACTATAATATACACCAGGCTTATTTAATAAAAGATGTAAAACATTTCCTGTAATGCCGTTTTGCAGCCACCAATCAGATGTTACCCTTTCACTGGTCTATTACAGTTAGAAAACATTTGATATCTGATTGGTTGCTGTGTGGATACACATGAGCTGTTTTTTGGGCCGACCAGTCAGTCCTGCCGAAAAATCAGCTTTGTTTTTGCAAGAGGCGGTGGCTAATATCGGCCGCACATTTATCCGAATTGAATGAACGAGTAATCAAGAATGTCAGTAAATGACCGCTCATGTGGTCCCCTATGGACAGCACAATCAGTTGCAGCAAACTGTAGGCCACGGCTAAAATTAATCGCCCAACCGTTCTCTATTGGTAAATGGCCGTCCAGGGCAAAAAATGGCATGGTGTGTACCCAGCCTAACATCACAGGCACAGTGTTGCACCTCTTTGTATATAATCCTTGCGTAGATGTTTTATATTCATCTAAGCAAGGAAAATATTTAACTGCGGTCCTTTAGTAAGAGTAAGATTTTTGGTCCTTTCGGTCGCAAGCTTTCTAAAAATCTAGTGAAATTTTCCATCAGGGAATATTTTGTCAC
Organism: Hymenochirus boettgeri; assembly: GCA_019447015.1. Classification (NCBI taxonomy): domain Eukaryota; kingdom Metazoa; phylum Chordata; class Amphibia; order Anura; family Pipidae; genus Hymenochirus; species Hymenochirus boettgeri. The sequence continues at coordinate 104,492,434 of CM033469.1, read as the reverse complement.
AATAAAGAACTATTTAATAGAACTTATAAAGATGATAACAAAAAAGTGATAGCACAGCCAAATCACCTAACAGCATGTGCAGGACATTGGAATGTATGATCAGGAACCAATAGATTAGTAATAACAGAGAACTACTGCTAAGGAGCAATGTAATCATAATGAACATATCTATAATCCTGCATTGTAAACAGATACCAAAATAAAGTAGCAATCTACAAAACCCCCAAAGAACTCTCTCTATTTAGGATTTAGACATCTATTCATCACTTATGTCTGAATCCTAAAGATGACAATATGCTCTGTCTTTCCACTATTATTGTGGCATTTTCTGTAAAGGAACATTGTTAAATTGAGCCCTGGTTTAGAACAATGACTGCTAGAGTTGTCGTGGTTGAGTTAAGTCTGAATTCTACCTCTTGAATTTACAGTGACTCTTTGTTTAGTCTCAAGGGATCACAATGCCAGAAAGCTATTAACCAAGTGCACAGGCCCAAGAGCATGCAGAGCTGCATTTGTGTAACAAACATTTCAGCATTAGAACACAAACCGTGTTGAGTTCTTGTTATAAGATGTTATCACAGCTGCTCTCTCATTACCATTAGCAGAAATGTTTATTGCACAGCCAAAGGCAGTAGATTACATTTATAAATAGATTGTAAGCTCTTCAGGGCATGGATCTCTTTCCTAATATGTCAAGGTTCACAACACTTATTATCCACCCCCAAAACTAAAATGTAACCCACTACTGGCCCCACTGTATAGTGTTAAAAAAATCCTTACCTTACTCCTCTGCTCCATATGGTTCTCCTGCAGTGTCTGTTCAAAGTAGAAGCCTGACTGTGTGTCATCCAGTCCCTGCTTCTTCCTGAGCCCTCCCTTCCTCCTACCCTCTGGGTTATATATGATTATTATATATAATGGTAGGCTGACTTTTATTATTTTTAGAAAAGTTGTCAAAACATTTCTGTTGTAGTTATTTTAGGAGTGGTTTAAAGGGGTATCTGTAATTGGGTGCCCAACCTGTAAAGATCCATAGCCTAGCCACTACCAGTTTTGCTTCAAATACACCATAATTTACTCAAGCTGTGTCCGCTGCTGCAATTCCATGGGGTGCCACAAGTAGACAGCATGTGGCCTGCAGTTCATGGGTTGTGCTCCCCAGGTTATACAGCATACAGTGTCAATGAAGTGTTTTTTTAAAGGGCATTTACACCCTCGATATTAATTTTTGATATATTCCAGAGCATCCCCTCTCACCCCCCACCGCTATGTTAGGTGTGTAAAAATAGAATCCAAACTATGCTTACAGCACCCCGCTACAGTGTTGTTCTGCTAGAACTACAAGTAAGTGGTCAGACCGGCAGCTGCAGCTGTGATTGGCAGCCAATCACAGCCGCGGCTGCCAGCAATAGACAATGCCACGAGGATCTGTACAGTAAAGTTCAGATTCTATTTTTACACTTCAAATATAGCGGTTGGAGGTGGAAGAGGATGCCCTGCAATATATAAAAAAATTAATGCTACATGAAGGACAGCCAGGTCAGGATCAGGAGGGAAGGAGGGGGGGGGGAGGCTCCCTTGCGCATGCCACTGTCCTCTCAAGGACAAGGAGGAGGCAGAAACCTTTTGGACAGTTAGACAGCTCCTACTCCTCAGTTTCCTGGACTTTGGACAGACACTACAGGGGAACTATAAGGAGCAGAGATGAAAGGTGAAGATTTTTTTAAACTACTCAGTGGGGCCAGTAGTGTGTTACATTTTAGTTATGGGGGTGGACATGCCCTTTAACAAAATGCCCTGCTGCTCCGTCTATACATATGATATTACATATTATAAAACATTACAATACCTTCAGGCTTACGTTGACAAGACACCAGTGGGTCCAAAGATTAACAGGCCATAAACTACCTGTAAAAAAGCCAGCACATTCCCAGAGTATTCCCATTAACACTTTCAGGACCAGCAGATTATTAACTTTAGCCCTTTCAGCTGCCAGCATTGACATGATATATAGTATGTACCTGCTTTCCATGTCTCCTCCATTGAATTGTTCACTCCTCACCTACTCGAAGTTCTAACTGGAGAGTTAGGATGGAAGGAAGAAAGAGGCAGGGATAGGGATCTCATGGCTGGTCACAGGGGTCACTGTTATAAAGTCTCCAGCAGTTTTTACCTGGCATTTTAGAGCTGAGCTCATCCTCCCCCCTCCTTCCTTCTTTCAGCTCATGTGCAACATTGTTTTCAAGTAGTGATAGCTGAGTTCAGAGGTAGCTGAGTTTAGGAGAGCAGTTCTAACACAGCAAGTAAAGCTGACAGGGAGATGCTAAGGAGAACACTGGGAGCCCTGATTTAAAGGGCATGTCCACCCTTGTAATAAACTTTTTATATAATGTAATGCTCCTTCCCCCAGCCCCAACCGCATAACTTTTATTTACAGAAAATGCCCCATTCTTTACTTACCATGCCTCTATCCTTTGCTGCACTGCCCCGGCCCCCTGCTTGCAGGGAAATGCAAGCAGGGGGTGGGACCGGCAGCCGCGTCCATGATTGGCTGAGAGGCAGCCAATCACGGACGTGGCTGCCTGAAGTTCAGACCAGCAAAGGAGAGAGGCATGGTAAGTAAAGATCGGGGCACTTTCTGTAAATAAAAGCTATGCACTTGAGGCTGGGGGAAGGAGCAGTACATAATATAAAAAGGATTTTACACTAGGGGGAGGGAGACAAAATTGGGAGGGACAGGGAGGGGGAGAAGGGCTGCAGTGCGCATGCCAAACTTCTCCCGGGGGGGAGAAAGGAGTCAGAGTCCAATATGGACTCTCCTGGTGGGCAGTTTTTGGGACTTTGGGGGGGGACTACAGGAGAACCATTTGGAGCTGGGATGTGCGGTAAGGATTTTTACACAATACATAGTGGGGCCAGTAGTGGGTTAAATTATAGTTTGGGGGGTGGACATGCACTTTAACATAGGCGCACTAGCTCCTTACCTAGGTGGCCTATGCCTAAAAACGTCCCTGAACCCCATTTTCGCCAAATTCTGACAACGCAATTTACAAAGCAGCATAAAGTTATCACCATCTTTTAACATTTGCTTATCGATTGCTAACCGTTCAATCGTATATTTAAAACTGCAATAAGTGTTTACCCATTTCAAATCGCCGGGTCTAAGGTGGCGAAAACACTTAAGTGCCCATATATTTAGCCTGCAAGTGGTCCTTGTAAGGTGTCAGTAAATTACCGTATGTAGTGTTTCTCAATACTAATAAGGGTCCTGGAGGGTGTTAGACTTTTTTTTACTGCTGTATTCTACTGTAATATGATTGCCATGTTTACCAAGATCGTTTTTTTAGCTTCGCTTGCAGACGTTTTTTCTTTTCGCCTTTAGTGACCAATGCCCAACTGCATGATCTCCTTAAACAAAATATGGGGAGAGTGCCTGACTCCAGAGTGTGTGTAGCCAGGTTTATAGCCGATGGCAGACAACTTCTACCATCCTTATCCAATCTATCCTAGTGGATACCCAGCAGCTTTGTCAAGCAGTAATCTGGGGGCATATTTATAATTGTTTGTTAACTTTTCACCGCAGTTTTTCACCAGATTCTGACTTAATACAATTTAGAAAGTGGCGATAACCAGTGTCGAAAAGTTATTACCGCTGCCTGTGGCCCTTCTGCCTATCGCTGCGGTAATGGCTTGATCGTGTATGTTTGTTCTTGTGTTTAGTTTCTATAGCACTTTGATAACAGACATACCAAATGTATTTAATCCACTTAGTGTAAAACTCTAATTACATTGGTTTCTATAAAGATTTTTCTCAATCTGCGTCTCTCTAGCTGGTGATGTTTGTAATGAGGCATTTTAAGGCACGTATCCTAAATACTCATCTAATTTCATTTCCATAAGTAAGGATGAGATTGGGATTTTTTTATGTTACAGTTATTATTTTTATGTGTAAATTGATCAACATTGATTCTACATTGATCAATGACTATGCATCCTGAGACAGGATTGTAATATCTGTGAATACCATTGTTATGTTTAAAAGAAATAATGGTTTTAAAGATAAAGTTAGCCACGGTCTACAAATCAGGGGTTCATTTAGTATTTGAATTCTCAGTGAAGTGCATCATTAAGGAACATTTGAAATGATTTAGTCGTATTGGTTTTGCGTGGCAAAGATCTTTGAATGCAGATTTATACAGTTATGTACAGCTGCAACTTAATTTTAGAAAGCTTGAAATTCTCCCAAATGAGCTGGTCTGGGGAATAGGGAGACAACAAGAAATGTGCTTGGGAGCTTTCTTTTTAAAACACACACAGAGACACCCAGAGGAGAAAATGAGGATTGATGTTGTGCTAAGAGGACTAATAGCACTAGGTCTTTGAATTCCTGAAATTGTCCCTTCTTGTCTTGTTTTCCATCTATTGTTTCCCTATACCGCTGTCAATCTGTCATGGTCAAAGCACAGGATGTATTGCATGTTATCAAATGATGCCACTTCGTCTATTAAGAAGGCTATAATAAATAATAAATGCGGAAAATGACAAGTCAATGAGATTCAGGATTGCAATGTTAACAAAAATTAACAATAATTATGATTTTAAAAAATGTGTAACACTATGTAACACTAACACTCCAGGTAAAATATTTTATTGGACATCAAATAAGGAACAGAAAACTTATAGAAAATGTAACACCCAGAATTCCATGGGAGCCTTTGTTTTTTAATTTAATGTATTTTTAATTTATTAATCGAAGTAGCTAGCTGCCTTGAGAAGTCCATTCTTTTGTTTGATGTGTGTCTTTAAAATAGACCTGTATTGCACACAATCTTAGCTATATCCACTTATATACTGTACCAGCTAATTTTAATAAGGCCCGACAAATTCCCAGTGAGTATTTACAGTTTCTGCATTTAATCTTGATAAAGAAAGCAATGCCTGTGAGGAGTAGCATTGTTTCATTCTGTTCTGAGTTTAATCAAAACCCAATTGTGTTTTTGAAAACAGACCACAGATCCAGATTAAAGGATAGTGCAGAAATTAATATATTTAAAATAACTATGTTCTTTCGCCTTATGCATGACTGACTACTCACTTAGGTATCAGCTAGCCAACTACAGGGAATTTTATGGAATCTGACACCAGCTTTACAAAAGATAGAAAACCCTCTAGAGCATTTTCATGACTGGTGATGGATTTTACACATCTGATTGGTTGCTGCATATTAGTAGCATGGACAAACTTCTGCACCTCTTATTGTACCAGCCAGTAACTAATAAGCAAAGATGCACAAAGTTTAATCTAGAGGTTATAGTTGGTAGAACACTTTTGGAAAAAAACTTATTTGTACACTGCCTAGATGTGCACAAACCTATGGTTTACTTAAAGGGTATCTCCAGTGTTTTCTTAACTTTCTTTTATCCAGATTAACTGAAGAGTGGGAGGTAAATAAACTATGTCTTAACTTCCATTCTTCAGTAAAACCTGCGGGGGAGAAGAAGAAACTTACTGCTGGTTTTCCTGAAGAACGCTGGATATACCCTTTAATGTGAACATGTGAGCAATCTTCATAAATAAATAGTAAGGCTGGGTACACATGGTCGGATATTTTAACCCAGTGAACTGTCCAACGCGATATTTCAGTTAATATATAGGGGCTAAATATCAGCTGTAATTATAGGTGTGACATACCAATGGCAGTCAAATTTTTATTCTAATCAAATGAAAGTTGTATTGGACAGGTTGGTAAATTTCAACCAATTGTGTGGTCTTTAATGGTCGATCAGGTCAAAATATCGGACTGTGTAGTTGCATGGAAATTTGTTACTTTACAATAAAAACAAGAATCCCCTGCTGGATGTAACAGGCGAAGAGATGGACTGACCTAACAGGCCACCAGATAAAACCATATTGGGTGCCTGGCTGAAAAGGGCCAAGATCCAGTCTACAAAACATACCACTGCTCTGGCCAGTCAATGTCCAGTGCTTTCCACTAGTAATGAGGGAGAATGAAGGATATATGTAATGGTGGTTCCTGCTGCAAAACATTTGGCTTCAGAACAATGGGAAATACAAAAAGTGTCAGCCTCTCTCATCAAATCATCTTTAAAGGACAACTCCACCCTCATAAGAACATATTTTAGAAAGAATGGCCTCTTTAAAATATGTTGATATATCATAGTTTGTCCTATGAATTCATTATTGTATGTCTGCTATGCTTCTGGATGTCTCATGGAAACTGAGTTTTTTAGAAACCTGTACTGAGCCTGGGCATGCTGAGAAGAGGCAGCTAGGGAATTAACATTCAGTCATTGGCTGAGATGTCAACTGTCAAATCCATAACTGACAATTGCTAACTGGAAGAACCAGGAAGCAGAAACAGGGGCAACAGGACATTGAGCAGGATTTCAGGTTATGCCACACGCATGCGTTTTCCCGCACACGTTTTCGGGTGCGATGCGATTGCGCATGTGATTTGCATTTCGTATTTTTTATCACAATCGCATGCGTTTTTCTATATCTATTGAAAAAAACGCATGCGCAGACGCAACGAAATCGCACATGAAATAGCATGCGATTCCGTGTGCTATTGCGTTTGCGGGCGTGCCCTTAATGTATTTTTAAGTGGGTGTAACAGGGTTTAATAAGGGTTCAATATTTCTCGATTAATTCTAGAATATTCAATTTTGAAAATTTAATTATCTAGGAAACCTTTCTTAATCTGAAAATGCGAGAATTCGTCAGGACTTCTTCCCTACTATACTGTTTATGAACATTCATGATACATACTTGATCAGCACACACCAGGAGGTGCGAGGCATTTTAAATGTCCACTACAACTGTGGTTTTAGAAGACTAAAGAGAAGGAGGATGCAAACGTTTGAAACGTTTTCAAAAATATAATATTTACTGGCGTAAAGGTCATGTTTAGCCTTTCAAAGCTTTCAAAAACAGTTTTTAATGTTCTATTAAAGAAAGAAAAATACTTAAAAGCACATTTACTTAACTATTATCAAGCTTCATCTGAAATTATATTTTCATGACTGAAAAGCGTTTCAAATATATTTAAAAAAACAGACATTTTTAATTTATAAGAGAAATAATCCTATACACATGAAACTGCTGTAACATAATGGAACAGGTTCCATTGCATGGGGATTGAGTGGCTGAGTGAGGATGCACAACTGCAATCATATAGGCTACCTCTATTTGAAGCAAAAGTAGATAATACGGATGGAAGATTACATCTGTACTATGTATACCATCTATTGTGGTCAGTATTTATTGAGTACCTTAATGTTTTTTGCCATGGTAATACCTTCCAGGCTTAGCACCTAACACCTAACAAAGAAGGAGTGAGCAATTTTCTTTTGTGGCCTAAAAGGACAATTATACTCTTGAAAACAACCTCCTCCCCATCACCCAGAATGAGGACCTGAACTGCTAAGTTCTTACCCCTGGGTACACTATCTATCTCTGGTAATACTTAATTCAAAGGTTTCCATCGCCAGTCCAGTGACAAGTCCAATGGTTAGATTGGTGAGAGAATGCAAATGTGAAAACTGATTGGAACAGCGAGGGAATAAAGTACAAGTATAAATGGAGATAGAAAATGTACCCAGGGGTGAGTACTTTGCGGTTCAGGAGAGGATTGGAGAAGGTAACTATATTTATCCTTTTACTAAAAGTATTAGCTGTGTTTCAGGATCTGATATCTTTTTTTCATAACCTGTACAGAAATCTAGCTACTTTTAATATCTACATTTAATATCTGTAATGAACCTGCATTAATCACCATTTAGCAGAAGCATTTCAGAACACCAAATACCAATAACAGCAGAAGGTAAAGAGGCTGAGAAGGGAAAAAGTCCAATTCTAGGTTGTGTTTTGGAAAATACTGACAGTATTTCTATATAATCAGGAAATAGGGCAGACAGTATTGCTAGGAAATCTTTTCTTCTTTAGGTGTAAATTTTTCAGCAAGTTCTCTGATGCTAGGTACACACAAGCGTGCTGAAATATTGGTGAAACATTTTTGGATGAAAGGACAATCGGCCAAAATTTTATTTTGTTGTTTTTGGACCAGCTGAACCAGCTGATAGCGCCAAACAGTTGATCGGGCCAAAAAATGTTCTTTAAATTTACTAATTTTAAATAATAATTCTTAAATTGCATCAAATTTGTGCAGCATTGCACCCATTTAACACAGCATATGGGGTCTGATGCAATAAAAGGTGAAATGCTATTAATCTGCAGCAACCAATCAGAGCGTATAATTTTTTTAACCTTTTATTGCATCAGCCGCTTAATATACTCTATATAGACTTAAATCAGACTAAGAAGTTATGTTTTTTTGTGTTGTAGTAAATGGTTTCCCTTGCCGTTCATGGGCTAGTGCTAATAGTTTATATGAGTTGTATAAGTTTCTAATATTCAAAAATATTGAAAATTACTGTTATAGTAGAATATAGTTCTGGTGTATCCATGGAAATGTTATTGAATGGTATTGTATTATTTCTGATTACCATTCGGAACCTTCCTCTGGATTAACTGTTAGGGTTATGTAGTAGGCTATAAAGGTTGGACTAGATTGATGTATGTCTTTATTCAACCTCCATTATTATGTTACTATACAGAATTATCTTAGAGGGCAGGTCCCTCCCCTAACTAAAAATTGCACAGTAGATCACCACTTCAAAATTGCAATAGTCCTGGATATAACTCTTACCTTGTACACAGCCCAATGTTTATCTCCCAGTCGCTCTTCATAGTCCTTCCATGGCCAACAGTCATGGCTATGACAGATGACATGGCTAATGATTGATTGTTGTTCCCCGAGCCATCTCCTCTACATATGTGCAAGCTTGTAAAGAGCTTATACAGCTTTAAGAAGATGCAGAAACCTCTCAAAAAGGCTTGAGACACCAAGAGCTAAACATCGGGCTGACTACTAGGTGCCAGTGTTACATCTAAGACCTTTTGAACTAATGGAGTTTGGGGGTTGATCTACTTATATGCAATTTTCAGTTTGGAGGTGGACATACCCTTTAAACAAGGACCCATAATCAGTTCCTGACATAAAAGAACAGTAAACTGACAACCACCAGGGCAATGGGCAGAGTCCCTGGATCAACAAAAACTTTATGCATTATAACCTTACTAAATATTAAATCAAAGAGGATATGTAAATCATTGAACGTGGTTGATCTGGTGCAAGTGTGTTGATAAAATTATTTAAAGTGTATTCATGAACAATTGGTTTGCTTTGGTTTACCTGGAGTAATGCTTTTAATTGCTAAACTAGATAAACTAGTATAAACTTTGAATTTGGCTTGAAAGACCGCATTTTAGAAGGGAATTTGTGTGTTTGTGCTGCAGATTTTAAAACTCAATAATGCCAATGATGCAGACATTGCTGTTTTTTACTTACCCTTTAAATTTGTCACATGCATTAAAGGTAGGTCAGTTGGTGTCTGTGTACTCATATCAGGTTGGGGGATAAAATACTAACTTTTTTGATGATTGGTCAAAATGTGTTTTTTTTTACTATAGTTACCCTTTAAATATGGCTGCGATGGAAATGGAATGGTGGGTTAGTAGGTGTGTGTACCTGGATCAGGTTGGAAGTTAAAAAAACAAACTTTTGATTATTGATCAAAATTAGTTTTTTTGACTTTAGTTACCCTTTACGTATGGCTGCCATAGTAATGGATAAGTAGATCAGTAGGTGTGTGTACCTGTGTCTGGTTGGGGGTTAAAAAAACAAACTTTTTTGATGATTGGCCAAAATTAGTTTTTATTTTACTTTAGTTACCCTTTAAGTATGGCTGCAACAGTAATGGAGGGGTAGGTCAGTAGGTGTGTGTACCTGTGCCACGTGGGGGTTAAAATAACAAAAAAGTGGAAGAATAAAACGGAAGAAGAAGAAATAGAAAGAGCAGGAATTTGGCTTTTTCAAGCCAAATTAATTATGCCATTTCTGCCATGACCTTGAATGATAGAAATAACTATATTTTTTCTCTTCCATCTGAGCTTTGTCATCAACCAGATACTTCTCCCCTAAATATCTATTGTACATCCTCCTGTTCCTTTTCTACTATCCAGAAGCATACAGGAGAAAAATTAAAGCGCCTCTAGTGACCATATACCATAAAGGGATAACAACTGGACAGATAAAAATCTCTCTGTTTAAAGGGTCTGTAGGTAATTATTATAAAAGAGTAATATATTCACTTCCTATAGGCTGTGTAGGTAACACATGTGATATGCAGATGAGCTTTCAGAAAGCAGATATATGCTGTTGTGGTGCAGAAATGATCTCAAGCGTCTGGAAAGGTCTCCTGTGTATTCATGTGCTGCTGTTGAATTGGAAATGCAAATTAAACTGTTTGATATATGATAATAAAAAAGGTAACTGAAGTAACGCTCAGCTTTCTGCTGGATATGTAATCCCATTGAACAATACTGAGAAATATTGCCTTTTTATTTATGCAAGGTTATAACAACTGTTAGATTTTTGCTGAATGGGATTTGCATCAAGATAAAAAGAGATGGGAAAGAGGCGGTCATTCATTGTATGTGTGTCCATCTAAGTGGTTCATTAAGATGCTACAGCTGGCACATTCCATTCTATTAAATAAACAGCCTTGGTGGTTTTCTGTGATTGAATGTATCTTCATGTATCTTCATTGTGATGTCCAGCTGTTTCAACTACAACTCCCAAAATGTTCCTTCCTTAAGAGGTTCAAACAAATGAGGGCACAACTTGACATGACTTTTTTCCCCATGGAATGTGTTTTGAAATATAGATTGTAGAAAATATACAGTGGTTTTCCTCATTTTTTACCTTCTACTATATGTGCCTATTTCCAGCTTTTAGGGTAATGAATGCATGCAAAGAAAATGACAACTTGTTTTTATGACTTGACAGTTTGGGCAGAACTTGAGTTGGGTTGTAGTGTAAGCCACCACAGTTAAATTGTATGTACCCTAACATTACAGTGCCACCTAGTGACTTTGTACAAAGGAAGAAAACATTTACATGCTTTTGGATTTATTTTTTTTTAAAAAACATGTTTTAATATTCACAGCTGACTACTCCTGCCAAGTTGAAAGCTCCACAATTGTTCCATTTTTGGAGCTTCTATGGTGTCCTTGATCACCTTTAATAGGACAGGTTTGCCAGAGTTGGTAAAAGTTTAAAAATATAGCTGCTTCTTATATAAAACATATAACAGCCATATATATTTATCATTCTTGGCAGTTCTTGTTAGATCCGTGAATTACATTCATGTAGGTGAGTAAATGTTTCAGCCTGGCAGTTGAGTTAATTACACCCCAACACCACCCACACCTGCCTTAGTTATTATAAGACAGGTACAAAGCTACAGCTATTTAATTAGGGGGAGATGCAGTAATGGACAGTATTGCCCAAATAGAAGTAAATCACATGCTACTCAATGGAATATTGGGTCAGCGAGTATTTTTCTCTTTGCTAGCAGGAATTGCTTGCACCATTTACATTAATGGCGCCGGCCCCCAATTTAATAAAAAAGTTGTTAGCGTCAATGCAGTAACAGTCGCAAATGATAGGTTGCTGTGGTTATTGCAGGAATTATTCTAGGTTAACAAACAAAATGTTGAGAGCTATACTACTATATCAAGCGCTTCTTTCCCATAATATTACACAAAGAAGCCCACACTTTATTTGCAAGTACAGTTACAGCCAATTGTATATGAGCATATATGACTTTTATATAAAAGATCATGTACATTCAAATGAAAAGGAGAAGGCCATTGGAATCTTGTATACTAACCTAAGGCTGTAAATATGCATGGACGGCGGACACATTTGCACGCGTCATTCAACTACCTCCCACAGTGCTGGAAGGATTTGAGTAGATGCGCACGGGGGGGGGGGGGGGTACATGTGCAGGGATATGCGTGTGAGGGGGGGTTCGCAAGTGAGGTGCGTGTACTGCAGGGTTTGCTAGTTCTTTGTATCTCTTAGATCTCTAGTAACCCAGTAATATACAGAGACAAAAGAATGAGGCTATTGTCATTGCCTTTAATCAACAATTACTTGTTCTATCCAAGATTTTCTCCTTGATCAGGAACTGTTTATTGTAGATGTGTGCACCAATTGTGCAGAAAATATACTTGCTCTATAGAACTCTGTATTTCAGTTGCTGCTGGCTGAGGCCAGCACTTGTGTCTCTTTGGTGCAGTGCAGCACTGACAGCCAGACATGCTGTGCTAGCAGCTGATACATGACATGCTGACTGAGGGAAGACTCCTGATGTATTGCAAAGGGTCACTAGTAAAAGGCTCATCTTAGCAGCTCCTCCGTGGAGTCTGTCAGTGTGAGTGCTAATCTGACATTCTCCTTTATTAAAATAGCCAGATAACGTGTAATTAACAGCATAACTCTACAACGTGAAATGACATTTTTTTTGTTCTTTTAAAAGAATCTGTTTTAAGAAAGATTTTATAATTTACCATGCTGATTGGCCAAGGAAGCTGCTTTAATGGAATATAGAAAAGAAATAAAACGGAGCCCCAGGCAGTGATGTCACACAAGTAAGACCCCTCTATCAAAGAAAAAGAGGATTTTGCCTAAATTTTTATGGGAATGATCAGTCAGGATGGAAATTATGGCAGATAAATCGGTCATAGAGGCTAGTTGGCCTAATTGGACCCATTGATGCTTAGAATATATATTAAATGCACCATAGCATCATATGTTTTCAAATTAGCTGCTTCTCCTTAAAGTCTATGACATAAACACTGTAACCCACGTCAACATCAAAAACCATATTTAACAATAAAGGATTTAATATGCCAATTTGTGCTGCGTGCAATTTGTGCAGGTATTTCCTGGTTCCTTCAAACAAATGTCTATTCATTTGTTATTCCCACCTGTGATAGTCAGGGCCACAAAATCCTCTGAGGCTTTTTAAAGCAGAGTAAACAGTATGGTACATAATGTGTATATTGTGGTTTTTATAAGCATTTCTGTACACAGAGACAATACATTTAGCTGTTTGATCTGCTTGGCTGCACAGATCAACTTATATAAAGGGGCACAAGATTCAAATCTTTCATCTATGTGACAGTGTGAACATGACCAAATTAAGGTCAAGTACTGTACAACACACTACTAGTAGCTTTATTTAATGTTATGGATGCTGAATGTAATCTACTATGTAAACACATACATATAATATACATTAATTGAAGAAAGCAACAGTGCCAGTGGGAAATACACTGAAATGATCTGCCTTCTACATGCTATACAGGAAGCCATCATTCTGTGGGCCACATATATGTAGGGTATGAGAAAAAAAGCCAGGTGGACATTTAATACATGTGTAAAACATGTATAGAGTCTCTGGTTTGTAAAAAAAAAAACAGACCATTGATAAAATGAGATTTTTGCTGTTAGAGAGATCCCTATAATCAATGTCTGGTTATGACCTATAAAACTTATTCCGCTAACATAACATTCGCTGCTTTTGAAAGTTTAAGCTTTGTTTTTGTCAAGACAAAATATCCCTAAAGAAAATGTTTACTTTAATTATCAAATCAATTGTAAAATCATGTCTATGAATACAAAGGTTTGTGCTGTTCCTACTGTAAGCAGATTCTTCTTTTTAGAGATGCTGGCAATTTTTTCATTTCAATGTGCAATAACATCTTCTCAGTTGGTGACATTGCACCTTTGCATAGTTGTGTTCATGCAAAAGGCCAGTGTTAGAAGCTCTGAAGTATTTCATGGGCAAAAAATATTACAACCACCAGTGTTTCCATTTACAGCATTGCAATAGCAGCAGGCCTACCAGCTATTGACAACAATTATGCCCTGGCCCTAGAGGCTAAACGTCACAACACATCCAAATAACTGAAAAAATTAGGTTTGTATTTCTCCATCAGCCATCTGTTTTGATGGAAATATGGTTCCTGGGATGAGTGTGTGTATGTGAACAACGCACAACATGTTTCTCATTTCAGCTACTTATGATCCAGCTGTATCCTTCAGCAAAACAACACACACTGTCTAACACCCAAAACGAGAGCTTTTTACATTCTTTAGGATATACAGGCCTATACATGTATGTGGATGTTTACATATTTGTATATATGTTTTACTAATACCTAATTAAAATCTCTGTTTATAATATAGATATATATATATATATATATATATATATATATGTCTGTGGTATTGTTAGGCACTCACTTAGTCGACATTAATGCATTGGTGCTACTGATGAGAATTTTAAATATAGTTGGTTGTTGTCAGTGCACACATAAGGACTTCAATTCCATCAAACGAACATTTTATTTTTATTCACACATATTTAGTGTAGACAGAGACGTTTCGGTCGTGGTTTTTGACCTTTGCTGTTTACACTAAATATGTGTGAATAAAAATAAAATATTCGTTTGATGGAATTGAAGTCCTTATGTATATATATATATATATGTTCAAATTGCTTTTTACATATAAGTCCAATGTAAATGGTAAGCACCCCTTTTCACTCTGGCATAATCCTGGGTGCACAGCACAGCATATCCAAAGGTTGAGCCAGAAGATAGCACTCACGGGACTTTTTTAGTGTATTCAAAACTGTTTTTTATTAAACATCAATGCGTTTCAACTCACACGTTTCAATTGTACAGAAAAGACTCCAGCACTGAACTACACATATAACCATAAATAAATCACTTGCACTAAGGAAGTTAAAATGGATACCTTTAGTTACATAGTTTGTACAAACATGCTTTAAGCACATCAGCTGGGTGGGTAGAGTTCCCACTATCAAGCCATTTTTTGTATATAACTTGAAAAAGGAGGTACTAGCTCTGAAATGTTGCTACTAATTGTCCAAGGGGAATGTTGAAATAATAAAAATATAATTGTTGCATTCAAGACTTGTGTGCTGTATATACAAAGGACTATATACATCCTTTATATTATATTTATTATTTCATAGCAGATTGCATAAAGTTTTTAGGAGCTACCAATGATAAAGGGGCGTCATCAATATGAACTATGGTTCTAAGTGGGGTGCCACAGGGTTCTGTGTTGGGGCCGCTATTATTTAATCTGTTTATTAATGATTTGGAAGTGGGTATTGTCAGCAAGATTTCTGTGTTTGCTGACTACACAAAACTTTGTCGACCATTAAAAACTTCAGAGGATGTGCAATCGTTGTAGCGGGATCTAGATAGATTGTCACATTGGGCTGCTAAGTGGCAGATGAGATTCAGTGTTAATAAATGTAAAATGATGCATTTTGGACTTAAAAATCCTTGTGCTGCTTATATTATAAATGGCTCTGTGTTAAGTGAATCCCTGTTGGAAAAGGATCTCGGAGTCTTGGTAGATACACAATATATAGAAAATTGGGCTGTTGTATATCCATATTAAAGTGCAACTAGAGACCAAAAATATAATATATACAAAAAATAGAATTTTAGTGCACAAACAATTCTAATTGCATATTTGCTACCTTATGGAGGTAGCCAATATGCAATTAGAATTGTTTGTGCACTAGAATTCTTTTTTTTGTAAGTGTTAGTAGATAACAAACTTTAAGGTAGCAAGCAGTGCCAGTCAGCAACAGCTTGAGCCAGCATGATATTGTCTTGTATAAAGAGAGGTATGGATTCAAGGGAGAAAAATGTTATTCTCCCTCTTTACAAAGCATTGTTAAGGCCTCACTTTGAATATGCATTACAATCTTGGAATCCTGTATATATAAAAAGGACATCTTGGAAATGGAAAGAGTTCAGAGAAGGGCAACTAAATAAAGAGAATGGAGGAGTCTGAATATGAAGACAAATTGGATAAGTTACAATTATGTACACTAGAGAAAAATCGCTTGTGTGGGGATATGATTACTGTGTATAAATGCATTAACGGGCCAAACATTAAACTATCTGGGGCATTGTTCACCAAAAGAATATGTCAGAGGACACGTGGATAACCCTTAAGACTGGAAGAAAAGAAATTTAGACTTCAAATTCAGAATGGATTTTTTACTGTGAGAACGGTAAACTGTTGTAATGGCAGGTTCATTAGATAGTTTCAAAATAAAGCTGGATGAGTTTCTGCAAACAAGGAAAGTTGCCACTTGGAGTCAGGAAGGAATTTTTTGCCCTTCATAATTCTGGTGTTTTTTTGCCTTCCTCTGGATCAACAGTTAGGCAGGAAGTGTGGCTATCGATGAGTGGGTTGAACTGGATGGACATATGTCTTTATATAACCTCAAATACTATACTATACTACCTGTATATATGAATGAGGTGAGGGGTAAAGGATATTATATATAGGAAAGGTGTATATGTATGTGTGTATCATATCACTATTGCCATTTAAGTGACCATCAATAAATGTATATAAAGTATAGCACTGACCTGTATTAGTACAAGACAAAATATGAACCTTATACACAATATATAAACTTACTTATAGAGCTGAGATTCCTATTTTAATATGGGATTTTTAAAACGGGAGGTAAAGGATGATACTTTGCATGTCCCTGCCCATATGTTTATATGTTAGATTATTAGGGCAATGCTATTATAATAAGATGAGACTGTGAGGTACCTACTGTTAAAAGAAGGCTCTATTTTATTTTATACTCTGTGGAGAGCTTTTTACACCTTTAACCCCACCTCACCTAAAACTATAAAGCTAATCAGTATCCTATATTTCCAAGTCGTAACCCCATAGCAACTGTTAATATGGAACTTGCTGTGGTGAACATAGCAAGTTAATCTGGATCCAGTACTGGGTCACAGGTTGCCCAATGGTGCTGTTTAGTTTGAACCACACATTGTGGCAGGATTGCCTGGGTCTATTATCAGACCTGCAGGATTATCCTATTTGGTTCCCCTGGATGCAGATGACAGTTTGAATAATAGTTAATTATATCCCTGTGTAAAGATGCTATGTCCACTGTATCCACACTTAACAAACCATACACACACATAATTTCCACTGTGCACCAACAGGCACAATTTTGCTAGTAAATATATATCCAGACAAGTAGTAGGTAATTAATTATCCAATAGGTCTGTGGGTTATATGGGTTTAAAGTAGAAAGGTGGAAAAAGGAAGAGGAAATAGGAAATCGATTGTGTAGGAGTTGGGGTTTGGCGTTTTTCCCTATTTGGACCAATTTTCAGGAGAACTATCTATAAAATAGTTCAATGTTTTAAATATTCAGCTATGAATTAATACAAGCGGTATAGCCCCCAGAAAATAGTTATTTATATACATAATTCTTGTCCTACGGTGACCAAATAGTAATAAAGAGGAACAATCTACATCAAAGGAAATGATTTGTTTCTTTATAAATAGGAGAATTCTAAATATAAAAAAGACGATTAATTATGCCCTATATCGGGCCAGCGGAACTAACCACTATGGGAAATTCCAAGTTACTGAGCATGCCTATAGCTGACAAATGATTGTAGCTGGAAAATGGTGGTACACAACTTTGTAATTTCAAAATCATATGAATATATCATCACTATGAAAAGAATGATGCCTGAATAGGCCAGTAAAGAGAGTGTTATGTTTCAAGTTCAGTATTTGTAGCCTTCAAGCTTAAAGGTGAATTTTTTTTTCTCTGAGAACATTAATAGTTGAAATTTTTGGAGGTCCATAGTTCTTAAAATTGATGCTGGACCACATTAGAGTATGGCCCTTACTGCTAAATATATGAGCTAAATTATTCAAGTAATAATAATAGGTGGAAAAATTCTTGGCCTGGTGATATACGCAGCTCGCAGATGATCTTACATGCCCCATTATAACTGATATTATGCTGACAACCACTGTCATAAAAAGGATCAGATTTAACTTGCATGTTCAGGTCCATTTTGGATTAGATAAATTTGATAATTCTGGAGAGTCCCAGCTTTGAATTTCCTCTATGTTGGAAATTCAATATAACCATGGAACGCAGACCAAACTTGATCCCTGATATAGGTAGTAAAGTGTCTGTAGACAGAGAGATTTTCTATAGGATCGTGCTGGGTTGTAGCTTTCTCCATTCAATTGGTGTATTCTACCCAGAACCTAAAGTAAACAGCTGCACAACCAATTTTTGACCTACCACTGTAGAAACCCCTTTTTTTAAAATCTATAATTATAGGTAAGGAAAGAGCTAGCATTGAAGGTAAGGGAATCATCTGCTGAAGGGGGGGGGGGGTCCTTTAATAGTTCACTTGGAAGCTGTTATCTGGATACAATATATCATCATATCATCTTATCCTGTGTTTGATACGATTGTGGGAAGTCTTGGAAAGGTTTGTGTCCAAGTGAAAAATAAGAATGTCATGTTTATAGTTCCAGCTGATTGTTAACATTAAACGCCTACTGCAATCAACAAGTGTTAATTTAGAAATATGTGTCTCTATTCTCTGACCTTTATACAGTATGTTTGTAGAGCTGGAGCTGGAATGCAAATCTGGTTATTGGCTTAGCAAAATACTTTTTGCATGTAGTTTAAGTTTTAAAGAAGTGCACATCTATTTTCAGGTGGTAGAGCATTTCATTATTGTAACCCCCTAATCGCTTTTTATATTTCTTGCACCATAACCCTGTAGTAAAATCTAGTTTCTTCAGTTTAAACAAGAAGTAATATGTTTTGGACTTTGGAGTTTGTTACTTTGTTTTCTTTCTACACTGCATGTGAGGTCATTAGCAGAACCATGCAGGTACATTCTAAAATCAGCAATACAGAAGGTACGGAAAAGTGGCTACATGTAGAGGTAAAAATCACGTCTTTATTTGGGATCTCATATAAGTGAGCAAACCACCCAATAGCTTGATGCTTGATGCGTTTTGTAGTGCTACCACTTTATCAGAAGAACAAAACGAGCCAAGCGTGTACCCAATTTGATGGTTTGCGCACTTATAGAGATACCAAATAAAGACAGGATTTTTACCTCTACATGCATCCACTTTTCTGTACCTTCTGCATTGCTGTTTCTGCTGGGTCCTCTAATGTTGAGAGCTCTAGCACATCTGTAAAGTTTCTAGACAACAATTAATGTGTGACAAAGGCAACATGCTTTTTTTGACAATGGGTTGCACATTGTGGCTGTTTTTTCAAAAGGAACACACAAAACTAGTGCTAACAGTACCATCAGTTTGAATGTTGGTGGATAAAAGACTTTATGGAAAGTTTTGGTCGGAATACATTGCTGCATTTCTATTTGTAGATTGTAGCGATGATTAAGAAAAATAATTAACAAAAAACAGCTGTTTTATGAAAATATTTTGTGAACCCTAAAGCCTCAAATCAAGCATAAGTAGGATGCAGCATCCAATATAATTACTATTGTCAGTTGAAGAGATCTGAACAATAGTCGCTGGAACCAGTGGCCTGCGTTCTGAAAGCACATTTTATTATTTCATCTCTATATAGGTCAGAAGGAAATGTCCATTACAGAATCTCTGTAGTGTGTACCAATACTCCATTCTTGGATCTCTATTTCAGTGGAACAACACAGCAACAGTAATAGCAAAGTGCATTGCTCCTTCACATCCCCTGGAGAGCTGATCTCAAAGAGGAAAAATGACGCACTTCAAACCTCTTCACTGTTAGAGAAAGGCCAATCAGGACTGAAAATACTGAAAGGACAGAATTGGGTTTGCAAATCAAGTTATACATTTTCCCTTGCAGACCTTTATATATCCCATCAACCTCCCTTTAATAAAGAAACCTGCAGACCCGGCCACCACAACCTTGTTTTTTAAGCCTCCAGATCCCCTACTGCCCATAACTTAAAGGATAACTATACTGTAAAAATAAACCTTTTAAAAATGAAAAGTACCTGGTGCAGGGAGGTTGGATTGATAATTCCTACCACACAATATTGTTTCGTTTAGGAGCTACAACGCATACAGTTTTAATTTGCCAGTTTAGACCTTGACTAATCCTTTATTAAAGATAGTGCTGAAGCCAGGAGGAAGACTGGCAGAATCTGTTTGCTTTGGGCTGGTGCTTCTCATAGAAACAATATTGGGAGGTAGGAATTACCAGTCCTATATCCCTGTCCCAAATACTTTATATTTTATCGGTATTTTAAAAAAAACTTTATACACATGAAGGTTATCCTTTAAACCCAAGGTTTAAATTCATACAGTTCTTAGAGAGAAATATATATTAGTGTTAGAAATGCCTTTTAGATGGAATTCAATTTAAAAACTTTTATATTCAAAATAATTGACATTGTCTTAACAATTTTTGTTTGTATTTTCAAAATGTTCACCCGGAGCACAGAGTTGAAATTTTTGATAACATTTATTCACCCATATTACACATACAAAGGGCAAAGTTTCAGGCTTTTCTCAAGCCAAGGAGGTGTGCCCAAGGTGTGCCCAAAACAATGCCCTTTGTATGTGTAATATGGGTGAATACATTTTTGCAAATTTGTGCTCTGGCTGAATTTTTTGAAAATGCAAAGGAATTTATTGACCACAGGCCAGCAGCGGTGTGGAACAGTAAACCACAGAAATAAACTAGGTTTATTTACCTAGCCACAGAAAAGCCACAGTATTACAGTTTGGGCTGTTAAACACATATGAGGCGTATGGTATAAAAATATCTATGGTGTATGGTATGAAAAAGTAGAACAACTTTAAAGTTATCAGGGAAATACAAAGTAGAGAGTCTTTTCCCAACTACTTTATAGTAATGTTGGGTATACACAGTACAGTTCTTTAAAGGATGACAGACAAAATCTTTAAAGGGCATGTCCACCCCTCTTTCAAAAATCCAGTATGTAGTAGGACACCCCCCAAAAGCTGGGTTTCGTTTTACTTACTTGTAACAAAGATGCTCCCAGTGTAAAGCTTCTTACAATCCCAAGCTCCAGCGCCACGACTCCTGGATACTTTGGGTAAGGGCAGCCAGTCATGGCCTTAATAATGACATCACAGCCAATGGCTGACTGCCATTCCCGAACGAGTCTCAGCTGCTGCTGCTCTGCCATGTAAAGGCGTGGACTTACCGGCACTGGAGCGTGGGATTGTAAGCAGCTTTACACAGCCTGGGAGCATCTTTGTTACAAGTAAGTAAAACGAAAACCAGCTTTTGGGGGGTGTTCTACTACATACTGGATTTTTGAAAGAGGGGTGGACATGCCCTTTAAGATTCTGTCTGTCATTTTCTAAAGATCGTTCTACACCCAGTCCCAAGTGTTCTCCCTATGGTTTAAATTTAGCCGACTCCTTATACTTTAAACCAGGGAAATGACCTTGGCCAAGGGAAATTTTCGGGCACTTCCGAGCAATCCCAAGGCTAACAACATTCACCGGAACTCTGGTACACAAATTAATGATAATGAGTGTACCCTGCTTTACAAAACCTTTTTTTTTTTACAATCAGGTCAAATTTCTGAAACCTCCCTTATGTATATTATTTATACATTCCTTTAATGTCTCTTTTGCATTTTGTATTGGTATGCTTTAATTGCCAAGCGTTGCTGCTGATCCTAGTGATTATAGAACCCTGTGCAGTTTTAACGTTAGACACAGGTAAGAACAACATACTGTTAGGAAAGTCTAAGGCTACTTTGACACGAGCGGCATGATTTCCTGGTGGTTACTGTTGCTGGTCACCACTGATGAAATGCTACATGTGACATGTAACATCTAGCTAAGAAACTGCTAACAAAAAATATTGCAAGTTGCCTAAAAGTGTCCTTGATAGTGAAAAGATCTTTATTAATCATTATTGAATTAATATTTTTCATAAATCCTATATTACTCAGTTAACCCACAAATCATCTAATTCTAATGCAAAGATGAGTTTAAAAAATACATGTATTTTATACATTTTCTTCAACACACACAAACATAATCTAACATAGGCCCACTTTGCTCCAGTGTTGTGATCCGTAGCATCCAATCAGTGATTATAGTGAGCAATCTACTGCTGGTGGATAATGAAAGCAAATATCTGCCTGATTGCTACTGGTTACTATACTGGTACCATTTATCACCTTGGTTATTAAATGAGCCATATTATTTCCAGCGTTTTCACGGGTGACAAAAATGTGACTGTCTGCATCAGGGAAAGGGGATGTAAGATTTTGCAATTTGCTGTAAGCAACATGAAAACACATGTACTTAATGATAAACAACTTCTCTAGCATAGTCTGTGTATTTAAAGTATGCTTCTTTCAACAGACCTAGCAAATCTTCCATTCCAGGAACCCTGGTAATGACCTAACGTAAACCCCAACCTCATCGGCTTATCCTTTACAATGCCTTAGGGCTGGTTTGGATTGCACTTGAGTTTTAATAGGAGATATCTATTAGTAGAAATCTATTGGAAAAGCAGCACAAGATAGGTTGCTATTGCAAAGGAATTCTCGACTGCGTAAGACAGGTAACCAAACCCATTAAAAATGTTTTTTTAACCACATATTGAAGGTTGTGAGTTCATGTAACCAGCAAACCTAGTGCATATGGCCGCACAATGGTAGCTTCATTTGAGGAAGCCTCTATCATTGCTCCCAACTTTAGACCATATGGTCAGGTACACCAGACAGAAAAGGGCTCAGCAAGGTGTGAAGGATGATGTCACATCACGCCACGTCCAAAAGCCGACTGTTTTCTGCTGTTGTTTTCTTGTAGCTTGGCTGCAGCAAGGGGCCTCCTTTTGGCAGGAGGGTGATGTTTTGTCTATAAATGGAAGCAGTTGGCATTTGTCCCAGTTCTAGTACCAACGCGACTCGTGTGCAGAAGTCACACAGCTCTTGAGTTAACCCCAGAGCATCCGGGCTGCAAAGAAAAGAAATGGGAAATAAAGCCCTGTATATTCACCCAGAGCATTTACTGGTAGAAAATGAAATTATGCAGACATGTATGTACACATGGATTTAATTACAGATTTGTCTGCAAACAGCATATGTGAATGAATGTGTAAATTATTTAGTTAGTTAGAGAGAGAAAATAGCAGTATCCAAGCCCAGGAAACAGATAAAAAGGTGCCCTTCCCTTCATGGCAGACAGAATAACCCCAATTAAACAGCTTTGTTTTCTTGTCTGGACAATTTCTAGTTAATTTCTGGCCATGTGCATTTTTACATAAAATTTGTACACAAAAATCATGCAAAACATTTCATACACTTTGTACATAAAAAAAATGTTTATATAGACATATAGTAGAGAGAGAATCAGCATATTGACTCTTGGAGCCAGCCAGCTATGAATAATTAATATGAATTGGCTGATGCTACATCTTAATTCATGCCTCATCATCAGGTTAAAATCTGAATAATCTTCTTCTTGGGAAATATACTGTACAAATCAGTTCCCATAACACAGGTAGGACTGATGTTTAATAGCTCTGTATCTTTAGCTATATTTTCAGACCCTACAGCTAATGGGTCCCTTAACGCTACTTAGAGAAGCAAAAATAAAATGTCTGTATTCTGAGTGTAATAGAGTATACATGAACAGTTGTTTCTAATATTGTATATTCTTGTGAGGAGAGTATAGATTGTGTCAAGATCATGCTTGTTATCTCAGCAGGTGTTATTATTCCCAATACTGTCTGCAAGCTACATGCTGGGCTATGCACAAACCCCAAATTCTAATTCTCAGATGTACTTTCACAGCAATGCTCCCAAAACTGTTATCCATCTCCTTTAATCTGATGTACCAACATGGTTTTTCCCACAATATCATCTAAGCTATTTTGTGGCTTTAAAGAAGTAACACAAAAGAGACACAATCCAGACAGTAAATGCCAACTGCTTCAATTATAGTATTAACATTTTAGTAACATTGCTGCAAATGGGTTAGTGGGACTTTAAGGCTATAATTGGCAACTGGCCCCCATTTGTTGTAAATGATTCATGTAATATTTTGCTTGGTTTCTATTACACCTATTGCTTTCACATTCCTTTTGTTTTAGAACCAAATCTACCATCCATTTATCCACAACTGCCTAATGTTCTAACAATTGGGTTTTCTCAGGTTCATAGACCCTGGTGTGGTACCCAGCTTAAACTATTTCCTTAGAATGTAATCCACATTTGATTCTTTTGATTGTACTAAGCTAACAGGGTTCATAGTGTATTTTGTAAGATAGTGCCTATATCTGAAATGAAGGCTAGGGAGGGTAGATCAGTATAGGTGACATAACAAGGGCTGTATTTTGTAAATAACCTTTTGTTAATATGCTGAACATAAAAAAGAAACACACATTGATCAAATTAGAGAAGTCTACATTGCTACCCAACTAATCCATAAAATAAGGAATATTATTGCACAAAACCAAATAGATTTACAGCTCAAAGGTCAATTATACTGTATTTTGTTCCCTCAACAAATCCCCGTGTTAATAGTATCCAGAAAGAAGACTTAAGCCATTAGGCCCTCACCTCTGGATATGTAGTGTTAACTTCAATTCAATTTAAGTTTGACAAATTGTCAAACATTAACAACTACTGCAACTTCCTATGTCCTGGAGTTCTTCAATGGTCTACAAGAAATCTACAAGATTTACATGATCTACAAGAAATCTTGCCAATAGCCAGTACAGGGACAGTCAAATGCAACAGATATACAATATATAAAGAGGATGGGCAAGACCAGCTGTAGCAGGGAAATTTTTACAGCTTTTATTAAGGTAAATACTTGTGCCTTCACTTTCGGCACTCTTAAAGGGTATGTCCACCGATTTTTTTAACTGAAGAACAGGAGGTAAATTAGCTATGTCTTTCTTCCCGTTCTTCAGTAAAACGTGCAGGAGAGAGGACAGAACTTACCCGCTAATGGTTTAGCACCACTGACAGTGAGAAGACGGCGCTGAAGTGATCTGGGGTAACTTCTGGCCTCTCTCCTGCAGGTTTTACTGAATAACGGGAGGTAAGACATAGATCATTTAACACCCCCACCCATACTGTCCCGACCCTCTGCTTGCATGAAACTGCAAGCAGGGGGCCTGACCGGCAGCCGCGTCCGTGATTGGCTGAGAGGCAGCCAATCACGGACGCGGCTTCCAGCTATGCAGAACGTCGGAGAAAAGAGATAATGTAAGTAGAGTTTGGGGGAGTTTCTGCAAAAAGTAATATAACGGTTGGGGCTGGGGGAGGGAGCCCTACACTACAGAATACTACAGGGATTACACACTAGGGGGAGGGGGAGGATGAAGGAGGGAGAGGGAGATGGCTGCGCATGGCAAAATTCTCCCAGAGGAGAGATAGGAGGCAGAGTCTTTGTGGACACTGCCAGGCTCCTGGTGGTCACTTTTTGGGACTTTGGAGGGGCATTACATGAGAACCATTTGGAGCTGGGATGTAAGGTAAGAGTTTTATTACACTACAAAGAGGGCCAAGAGTGGGTTAAATTATAGTTTTGGGGGTGGACATGCCCTTATAGAAAGTTAAGTTGTTTCTGTGATTTGAAAGGATTCTGAACCCTTGGGTAAAGCTAGGTAAACACAGTAATGATAAAGCCCCGATACCATCGGATCAAACGGTATCGGGATACTGTGTGTACCTTTGTTTCCCGAACTAACACGCGGACGCACTCCCTACACTCCCTATAGCGGAGTCTGCCGCGGCCAAGGGAAAACACACAGTCCCGAGCGTTCTCCCTATGATGTTCCTAGGGAGAACGCTTGGGACTGTGTGTATGCAGATCTTTGTAAGATGACAGACAGGATCTCAGACAGGATTGGAGGAGTTCAGCATCCTGAGATGAATGTATAAGGGACATTTCTATTGTGAATTACCGGGTGTTTTAATGCCCATATAATGAGATTATTGCAGTGAGAAACCTTATCCAATAACTTTTTTTGCAGTAGTTACCATTCCTTCAGCACATTCTCCCCTTCCCTTTGTAACGAAAGGGAAGCCCTTTAATCTGTAGCCCATCTGAGCCTATTTGCTTTATTTGAACCTTGAATAATATTTCTTTTACATTTTCCAGCAAGTCTTATTAAGCAAATATGAAAAGAAAAGAATTTGAATGTACTGTATGCTCCTCCTATTTGCCCTTCAGTGTTTTAGATATGGTGATTAAATCACTGCTGGTACACAGATGTGTTCCAAATAATTTTATGCACTGCCACCAAATAATGTTTTCAAAATGAATCAAACATTGCTGTTAGAAACTCTCAGATCTTTAAGCTTCATACACGCGTGCTATCGCTCGGGCTGACCCGCAACGCACAATGTGTATGAGCGCCCATTTTGACATCAATCGTGCCATGTGTGAGCGCTTTGTCGTCTGAAACGAACGTTTAGTCGAGCCTCGTTGACTGATTCTCCTGGCAGATCATCAGCGAGGCCTGACCAAACGTTTGTTTCACTCGTGTGTATAAACCTTTAGGCTGGTTACACAAGGGGTGATATTTCAACCTGACAGACTGATTACCACTATATTGACTGGTTAGCAGGCCGAAATATAGACTTGCAGCGGTGAACGGACTGTACAATTGGACACATTTTACCACATTTTTAGATCAACGTTTTGTCTGATTCCAACAAAAGTTCTACTGATGTCTGTCTGTTGCGTGCAAAATTTACGTCTGATTTTACGGTCTGAAATTACGGTCTTGCCTGGCGATCGGTCCAAAACATCAGAACATGTGTTCCCAGCCTTAAACCGACTACTTACTCAGGGTCCAAGTTGAACCAGTTTGTAGCAAAGTTGACTTGTTATATCCAGTCTCACCAGTAACTGCACATTTATCTGTAAGTGTAAATCTTACATGGTGGGAAGGCTGTTTTCCCACAAAATCTCCTGACGTCACTTGATGTAAATGACCCAAAGTAAACTTTGTCACATAAATAATAAAAGCACAGATTTCAGATGGGAATCCAAATACAAAGCAATAATTCAGTTTCTAAAAAACGGAGATTAAAATTAAAACGACTCTGGTAAATTTGTGTTCATACACACAATTTCCAACAGAATTAGTGCAATGTGATCTGTGCTTTAAAGACCTGCCATGTTACACAGCATGGTAAAATGATTCAATCACACAGTAAATGTCTTTTTATCATGTACATTTCCAAATTAATGCAAAAACACTGCTGTTCGCGGTGAATGAAGGGTCAGAAATCTGAATCTAGCATTATATGGCTGCCCTACCATTATGGTGTGGCCTGATGAAGGGTTTTGCTTCATCGCCATTCATTATCCTAACTCACTAATAAAACACTTTAGCAGGGTTTGAGCCAATCCACTTAGGCAGGATGTTCTTGAAACCCTCCATTATTACCTAGCCTGAGCAGCTTCTTCAGAGCCGGCCCCTTAATTTACTTTGGCTGAGAAGCCTGTTATTCTGTCTTTGTATTGTTAAGCCTCAGTGCTGTCACGGAAGAGCTGGTGCCCCCCTTCTTTTCCTCTCTTGATCTATCTATCTCCCCCCTCCAGCCCAGTGACACTATCACAGATCCCTCTCTGCACTGTCTCTTCCTCCATTCCCTCCCCTTCCTTCCTCACACAGACACAGGGCAGGGCTCTGCTAGTGCGTGTCTTGCTGTGTCTAGGATCTTTGTCAGGAGGGCACAGAGCATAATTTATCATGAAGGCCCTGGCAGATGTCTTTAAATAGCAAAAATAAATACATGTTTGTATATAATACTGTATATATAGTATATTAATGATTGAGGGGCTTCTAGATGTCGAATTTTGAAAC
Organism: Hymenochirus boettgeri; assembly: GCA_019447015.1. Taxonomy (NCBI): domain Eukaryota; kingdom Metazoa; phylum Chordata; class Amphibia; order Anura; family Pipidae; genus Hymenochirus; species Hymenochirus boettgeri. Next base: position 104,464,745 of record CM033469.1, on the reverse strand, counting down.
AATGTCATTTGTACTCCAGAATCCTAATGTGTCAGAGGATTTCACTTACATGTCTTTCTATCTATCTATCTATCTATCTGTCTGTCTGTCTGTGTGTGTGCATTTTTCCTAAGCTCATTAAAACATGTAAATGAATACAAGTAAATCAGTAGGATGTGCAGGGGCGTTTAGTTGAATGGGAGATTCATGAGCTGGGGAGGATTTGAACAAGTACTAAAGACTAAGGACAATTAGAGAAGAAATCCGGGGCTGTATTTTAGTGCTCTAATGTGTCTTCTTGATCCAAGGCAGCAATACACCTGAGATCTGCTTCATCTCACCCAGGGCTGTTAGAATCTCAGACTCTGACTTGTGACTGATTATGCTGACACATTAGATCAATGTCTCTAATCTTTCACATTGTATTTACGTAGTGTCAGGGTCTGGAGACTAATGCCACCGGAGTCCCATAGGATCACATTAGACGTTTGGAAAGAAGCTCATTGTAGTTTCATACATTTTCATATATTTTTTTCATATTTATTCCCTTTGACCTGTCAGGCCTCAACTACAGGGCTGCACTAAACCCCATGACATTTCCAGATAAGTGATTGGCCATCACTATCCAAATAAACATGTTTTAGCTCAGCAATCAGTCCTGCCCTTTTTATTGTCCTACCCAAGCTTTAACCCTTTAAGTGTCATTGAGGTGGCTTTCCCCTATTTTTCATGTAAAACCAATAAAACATGTGAGTCTTAACCAAGACTGTTTTCTTTAATCTGCAAGCCATTCCTTGCTGTTGTATATGTGTGTGCGGGCGCGTTCACTGTCCATCACACCATCTGTTCAGTATTATGCTCTCAGTTGCCAGGCTACCTGCTCTATGCTGTCACACTTGACTGCTTAGCTGTACGTTAGCAGCATTATCCCAGACGTACTGTGGGGGCTGTAGGGGTGGGGAGGAACTGTAGTCACGATTAAGCCATCTGCAAGTATGGGGGAGGGAATGAAAAAGGTGGGGATGTTAGAAGAGGGGGGAGACATAGAGAAAGCAGCAATCACCCAGAGAGTAGCATGTCACCTTGTATCAGACTGATAACACCATCTACTGGTATAAAATATGAATGCCATTGTCCTTTTCTGAGGATTATTAGTTATCTCAAGTATTTTGTTACTTGCATTTGTTAACAGTTTTATCTATTAGTTAAAAGTTTATGGATCATGAAGATGAGTAAAGCTGACCATACACATGCAATTTGTACAGCATGTGTACTGACAGATCACATTGGTATCTGTCGGCACACATGCTGTAGGAACCGCATACACATACCCAACCGATCCCCATACGTGGTATCAGTTGGTCATGCGGCCATACACGGTACAATCGTATCGTCTCCCTTTACTAAAGTAAAGAGAGACGATAATAACAGACAGAAATTTTCCATCTTTCCTGACGGCACTCCGGTCGGTCGGGAAACAACGGGATTTACCCATTGATGTTCGTATGTATGGCCACCTTAAGAACTGTATGTTGAATTCATTGAACTTGGTGATTAGACAAAGAGGCCCACTGTTTCAATTTAGAGGCAGTGCCAGAGATGCACATTGTGTGGTACAAATAGAACCAAAGTAAGGTTTATACGGGAGGCAGCTAAGGATTACAAGTGTTATACAGATTATATGGGGATTGGGGTATTTCGCCAACTAATCTAACCAAGTATAGGCATTAATGCATCTGGGGAGCAAGTCTAAATTCCGCATCACCTCCTTAGGTTTGTAGATACACCACTTGGTAGATGTGGGGATAAGTGAACGTAAGTTCAGTAAATGCAATGACAGGTCAGCTGTGATTACAAATAAGGTGTATGGGCTCAGGAGAAGGGTGGAGGAAGAAGATGTGTGTGCAATCCATAATTGGAAGGAGGAACTGAAAAAAGGTGATTTTAGGGTTTGCAGTAGCAATATATTCTTTGGCTACAAAAGATATGGATAATCATTACAATATACCATATCACAACCCCTTCCCAACCCCAAACCAAACCTTAAATTGTGATATTATGAAAAAGATATATAGGGTTAAATTGTCCAAAGCTTTATTACCGACATACAATCTGAAGAAGCTAGTTGTGATTAAGGTGTTTTTTTTTTAATGGGGTTTTTTGTGTGTGGGGGGGGGGGGATCCAACTACACCTAGGGTCCGAAAGGAGATATTGCTTTAACTATTAAAGTAGGGTGGGAAAAAGTGAAGACTCCTTTTCAGAATGTTAAATCCTTTGTTTGGAAATCCTACATTTGTTATCTGAGGGAAAGGAGACGTATTGTGCTTTATTCTATTACTGGCCTTTTAACTGAGCTGTATATTGCTGTTTACTCCACGTGAATGAATAGTAACATCTGCAATATCACGCATCTTGTCATGATATGGGAATTTTATTCTTTGATGGTACAGGAAGTTTATTATAGCATGAATATAGTAATTACTGTCTGTGTTTTCTATTGCAGGAGCAGAACACAGTAGGGATGTCAAGGACATCTGGCCCTATTCAACAGTCTGTGCCTGGAGCTGGTGCAACCTCTGGGGGTCCAGGCTTCATGCCCAACCAGCCACAAGCTGCCATGATGAAGCAGATGCTGATAGAGCAAAGGGCCCAACTTCATGCAATGGAGCAACAGAAGCAGCAGTTTCTCAGGGAGCAAAGACAACAGCAACAGCAACTACTGGCTGAGCAGGTAAATAATATCCACATATGGTGTCACGCATCATATGGTTTTATAGCCCATCAATGCTTATTAAATGCTTATTATAAGTGCTCCATATGTTCTCCCTAGTAGCCCATTTTGTGTACAATTGAAAAGAAAAACTTTGTTTACTTTTTGTCATGCTCAGTAAGAAATATATAAAATGATCTTTCGAATATTGAGATAAAAATTAATTATTTTACTGCATTTACAGACTGCATTAGTTTTTAAGAGTGGAAGTGAATGGCATAGCTAAACTGAGCTGTTAAATATCATTTCCTATCTACTTTTCTCTTACACCCATAATTACACCCATAATTTCATTCACTGCAGATATAATTGCAAAAGCCAAAGTAACTATACTCTTACAATGAAGTGACTTATGTTACAGTTATCCATCAGTAGTTTCTGGGCTATGCAGAAAATTTAGGACTGTTATATAAAAGTAACAAAAGTGCTTAAAATAAAATGTTGTTGTTAGACTAGAACTCTCACAAGTGCCTAACTGCAAGTAAGACATAATCCCGGTCAGGTAAGACGTAACTTAATCCCAGTCAGGTAAGACGTAACTTAATCCCGGTCAGGTAAAACTTACCTTTTTTTTTACTACTTCGGCCCTGTGCACCACAGCAGTAACCACATTAAGATTAGCGCAAAATTGTTGCGTTAATTGTAACCAAGCAATTATTACATAGGCTATGGCGCAATTTTTACAAACATTTCTGTATATGGTGCGGCCAGAGCGAAATTACTGCAAAACCCACGCTATCCCGATATTACATCAAGTAGCATGGGTTTTGTACTTAAAAATTACTGATATAGCATTGGCCCTTTAGTATTTAGATGATATTTCAGCTGATGAGTGTGCACTATAGCAACAGAGATATGTTGTATGCACCCCTAGATGCAGATGACGCACAACACTGAACATCTTCCTTGAACTGCTAATTGGAAGCTCCATCCTGTTTATGTTGGACCAAAAGCTTTAAATAGAAATACATGTTATAGAGGAGGAGAACCCTTTCTCCTGGCCCCTGGGCTGTTTAGTTATTAATAATCGCTAGACACTACATTAGAGTAAATATATTATTATCTTATAATATTATATTTGATGTAGTATTTCATATAATATTTCTGTTGTATTGCAAGATAGCAAATATGTATATGAAAGTTCTCCATTTCTGGTGTTCTAGTTGTCATAATGTGTAACATCTCCTGAGCTTGGAAAAGACATTTTCTGCAAGAAACTCATGCCACCTTAGAGCAAACCACAAATCACATCAAATACAGAAAAATAGATAACAAGTGAAAGCAATGAAAGCCTTAGCAGCAGCGCCCTCTACCTGTGTTATGATCTAACATCATTGATCAAGACCTTGGTTAATATTAAGCAATTGATTTAAAATAATTATATGATCATGGGTAACTAAATGTGGGATGTTGTATTTGACAGCTTCTCTGATCTACAAATCTGCAAATACCAATTTCTCAAGTGTGTAGCAAACTATAAGCTTCAAGTAACTAAACTGTAAATGTAACAAAAATAAAAATAAATCAAGCATTATTACCTCATGCTATATAAAAGCCATAGAACCTTTAACCCAACTGGCATGAAACATGTATTCAATCCTCCTTATTTTCCTAAACATCCTTGTTGCAATGAGGTCCAAACTGCACCATTTCTACAGGAAATAGTTATCTGGGGGTGATACCCATAGTGCAACAACTATAGGTCCAAAAACCTAATATTCTTGTTATCCACATTTATATTGTGTAAATGATTGTGTATTTTCATATGGTATGGTTTTATTCAATTATATCAGGCTCTTCAAAGTAACCTATTTCAGACTAACTACTTGCCATTATGTTTGAAGACATGACCTGTTTTGTTACTATATATTTACTGATACATCACAGGTGGAGACTTCATCCCTAAAATGTTACTTTCATATAATGTAATGGCTTTTGTTTTCTCTTCTTTACCTGTCTGATCACCATATGGCATATTCTTCCACAGCAGCAGATGCAGCAGCCTCACCTGAACAGACAGCACCTTCAGCAACAGCGCAATCCATACACTGTGCCACAAGTCAATCAATTTCAAGGTAAGGGTATATGACAATAACCTGTGTGCTATGACGTGCCAGACAATATTACAACAGACTAACAGGGACCCTTTAAATGCACCTGATTCCTTACCCCAACACCTACACTGTGCTTCCTTTATTATACAGGTGGTTCTCAAACTGAATCAAATAGATTTACAGTGTCAAATGTTGTGAACTACAACTTGCAAAATCCAGCTAATAAACAATTCTAGATGGCACTATAATATATATTGAAAGGCTGCACATATATATGAAATGCTGTATTTTTGTATAAATCATACTAGAATGAGAACTCGTAATGGACATTCTGTCCTCCACCAAATGTGTAATTTATAGCTAGTAAAAAGTAGAGTTGTCTAGGCAGATTCCTATGTCTCTGCTGTTACATAATCGAGGGCTTTGATCATATAAAACATTTTTGAATATGGATGAGACAACAAGATCTTGTCTGACAATATTGTGTGGGTTGTGCAGTGTACGGTATAAATATAAGAATGTTACTAATTTTTTTTAATTTAAAACCTTTTGTTAAGTTGGAGGAGAAAACCTGTAGATTTTATAATAATATTGTAAATACTGTATACATTGTGTATTCCTTCTTGTAGCCCAGGGGTCTGTAATGTTGAACTGTACCCTTTACTCTCGTCCATAATCTGTCATCAAACTGACTTGCTTATATGAATTCATATCGCTTCTTGAATTATCAAGATGAAATATTTGATTGCATATCAGAATCTTAAAGCATTCTGCCATTTCCCCACCATATTGATTTGATTGATTCTTGCTGATTGTCAGTGTATTCTTCACTTAACATACATTTTCTAGGTGAGCGTATCCAAGGGGCATTGATTTTTGGTAATCTCTGAGATCTGAATAGCTTAACATTTGCAGGACAACCGCAAATTAAAGGGCATGTCCACCCCCAAAACTACAATTTAACCCACTACTGGCCCCACTGTGTAGTGTAATAAAATCATTACCTTACATCCCTGCTCCAAATGGTTCTCCAGTAATGTCCCTCCCTAAAGTCCCAAAAACTGCCCACCAGGAGCACTGCAGAGTCCATATAGGACTCTGCCTCCTGTCTCTCCTCTGGGAGAATTTTGTCATGCTCAGTGCAGACATCCTCCCCCTCCCTCCCGTTTCTCTCTCCCTCCCCCTTAGCACAAAACCCCTTTTCTGTAGTGTAGGGCTCCCTCCCCCAACCCCAATCACCATAGTAGTTTCACACAAAACACCCCCGATCTATACTTACATTACCTTTTTCCTCCATTGATCTGCACAGCCGGAAGCCACGTCCGTGATTGGCTGCCTCTCAGGCTGCCGCGGCTGCCGGTCCGGCCCCCTGCTTGCAGTTTCATGCAAGCAGAGGGCCGTGACACATTGCTAGGTGATGTAAGTAGTGATCAGGGGTGCTTTGTGTGAAACTAATATAGTGTTTGGGGTTGGGGGAGGGAGCCCTACACTACATAAACAAGTTGTAAAATGGGGTGGACATGCCCTTTAAGGTGTTAATGTATTGAAATAAGGAGTAAAGATAATAAATTTAGACCCAGCAAAGAAACCAATCACAACTATGAATTCTATTAGGCTGAATATATTAAATAATAATATTTAGACTTTGTGGTTTACTTTAAATGTATTGTTGTCTGACATTTTAGAACATTTTCAGGGTTATTCAATAAAAGTTCTTATCATTTAAAAAGTTTGCCCCAACCAATCAGATGTAAGCTTACAAATGTTAAATAAGATCTGATTTGTTCTGGCAAAATTTGCACCATTTTAAATGATAAGAGCTTTTATTGAATCTCCCTGATTATGCTGTATTATTCATGTAACAATTTGTCAGGAGCAATCAGTCAGGTTTGAAATTACAGCTGACATTGTATCATGATCAACCAATACATCTGTCTAGACCCTAAGCACTAAAGCTAGCCATACATGGCCAGAAGAACCGCTCAAAGTTCCCCACCTTAAGGCTCCTCCCTTTCCTCAAAGGTGGGACTGAAGATTGGATCTGTGGTAAAAATTTTCAAACTGGCCTGATCTTCAATTTTCCAATAAACCGCTCAGTATTGTCGAACGTCCAATCAGAAAATATGCATACACTGGCTCAAAATGGCGATCCCTTGAATGGGGGACTTTAGTCTAGACTTGTAATAACAAAATATGTTGAGCAGGTGGTATAACTTGTTTTTTCCCCCCACTTTTACAAACTTACAATTAAAACTGAATACCGTATATAATCGAGTATAAGTCGACTCGAGTATAAGTCGAGGTACCCATTTTTACCTCAAAAATGAGTAAAACCAATTGACTCGAGTATAAGTCGAGGGTAGAGTCTCCCCTCCAGCCCCAGGTCCAGCCCCAGGAATAAAATCTATTTCCCTGCACCCATCTTCTCACCCTGCCACTACACTACACTACTACAGTACACTACACTACTCCCTGCACCCATCTTCTCACCCTGCCACTTACACTTACACTTACACACTATCAGTACACTACACTACTCCCTGCACCCATCTTCTCACCCTGCCACTACACTACACACACTAATACAGTACACTACACTACTCCCTGCACCCATCTTCTCACCCTGCCACTACACTACACTACTACTAATGCCTTACCTTTGCAGGAGAGTCCGGGCCCCCGACATCTTGATGGAGGAATCCGGCTGCCGCGTCCACTGATGGTCGCATCCACTGACGTCACGACTCGGCGTGGTCTAATTTCCCGGCGCCGAGTCGTGAGTCAGTGGATGCGACCATCAGTGGACACGGCAGCCGGATTTCTCCACCAGTAAGTGACTGACTCGAGTTAAGTCGAGGTTCAGTTTTCAGGCTGTTTTCACAGCCTGAAAACCTCGACATATACTCGAGTATATACGGTAACAAAAAAAATTCTAGATCACAAATATCCTATGTCACATTAGAAAGGCACCTGTGTGAATATTCCCTGTATATATAAAGCATGTGTGCTTTATATATATCAGTCACAGTAGCAACCTAACGTTTATCGCAGAGGCATTTGTTAACCTATTATACATTGTAAATGTGCTCTATGTTTGCTTACAGGAGACATGACAAGAAATCAAGCAGCCATTCAGAATATGCGGACATCAAGGATGATGGCACAAAATGCAGGAATGTTGCCCATGGGCCCATCCCAAAACCCAGCAGCAATGCCTCCTTCTTCTTTGCAACCTGAGATGGGCATGGCACCTTACAGCAATGCTTCAGCCAACCAACCAGCAATGTACAACATGACTACAGGGGTAAATCAAATGATGCAGCACCCAAACCAAAACAGCATAAATATGGGCCATACTGGCATTCAAGGTACCCGACAGTCTGCCACTGGACAGCCATTAGGAATGGTTGGTGGTTTTGGACAAAATATGCTTGTTAATCCAGTGATGACTCAACAACATCAGCAAATGAAAGGGCCTGTAGTTCAACCCATGAAACGGGTACAGAAACCGAGTCTCAAAACATGATGACATCTTTACCCCAAGGAACACAAGGGTGGACACAACGAGGCCTACAAGGGAGTGTCTGGAAGAACTAGTGCAGACATGGGGGCATAAAACAGGATCTATCTACCCAGTACAATCTGGACAGCCTAGGATGCCCAAGCAACATTTTCAACAAGGTCCTACACAAGGTGTTGTTGACAGTTCTGGTTCAACAGAACTCTAAAACAGCAATTGGAGACACATGATACAATCATTACCTGTGCAACAAGGAAATACCCAGTCCAGACAATTAATGCCTAGTATGAACTAGTGGTCCCCAGTATGGCAAGTTTTAATCCATCACAGTCACAACAAATGTCAGGTGGTAACTATCCTCAAAGTAACCAGGGGCAGACTTATGACAGGAACCCTAGTCAGGATTTCCTTATAGTTACACAGATGTCAGTGGTAGTTCCTTTCCTGGGATGTCAGATGGTGTAGACTTGTGGACTCTATAATTAGCAGGGACCAGGTGATGAATGGATGCAAGAACTCGATGAGTTTATTGGGAACATAATGGGTATATTTGGACAATAAATGAAAAATATATATACGTGCTAAATGGATAAAGGAATTACACCATCTTTGTTTGCTCTGTATAGCTGAGCCGAACAGCAGGTTCCACAGGTCAGGTGGTAACAAATTATAGTGCCAGTAGTATGAGAGAAGAGCTACAAAAAGAACATAAAGCAACTGTGTCTGTAGCCTAAGTTGAATACTGGCTATAAAAAGGAATTTGCAGCTCTAATGTAGGCCTGAGTAGAATGCAGGGGTAGCAGCGATCCAGCTAACGGAAGGTAGATTCATGTGAGCAAAGATATATGAGGGTTCTAACTTACATTTCACCGGTTGTGTATGTCCTGTTGGTACTGCTGGGTAACAGGAATAGGCAGCCAGCACATATGTTTGATGAAAATAGAGAGTGACAGGTTATAATAAATGTAATCACTTCCTTCTAGGATGGATTAGTGAGAGTAGAAATAGAAGGCCCTCCATTTCTAGAGAACATCTATACCCAACAAAGACATTAAATCACTAAAATTGATCATTTTCAAAACTATTCTATATATCTCCACTATTTGCTGGCATTGGAAGCATGTTCTCAATCATCCTGTTAAGTATGTTTAGACACAGCTGGATTCTGTTGTAAAGAAGGGTTTGGCGTGCCACCCATCTCTAAAACTGCTTTCTAAAAAGCCATCAAAGTGCTCATTCTGTACTCTGTTTCTGCCCTTTTTCTACTGTGTTCTTTTTTTTTGAGTTTACTTGTGTTACAAACTAAGCAAAGAAAGAAAAAAACAAACAAACGGGTATTTTACATAGAATGTAATTGTCAATTGTCTCTCACTGTATCTTTTAGTAAAGGATCCTTCCCCTGCCCCCACCAGATCCAGACAGGTTCTAGTGCTTAAAACTGCTGGCATCTTAAATGTATGAATTTCAACAAAAAAAAGTTGGGGTTTTTATTGAATGGGATTAATATAACCCTTTTTCACTTTGTTTTCTTATAAGATTTGCTGCAAGGCTAGAAACATTAGAGAGACTAATTGTGGGCCTACAATTTTATTTCTTAGTAACTATATGTGGTAGGCTGGTGTGTTTCTGTTGGCTGTGTAATATTATGAATGTGACACCCATTACCCAAGTGGTATTTAAACCTGATTGGTCAGAGTCGAAAATCACATCATCTGTTTCCTCCCAGCAGCACAATAAAAGAACTCTGCGAGACAGGAGGGATTGTTACATGTATGGTAAAAACATCTATTTCCCTTTTCAGGGTCTTTTTTACAGACCAATGCTGATTGGATGCAAAACTGTAATTACTGTAAATTAATTATAACAAGCAATATATTTAATTTATGGTAGCATGGCCTTGGATGGTAATGATGAAAGGTTTAAATAGTGCATCATTATTTTTTTCACAATATTATAACCAAGTCCATCGTTATCGTCAAAAAAAAATGTGTCACATTGTGTCCTGCAATAGCGAAATGGCGAAAATAGTGATTAGTTATAGCGGTATATATACCCTTTTGGCCTGCTTTGACTGTCAAAAGTGTCACCTAGAAGAGTTCTTGTTTTGTGTCAGTGTTCCTGCCCTATATATTCAATTTGGGCCTAGGCACACACATGGCAAACTGCCAGTCTCTTGAGGGTACTCCTCAGTCAGCCTTCTCCATGGTACTGTACTCATAGCACAAACAGAAAAAACAGGTTTGAAGGGAACAAGGTGTCCCCCAAATAAAATTGTGTTTTATGATTCACTTAGGGCACGGCCCACATGCAATGCAAACGCAATCACACACGGAATCGCATGTGATTTCATGTGCGATTCGTTGTGTTTGTGCATGCATTTTTTTCATTAAGTATTGAAAAGTGCTTGCGATTTAAAATGCGGAACGCAAATCGCAATCAAATTGCACCTGAAAACACGCTGTTTCGGTGCGTTGCCGCGATTCCAAAGATTTGGAAAAAAAAACGCATGTGCAAACCGCAGAAAAATCACAGCAGTGTGGTCTAGCCCTAATAAACAGAGAAATCCAAACAAAAAGCACCTCAGTTAAATTTTTGTGCTTGTACCGACAGTCTGCCACTGGACAGCCATTAGGAATGGTTGGTGGTTTTGGACAAAATATGCTTGTTAATCCAGTGATGACTCAACAACATCAGCAAATGAAAGGGCCTGTAGTTCAACCCATGAACAGGGTACAGACACCGAGACTTCAAAACATGATGACATCTTTACCCCAAGGAACACAAGGGTGGACACAACGAGGCCTACAAGGGATGTCTGTAAGAACTAGTGCAGACATGGGGGCATATAACAATGGATCTATCTACCCAGTACAATCTGGACAGCCTAGGATGCCCAAGCAACATTTTCAACAAGGTCCTACACAAGGTGTTGTTGACAGTTCTGGTTCAACAAGAACTCTAAACCCAGCAATTGGAAGACACATGATACAATCATTACCTGTGCAACAAGGAAATACCCAGTCCAGACAATTAATGCCTAGTATGAACTCAGTGGTCCCCAGTATGGCAAGTTTTAATCCATCACAGTCACAACAAATGTCAGGTGGTAACTATCCTCAAAGTAACCAGGGGCAGACTTATGACAGGAACCCTAGTCAGGATATTCCTTATAGTTACACAGATGTCAGTGGTAGTTCCTTTCCTGGGATGTCAGATGGTGTAGACCTTGTGGACTCTATAATGAGCAGAGGACCAGGTGATGAATGGATGCAAGAACTCGATGAGTTATTTGGGAATCCATAATGGGTATATTTGGACAATAAATGAAAATATATATACTGTGCTAAATGGATAAAGGAATTACACCATCTTTGTTTGCTCTGTATAGCTGAGCCGAACAGCAGGTTCCACAGGTCAGGTGGTAACAAATTATAGTGCCATGTAGTATGAGAGAAGAGCTACAAAAAGAACATAACTTGCAACTTGTGTCTGTAGCCTAAGTTGAATACTGGCTATAAAACGGAATTTGCAGCTCTATATGTAGGCCTGAGTAGAATGCAGTGGGTAGCAGCGATCCAGCTAACGGAAGGTGATTTCATGTGAGCAAAGATATATGAGGGTTCTAACTTACATTTCACAGGTTGTTGTATGTCCTGTTGGTACTGCTGGGTAACAGGAATAGGCAGCCAGCAATATGTTTGATGAAAATAGAGCAGTGACAGGTTATAATAAATGCTAATCACTTCCTTCTAGGATGGATTAGTGAGAGTAGAAATAGAAGGCCCTCCATTTCTAGAGAACATCTATACCCAACAAAGACATTAAATCACTAAAATTGATCATTTCTCAAAACTATTCTATATATCTCCACTATTTGCTGGCATTTGGAAGCATGTTCTCAATCATCCTGTTAAGTATTGTTTAGACACAGCTGGATTCTGTGCTAAAGAAGGGTTTGGCGTGCCACCCATCTCTAAAACTGCTTTCTAAAAAGCCATCAAAGTGCTCATTCTGTACTCTGTTCTGCCCTTTTTCTACTGTGTTCTTTTTTTTGAGTTTACTTGTGTTACAAACTAAGCAAAGAAAGAAAAAAACAAACAAACGGGTATTTTACATAGAATGTAATTGTCAATTGTCTCTCACTGTATCTTTTAGTAAAGGATCCTTCCCCTGCCACCACCAGATCAAGACAGGTTCTAGTGCTAAAACTGCTGGCATCTTAAATGTATGAATTTCAACCAAAAAATGTTGGGGTTTTTATTGAATGGGATTAATATAACCCTTTTTTCACCTTTGTTTTTCTTATAAGATTTGCTGCAAGGCTAGAAACATTAGAGAGCACTAATTGTGGGCCTACATATTTATTTCTTAGTCAACTATATGTGGTAGGCTGGTGTGTTTCTGTTGGCTGTGTAATATTATGAATGTGACACCCATTACCCAAGCTGGTATTTAAACCTGATTGGTCAGAGTCGAAAATCACATCATCTTAGTTTCCTCCCAGCAGCACAATAAAAGAACTCTGCGAGACAGGAGGGATTGTTACATGTATGGTAAACACATCTATTTCCCTTTTCAGGGTCTCTTTTTACAGACCAATGCTTGATTGGATGCAAACTTGTAATTACTGTAAATTAATTATACAAAGCAATATATTTAATTTGATGGTAGCCATGGCCTTGTATGGTAATGATGAAAGGTTTAAATAGTGCATCATTATTTTCACATATATTACTACCAAGTCCATCGTTATCGTCCAAATTGTCCCTTGGTTCCTGAGAAGGGAAATCTATGCCTCATGTCCATTAAGTGTACCATGTTTTGTTAAAGAGTGTGTGTTTTCATTGGAGTCTATTGCCTGTACTTGTTGACATTTGGGAATCAAACTGTCAATTTAAAAACATGTGTACATGCCTGCAGTGCTTAGACCTCCAACCCTGTAGGAAACTACGTTATGCTAATTAGCTGATCTGAATAAATCATCAGTAGTATGTATCTCAGATAAAATTACCAATTATTGGTTACATCAAGATTTATATTGCTTGTTCAAAAACAATATTATGATGATTAACTGCTCTGGAATGCAGGAATAACACAAAAATATGATAAAATGTATTTTAATTAATTATTTACATCTATTTAGGTATAACTGGAAAACCCACCCCTGAATTCTATTGTGTTATACAAGTCTGATTCAATAAGAGCCGCAAAAGTTTACCCATGCCAAAAATTTGCAGCATCTGATTGGCTGCTGTAGATTAATAGCACAGGCAAACTTGTGCAACAGCCCCTTAGTACCTACTTTTGCCCACAAAATGTCAAGTCAAATGAGGATATTTAGTTGCACTGCTCTCAGGCTGCAGCCAATGTCCCTGGGGTCTGGAGTTTTAGAAACTATTTGCAAGCCAATTGACAATGTCTGAAAGTATCCAACCACAGTCTTGATGTTTAACATTGCGCTTTATATATGCTCAGCTTCTTCATGACCTTTGTCAAACTCTCGCCAAATTCTCCATCTTGGGACCAAGTCATGTATAGAGATTTTTCTTCTTTTTTTTAACTTTGGTGCTGATGTAAATGTCTGAAAATTGTTGTTTGTAAATAACTTTTTACAATAATTCAGATATCACTGGGTCTATTGTTGTACAAATATATATAATAAAATAAATATATATATATATAAGTAATATGATATAATATATATATATATATATATATATATACTGTTGTTGAAAATAAAAGATTTTTATTTCTTTCTTTGATTCTTTAACAATGCAGTGGTATTGCACTTCATATTGCATCTCATTTAACATGAATTTCAGTAGTCTGCCCCCTACAGGATTATTTTTCCAGGTATTTTTTATTGGGTTGTTTCTAAAACTGTAGTTTCATGGACTGTAAAAGAAAAAAAAGCTAATATTGGCAACGTAAATAAAATCGTTCTGAGAAATCACTCCGTGTAGGCTGTCTGAATGAACAAGCATTTTGCAGGGACTGATACAGGCGGATTTACATTAATTAGGAACCTGGTCACTGTCATTTATATAATGGTACAGTAAACGATTCAACAAATAGCCCTGTAAACAAGCAAGCTGAAAAGGTGAAATTGGTAATGGCTTACAGTTAAAGGGGAACTGTGGTCCAAAAATGACTTGAGGTAAATTGATAGGAATTGCTCCTCTGAGAATTTTTGCAATATATTTCCATTGTTTGTTTTGCATAGTTTTGAAGATATTTACATTTTTGTGTGTGATGTGTCCTGTCCTGTCCCAGAATTGGTCACACCGCGCCAAGATGACAAGGAAGGATCTTATGTGCATGTCCTGGCTATGTGGACTGGAGGAGGGTGGGACCATATAACCTCAAGAATGAGGGTAAGTATCTTGTAAAATATTAACTTTTTGGATGTTTAAAGCAGCAAACCTGGCTACTGGATAACTGCCTTATCACATCCAAATGTTAATATTTTAGGTTTAGTTTAGTTTAGTTTTTTTAATTTGGTAGGGTTTTAACTATAGCATTGAAGGTCGCAGGCAAAATGCACATTTATGCATGCTTAGTAAGTTCTCTAGGACCCCTACTAAACTTCTGTAATCCTTTGCCTGGCTAATTAGCATGCACACTGGTGACATCATTGAAAGGAGCTTTATGAAAACTTATTTTAAATCCGGAATTAGGGTCAAGGGGTGAGTCCAAGTAACATTTACATATGTCAAAACTTTAATATATCTCTTTGTATCTAATTAATCTATCATATATCTAGGTATCTGTCTGGCTAGCTGATTTATCTATCCTCTATCTATCTATGTATGTGTCTGTCTAATGTATCTTTGGGCCCTATTTGTAAAGGAACGGTATCGCTTTTTAGTGATACCGCACCTGTAACAAACTTTTCTGATCGGTTTAGCGATCATTAACTTAATCATTAAGCTGATCTAATGAAATGACTAAAGGAGACAAGAGGACAAGGTAATAAGGCAGGTACAAGCACAAAAATTTAACTGAGGTGCTTTTTGTTTGGATTTCTCTGTTTATTAGGGCTAGACCACACTGCTGTGATTTTTCTGCATTTGCACATGCGTTTTTTTTCCAAATCTTTGGAATCGCGGCAACGCACCGAAAACGCGTGTTTTCAGGTGCAATGTGATTGCGATTTGCGTTCCGCATTTTAAATCGCAAGCACTTTTCAATACTTAATGAAAAAAATGCATGCACAAACACAACGAAATCGCACATGAAATCACATGCGATTCCGTGTGTGATTGCGTTTGCATTGCAGTGTGGCCGTGCCCTAAGTGAATCATAAAACACAATTTTATTTGGGGACACCTTGTTCCCTTCAAACCTGTTTTTTCTGTTTGTGCTATGAGTACAGTACCATGGAGAAGGCTGACTGAGGGAGTACCCTCAAAGAGACTGGCAAGTTGCCATTGTGTGTGCCTAGGCCCAAATTGAATATATAGGGCAGGAACACATGACACAAATAACAAGAACTCTTCTAGGGTGACACTTTTGACAGTCAAAGCAGGACAAAAGGGTATATATACCGCTATAACTAATCACTATTTTCGCCATTTCGCTATTGCAGGACACAATGTGACACATTTTTTTTGTCAAATTTAACAAGCCAATTGTTTTCACCATGAAAAGTATCGCCACAGAAGTATCCGCCATGGTGTTCTGCATCGCGACGAAAATAGAAAACGGCTGCAAGTGATGGTAAAAAAAGCAATCTTGGTAAAAACAGAAATCGTCTATTGAGAAACAATTGTACTCCTTCCAAGGACCCATTGGCAGGTTACGTATATGAGCATTTGTGCATTTTCGCCAATTCAGACTAAGAGATTTTAAATAGATGAACTTAAAGGGGAAGTTCAGTGCAAATACATGTACTCTTTCAGAAAAAAGAGCGTAATTTTTTCACCCCAATGACCTTAATTCGCCAATTCAGCATTTTGTCTGTATATAATAAATGCCACCGAATACTGACTTCCTGTTGCAGACCCCTAGTAGAGAACGTTATGGTCTTCCCTTGACCCAGCAGCGCCTGGGTTGTTCCAGTTGCTCAGTAGAGATCTGAGCATCTTTGACCCTCCAACAGCCATCAGTAGAATTACTGTTAGGAACATTCCAAGGATGTGGTGCATCCTGGAGAAGAGCCGTTGACTAATGTAGCCACTTTCACGGCGGGTCCACACGGTCTGAAAACTAGACTACTCAAGGCACCTATAACAGTATTTCACAACTCACATATTACAGCCATACACAGCCGAATCCCTTCAAATAGCAGAGGATTTACCAGTCGCTTAAAACTAACAATTTAACAAATATGATCATTTCCATGAACTGTCCTTAACGCAAGAACCGCTTATCGATGTTTTCTAAATTGATCGAGCAGTTACTGCGTTAATAAGTTAAATGGCGATCGTCTTGGTAAAGACTTTTTACTGCCTTTTATTGCCACTTAAGAAATTGTGATAAGTCTGAATTTGGTGGCCATAACGGTGGCAAAAATTTAAAGGGTATCTTCAGTGGTTAAAAACACTTTTGCTATTCGTTATATTAATATGAGTATAGGATAGGACTAGATAGACAGCTGTGTCTTACCTCACGTTCTTCAATAAATCGCTCAGTGGCTGGGAATCAAGTTCCAGATATTACCTGGTATCTCGCTCCTCTGCCGCTGACAGGTACAGATGGAGTTAGTACTCTATGCGCATAGAATACAGAATCTATCGGACCTGTCAGAGGACACGGTGGAGGAGCGAGATACCGGGAAAGTTGCTTATTTTCATTCCCGGCTCCTGAATGTTTTATTGATAAACGGGTAAGACACAGCTCTGTTACCTCAAGTTCTTCAATAAAAGACAATAGCAAAAAGTGATTTTAACCACTGGAGATTCCCTTTAACAATCCTTACTAAATATGCCCTAAAATCAATGTTACTTTCGTCAGTCAGTAAACATAGGGCCATATTTATTAACCCGCGGTATTGCTTTTACCGATCGTTAAAGGCGCGGTATCACTAAAAAAGCAATACCACGCATTTATAAATTCGGCCCATAGTGTCATATTTTCATGTGGTAAGAATTAATGCAAGATCTCACAAACGGAGATTCAATAAAAGTTCTTATTGTTAAATATGGTGCTAAATTTGCCCCAACCAATCAAATATTATTTAACATTTGAAAGCTAACCTCTGATTGGTTGGGGCAAAATTAGCACCATTTTTAATGATAAGAACTTTTTTGAATCTCCCTGAAAGTTTATGGAACTTATAATTGTTTGGGGGTTTTGTTAGGATGGATGTATTTGTAATTACAAATAGATCTTGTTAAGATATTTTGACCACCTGCAGTATAAAATACTAATGAAATCTATTAAAATAAATACAGGTGTTATTGTTTGAAGGAAAATGGCTGCTATAGACATTTGGACTGCAGTAAAGAACATTTGACTTCTCTCTTAGGAGTGTGGCCTTATATCCTCTCAGGGGCACCTCAGTTTAGTTTATTGTTGTGTGATTTGTGTCATTTTTCTTTTTGGAATGATTGACACTCTACGAAATGTTTTTTTCTATGACAGAAAAAATAACTACTTGGCACACACAAAAGTGCATTACTTAATGTCATTGAACATCACCTGGACTAGCATTATAACTTAAATAACTGCAACCTAATGATGCTAGATTCCAAGGTCCTACTGCCTCCCTCAACCATTCGTTGCCACAGGATAAAAATAACTATGCAATAAATTTCCCATTTTCTGAAAGTGGTGTCAGCTGGAAGATCACCACTCCAATATCTTCTAAGGATTGTTCAGATCACCACCGTATAATATACTAAAATAATTACAACAAAATAAATAAACAGGTAAACAGACTCCACAAAATAACAAAGGATGGGCCGTATTTATAAAGCGCAGTATTGCAATTTAGCGATACCACGCTTTATCTGTAATGTACGACAGTGGCGTAAATGTATGGCCGCATTCATACATTTACACTGTCAGAAACAAAGTATCAGGTCAAAATCGGCAAGTACTTACAGGTGCTCTACCCCTTGGCTGTTCAGCGGCGCTCTCACGCTCCCAACACCTCTCGGCCACAATGGTGTATGAAATCCAAACGGAAAATCCAAAGCAAAGCCTCTGATGAAGTGACGGACGTCACGAAACGCGTCAGGCATCACCAGTGTCTCTTCGAGTATGCCTTTGTATTTGTACCCAGCACTACGTGTTTTAATGGATGTTTAACAATAAAATGATGCTTTTACACGACTGATAGCGAGCAGCCTACTTCCAGTTTTTTGCTATACATTTACACTGAACGTTCATTAATTAATGAACGTTTGGTCGTGGAATACCATGTGGTATTAAACTACCACAATGGTTATTCTATGGGGATCGCAAATTTACAATCGCGTTAAAATACAATAAATACAATAAATAAATGTGCACACCAAGTGTTACTGTCCAAGTATAACCCCAGTGTGGGTTTTAAACATTGGAAAAAATTGGGACATACAATCCAAATAAAAATAAAAGAAACAGTATAATTAACTTGAACTAAAATACCGGAATTCCAATTTCCAATACAACCCAATAATAAATAAATACACAAGGGTAAAATAAATATAAACATCAAAAGAAATCCTTGAGTGATATATATCATAAAGTTCATAGAGTTCATAAATTCTCTATAAATCCCAATGTTATTAAAGTGATAATGTGTGGAATAAAGTCCACACCAACCCTACAAGAGTACAATACAAAAATATAAGCAGTCCGACTAACCAACAACCCCCTCCGACACCTAGACGAGGGGGTTATTACAAAGGGCCATATTTATAAAGCCGCATTATTGCTTTTTAGCGATACCGTGACTTTTAACGATCGGTATTGTAAATTTATGATCGTTAAACTGATTGGAAATTAACAATCAGTTTAATGATGGTAAATTTACGATGCCGGTCGTAAATTTCGATAATAAATTCGTAGATTTACGATCCACATAGAATAGCATTGCGGTAGTTTACTACCGCATGGTATTCTACAATCGAACGTTCGTTAATTAAATAGCCATGTCCAGTTTGGCTATTACTGAATAGGACTACTGTATGGGAATGCTGCTGCCCATTTAAAGGGCAACTAATGCCTCAACAATACAGAATCAAAAGGCAATCTGTTTAACAATAGATACCATCCTCCTGATTCAGTATTGTTTTTAGGCATTAGTTGCCCGTTAAATTAACAGTAATCCCCAATTCCTTCCCACTCCAGATGTTTGGTAACTACAACTCCCAGCATGCTTAGTTGCATGCATCTGCACACACCCTCACACACCCTCCCCTCCTCCCAGCCAGGATGAGCAGTGTCACTCCTTCTGTTCAGGTCAGCACACCAAGAGCCAGAAATGAGACTGTGAACTGAGCGAGTAAGGGGTACTGCAGCATTCAGCAACTTGCCTGTGCCACTAACTTGAAATGAGAAATCCGGCTGCCACATCCACTGATCGCCGCATCCACAGATATCCTGCCTGACGTCACTACTTGGCACTGGGAAGTGAGACAGGAGTAGTGACGTCCGCTGACAGATCAGTGGATGCGGCAATCAGTGGAGTTAGTTAGTGACTGACCCGAGTATAAGTCGAGGTTCAGTTTTCAGGCTGTTTTTAAAGCCTGAAAACCTAGACTTATACTCGAGTATATACGGTAGTTAGAGACACACCAAGTAAATGCATTTGAAATAAAGTAGTGATACCCAAAGTAAAATTACTCCAGTAAAAGTAGAAGTCCTCCCCTTCTTTAACCTACTCTTGATTTAAAGTATTTGCCTTGACAACCTTTCCCAAGAAAGCGTCAATAAACATGTACTGTAACTAAAACCCCATATGTTTTAACCATATGCATTAGCACAGATACAGTGTGCATTATTCACCTTTTTAAATTATACCAATGTTTTGACCAGATCAGGAGCACTTTTACTACATTCAATTGTAATTTTGCCTATAGAGTGGTTCAACAGCCCCTCCTGTGTTAGTTCAATGATACGGTGCTATTGTAGTGCAAAAATAAGATAAATTATACAGGCACTAACACAAACACTTCCAAGGAGTTCCATGACCATATGACCACGGGGGGAAAAATGAAGAACCCATACAGCCATACACAACTATCCCATGAACAATTACTCCTTTTACCTTAAAATAAGACACAGACAACGACTTTTTTGGGTAAACAATCGGCCACGGCTAATTTATTAAATTAACATAAATGCATAATTTGCATAAATTTGCATATTTGCATAATATGCCCCCATTTGCATATTTTCACCACTGTACACCCTTTGCTTGCCATAAACCATCCTTGTTGTTAACCATCATAGCTGTAGAACTCAGCTTTGAATGCCAACCTCTGTCTCGCCAGAGGGCACGTAACGGCTCCATCCATATCCAGCCGTGATTCCAACAACTTTAAACTTTAAACAGTAATATACAATAAGTAATATACAATAAAAAAGGGGAGGGAGGGAGGGATGAGCTCCTATCCTGTCACCGGCGCTAGTGAAAATGGCGCCGGTGACCTCGTGGCTCCGCCTTATATGGACGCGGCGCAGCGCAATGACGTCACGCCGCACCACGTCCATCTCGCGAGAAGCCCAGACCAGCAGGGGGAGGACCCGGAAGGCTTCCTGGAAAAAAGGTGCGTCCTCCCCCCACGGTCAGACTATACGCGGCGGGGCTCCCAAACCGTATGAGGCAGCAGTATGAATATAATATCTCGAAAAGTAAACATGTTTCAATCTTTTGTTACAGGTCATTATAGGAAACACAATTCTGCCATATAAATCCATGTATCCATGTTAGCCAAAATAAGACATGGAGAAACTGGGCAAACTAAGGACCAAGAGGATACCAAATTTATTTGTAGTTTGAAATTTGACACACAAGAGCTACAGTTACAAAAGGGACAACATAAAAATTGGAGTGTACTATTGTCAGACCCCATATTGTCTAAGATCTTGCCAGCTAGACCCACAGTAGGATTCCCCAGAGGGAGGAACTTGAGAGACCTGTTGGTCCAGACAGATTTGGGTATCACTAATACCTCTACATGGCTACCTAAGCCGAAACCGGGCAGTCATAACTGCCATAAGTGCCAATCATGTAAATAAATGATTGACAGAGAATCGTACCCACATCCACACACAGGCAAACATATTAGCATCCAACAAGCCATTCGATGCATGACCACACATGTGGTGCTTTGCCCATGTGGGATGTTTTATGTGGATAAAACGGACCTTATGCTTAGGACTAGAACTGACAGTCACAGGTCTGCCATTAACACAGCCTTTTGTGACAATAAGACTTTGAAACCAGTGGCCAAACATTTCTTAGAATTTGGACATTGATTATCTGATTTCAGATTCTGGGCTATTGACCATGTACCTAAACCAAGACGTGGAGGCAACAGATCACAGATGCTCCTGCAAAGGGAAACATTTTGGATCCAGACTTTAGATACAGTAGCCCCAAGAGGACTGAACAAAAATGGCCTTTTTAGATGTTTCTTACAAGATAGATAACCTGACATTTGTTTACCCATTGGGAATACTTATATTATGACTATTTAGTACGATTTAGGTGCCATGATCTCTAACTTGTTCTTGATTTTATCCTTTTTACATGCCCATTATGATCTATCGCCTCCCACTATATTCTTGTTGAATAATACAGTTTTATCTCACTAGTCACTTTATAACAGGAATTTTATCCTGTGTAAACTTAAGTACTTTATTATTAGTGCACTTTACAAAAATCGCAGAATAGCATTCGCTATCGTAAAATAGCGATCGCTATCGTAAAATAGCGACGCGACGGTAGGAATAACGGTGCTTATCGACAATAACGGTCAGTATTCACCGATAGTTATTCTATGATAGCGCTATAGTTCACTATTTTACATTTCCTCTACGTATCACTGTTTCCTCTATAAGAGAATGTTACACTTGTAACTGTGTGTAGGCTTGATAAAGGTCCAGGACCAGGGACCGAAACATTGCCATTGATGTGATGTGAATAAGCCCACTTGTTTGCAAGACCAAGGAGTGCCCTGATTGATTGTGCATGTTGTATAATTGGATCCCTCGGGAGCACCCTGGCAGTTGCATCTAGTTAGTGAGTGCCAGTCTTTACCATTTATAATTCCATGTATAGGTAGGCCACACTGCAATGCGCCCGAATTGCGCATGCAACTGTGTGCATTATCGAATGTGATTGTGTGTGCAATTCTTGTGCGTTTTTGGTTTGCGCATGCATTTTGCACATGAGATTTTGCCATTTTCCGTTATGGAAACGCATGCGTTAAACGCACCAAAAATGGTGAATGCATGCGTTACCAAAAGGGAAATGTATGCGCAATCACACAAATTTTTGCAAAAATTTCCATTATAACCAAAACGCATGCGCAATCGCGAGCGCAAAATGCACAAGTGTGGCCTAGCCCTTACTGTCTATGTATGTATGTATATGTTTATTTATAAAGCGCCACTTGGGGATGCAGCGCTGTACTGTATAAAATACAATAAAGTCTTACAAGGGGGATAAATACATAGATAGTTCAGTACATAAATATATAAATTATATAAATGGAAGTGCTAGAGCTTTGCCACAAGAGGAAAGTAGGTCCCTGCCCCTTAGAGCTTACAATCTAGTTAGGTGGGTAACATACAGATACAATGGAGTGGGTATAAGTGCTGGAGTGAGACGAATGCAGTGCACATAAAACAAGGATAGATTTAAACCTGCTAATAGAGGTCTCTTGACGTAGAGAGAGGGGAATAGAATTCCAGAGGATGGGAGCCACAAGAGAGAAAGGTTTAAGGTGAGAGGAGGCAGTGTGAGTGGGGGGGTCTGTACAGGAGCTGGTTCTGCGATGAAAGGAGGGTACGGCAGAAACATATGGGGAGACTAGAGAGGAAATATAAGGAGGAGCAGCAGAGTGAAAATGTTAGGAGAAGGATTTTGTATGTAATGCGCTGTTTAACTATGTGATTAGTTTTACATCTGATCCCAAACGGGACATTTTTATGTCTTGCTTTGTATTAATCCAATTTCCCACTGACAACATTGCCCAGTCTGATGACACTTATGGTACCAGAACTGCAGGGAACTGTAAGACACCAGAGAAAATCGCCCTTACGAGTTTACACAAAGCAAGGAGGGAAAATCTTGGACAGTTCTAAAACAAACAATGATGTTACCAAAATGTTTTAAGAGAAGGGAGATATCCTGGTAAAAAAGACACTACAGCAAATTTGTGAGAACTTTTTTTGTCACTGAGGTTTGTGACAAAGGTTCAGTGTGTAGGTTTGTGAGGTGTTCAGTTTGTACTTCTTTCAAACCAGCCAAACATCTGTGGATTGTGCATATGGGCGGTCTGTTTAGCTGATTGTTTGCACTCCATAAAATGGCTGAGGATACACGTGCTCCTTGCTTCAGTTTCTTCTCTGCTTTCTGCTTGTTTCGGTATGGTAAGTAAACTTCATTCTTATTGGCTCCATACTAGGGGCCATAACTGTGCCATATGAAAGACTGGGACTTTCTTTCATTCTGTAAGTCTCTTTGTGCACCTAGAAAGGAACTCATTTATTTGCTGATTGTTGTTTAAATAAACTTTTCAAATATAATTTTTCGGAAGTTACATATCGTCCTGCTGTTAACAGCATAAAAAAAAAGAATGGCGGATTATAGGGGTGTGATCAACATCTTTATTGATAAATAACTATCAGGTAATATATATAAATAGAAACCATGAGTGTCTGACGCGTTTCACAGCGTCACACCCGCTTCCTCAGAGACACAAAAAATAAAATAGTAACACTCCCATCTACTACCATCTCCTTGCTTGGGAAACTACAAAGTATAAAGTTTGAATATGGCTTGAAATCCACATTTTGGAAGGGAAGATAACTTAGTTGCGCAGTGCCTTATTAATATGTGTCTGTGTGTGCTGCAAGTTTTAAAACTTAATAACATTGCACATTGCTATGACAATAGAAGAGGGTGTGTAAATTTAATTCTGATTAATACATATATTATTTGTGCAAATGGCTGCCATTGAAACAGACTGGAGTGGGTGTAGGGGTGCATCAGCACCTGTATGTGGTGGTTATGTTTTAGGATTTATGTTTTTTTTAAGCAATACATGCATCCATACATCGATAGATTGTTTCGGCCAAGCACAAACAAGTAGCTAAAGTAAACAATTACAGCTACACACATGTGATGGCAACTCTAACCACAAATTTTAGATAAGAAGTATCAACAAACTCACACTGGTTAATGGGTGATCCAGGTGCCTATGCCCCGAACCCTTCACAGGAAAGATTCTCCTTTTTTCAATATGTAAGTCCACTGCAAGTTGTAAAGTACAATTTCCCCCGGGGGAGAAGCATGCTCAGTTGAGACTTTTTGCTGGGGAAATCAGGAAGTACCTGGGGAAAAAATTGACAGTTGAGAAGGGAAGCCTATAAATGCAGGCTGAGGCTGGTCACATGAAAAAAGGAAGAGTTCAACCAGGAAAAGAAAAGTAGAGCTGTGATACCTTTTATAGGCTAACGAGATAGTATAGTATAGTATAGTATTTGAGGTTGAATAAAGATATACGTCCATCCAGTCCAACACATCTAGCAATATCCTCATTTCCTGTCTAACTGTTGATCCAGAGGAAGGCAAAAAAAACCCACCAAATTTATAAGGGGGAA
The DNA here is from genome assembly GCA_019447015.1 of Hymenochirus boettgeri. Taxonomy (NCBI): domain Eukaryota; kingdom Metazoa; phylum Chordata; class Amphibia; order Anura; family Pipidae; genus Hymenochirus; species Hymenochirus boettgeri. The sequence continues at coordinate 104,439,654 of CM033469.1, read as the reverse complement.
AAAATTCCTTCTTGACTCCAAGTGGCAATCGGAAATTTCCCTGGATCAACTCTACTTTATGTATCAATACCAATAACTTGCAACATTCCTTGTTTGCAGAACCTCATCCAGCTTTTTTTTTAAACTGACCAATGAACCTGCCATAACAACGTCCACTGGAAGACAGTTCCATAGCTTTACCGTTCTCACTGTGAAAAACCCTTTCCGAACTTGAAGCCTAAACCTTTTTTCTTAAAGGACAATTATACTCACCTTCCCTCCGCTCCTCTTCTTTGGTCAGTTCCATTTTACCCAGGGTGAGTATATGAACCGCTAGGTCCTCACCCCTGGGTTCGTGTAACTTGCAGCATAGCCTTACTGACACACTGCTCCGGTAGGCTCCACCCCTTCCTCTCCTTGCGCGACGAGGCCAATAGGAAGGCACGCTCGTTGCAGAGCATGCCTTCCTATTGGCCTCGTCGCCGACTGTTTAACTGTTTAATCTGACTGTTTGCGGTTTCACTTAACTATAGCGTGCATTAGCGTACATGTGTGCTATAGTTAATAAAATCCGAAAACAGTCGAGACCTGTCAAAGAAGCTGGTGGTGGATCGCACACAATGTCAATTTCTAAAGCTTCGTTCCTGGCTCCAGTTAAATTAATTGAAGAATGGGAAGTAAGGCATAGCTCCTTTACCTCACATTCTTCAATTAATGCACTAAAGAAATAGTTCATTTTCTCAGTGAACTATTCTTTTAATTAAGGATGAGATCTGTCCTAAAGTCCTGCATCGTGTTGGGTACCCATGGTTTAAAGGTCTGTTTAATTTCAGGTGTGGGTTGGGTTGCAGGACTGGCTGCGGCTCGGGGGCAGTTTTGGAACCCACCAGCACAGTACTTGTGGGTTACAGTTTTGCAGTTGGGGGGTTGGGTGTCTGTTCAGATGAGGGTAATGGTTTTGCGGTTGCCCGAAGGACTCTAATCTGACCTTTGTGCTTCCATCTGTTGGTGAACTGAGTGACCCCCCCCTCTTAAAAAATTCCTGAGCCCAACAAAATTTTGATTGGAAGAAACCGGGCAACACCGGTTGCTAATAAAGATATTTAGTCACAGAGGAGTTCCCTGACCATATTAAAGCACTTGGCCTCAGGCCTAGTGCTTTTATACAGGGCAAGGAACTCAAGGGTTACATTATATTCTTATATTGTAGAGTATACGTGGTGCATAATCCCGTATATAACATTACAATGTTAAACCAGTTATTTCAAATAATACAGAAGCAGGGAGATTAAATAAAAGTTCTTATCGGTAAAATGGTGCTAATTTTGCCCTAACCAATCAGATGATAGCTTTCAAATGTTAACTAAGATCTGATTGGTTAGGGCAAAATTAGCCCCATTTTAAACAATAAGAACTTTTATTAAATAACCCTGAAGGTCCTGAATAAAAATATTTTTTCTGAGTTATATTGTGGCCTCTTTAGACCTTTACTTTAACCACTTTCTGCCCACATAAACAAACTCAAACGTTCCTAGTTCTCTAAACGATTGAAGCAAACAAACCATTTTACTGTTTCTTCCATAGAATTTTCTTCCACAGCAATAAATCTTCCATGACCCCGTCTCTGAGTTTATCCGGTCCTGCTGCACTTTGCAGAGAGAGATGTGTGCGTGCCTTTCTCTCTCTCTGCTCAGTGCAGCTGGACCGGAAAAATTTACAGACAGGGTCAAGGAAGTTTAATTGCTGTGAAAAAAAAAATTCTATGGAGGAAACAGTTAAACATTAGTGTGCTTCAATCATTAGAAAACTAACAATGTTTATCTTTGTTTATGTGGGCAGATAAAAAGTGGTTAACGTGAATAGGGAGCAACAGTGGTAAATATTCTTATAAAAATCTCTCAGCTACGTAGCAGGTGTATGTAGACAAACATTAGTATTCCTGTGCCAGAGAGTGCCTAGTAGAATATGCAGTCATATTTACCTGGCTACTAGTAAAGTGATTAGACTCTCTTGTTAAGCAGAATGTAACCTATCTACCTGTCATGGAATTCACAATATACTGAACGGCTTAAAGGCTCCTTTTGTAAGAGAATTGTTCCCTCTCAGTACTGTGTATTCTAGGATGTCCAACAAACATCACTAGAAATGTTACTATTAATTAACATCCTTCTCTTATAGGCAAAACTGTTAGGAATTCTACAAAATATTCCTGGTCATGCTGTGGACTGCTGGTTTATACTTTAATCAAGGTCATTTTACAATATCTAATAGGAAATTCTATGTGTATAATCTTCAAGTAGGGATAAAACCTAGTTCATGCCCATCTAAGTACTAAAATAAAAAAAAGGCTGCTATATACGGAAGGCCAGACATATTAAATATCACTAGGTCCAGATAGGAAGATTTTTTGGACTGTGCTAACTCTGCTGTGGAAGCCACCATAGTTGTATTTTCCATATCCCAGAATTCTCAAGCTGTTTATAATCCCTACACTGGCTGCAAGTTGATTGGTACTTTTCAATTAAAACTTGATTGGGCTGTTTCGATTGAATTTCATCAGTTTTCTCTATTTTGGGCAGGTTTCAGCTTGAGATTTTCCCAAGATACTGCAGGAGCGAATAAAAAAATTTCCCCTTCTGCTTCATGGATATCACTGGGCTGTCTACCAAACAGAAGACCATACATGGTATTAATCTTTCAATCTAACCAATCCAATTGATCTGAAAAAACAACCTGAGTATGCCTTTAGTCTGAGAAACCAGAGAAGTTCTTAGCACTGCAGTTGTATTTTCTGATACATTTGTTAGATTTTTGTGTCTTTGGGATGCTAAGCATTATTTAGACTGAATGGTTATATAGCGTTTTATAGCATTTTATAAAAAGTCTCACCTATTTGATTGTTTGTTTAGAAGCAGCTGCAGTTGTCTGACTATTATACATAATTGCACGTAGCATCTACTTTAGATGGTTATTCTGAGAATGTAAAGAAAAGGTAAGAATATAATAAAGTCTAAAGATGTCAGGATTTTTATTACAATTGTAGTGTGAATAACTTATGTTATTAACCCAGTGCTTCTGAGAGGTCATGAAGGATGGCTTTAAATTTCTGGGGGCAGAACCTTTATAAAAATCCCCAGGATACATCTCCCTATATTTGCGGTACGAGCGTTCAGCCAACCCAATCGTTCGGGTGTCCGCATGCTCGTTCGGGAAAGCAAGGTAACACACATTTAAGAAGCTCGATAAAGCCCGATACTGTTGGATCCAACTGTATAGGGGCTTCATAGGTACTGTGTGTACCTAACTCAAGAAAATGTCAGTAATTCTTATCTCTTAAATTGGTTTGGTAACAGACTAGGTACTAGGGGCCATATTTATAAACCCGTGGTATCGCTTTTTAGCGATACCGCGGGTTAGTTAATTTACGATCGTAGAATACTAATGGTATTCTATGGGGATCGTAAATCTACGATTTCGTTATCGTAGATTTACGATCGGTATCGTAAATTTACGATTGTTAAACCGGACGTTAATCTCCGATCGGTTTAACGATCGTAAATTTACAATACCGATCGTTAAAGTCACGGGATTGCTAAAAAGCGATACCGCTGCTTTATAAATATGGCCCTAGGTACTGTGGGGAAAATTCCTCCATGATGAACGTCTGTTACAGCTGAGGAACAGTTTGTGTATGGATGTTCATTTGGGTATTGTTGATTATCCAACCTGGTGGATCTCTCCAACTAGTAGAAGTTGCTCAGTGTGGCCATACAGTTCAGGTGTGTCAATCCCTGCAGTCAACCTGGCGGATCAGCAATTAACAGAGAGATGCAGTGACCTTAGTACATTGTCTAGCAGTGTAAATGGAAAAGCATAACGTCTCTCCGTACATATATACTATTAGGGAGATTTAATAAAAGTTCTTATCGTTAGAAATGGTGCTAATTTTGCCCCAATCAATCAGATATTATGTAATATTTGAAAGCTAACCTCTGATTGGTTGAGCAAAATGAGCACAATTTTTAACAAAAAGAACTTTTATTAAATTACCCTGTATGTCTTTTCAGTGCTGTATTGTTCTGAAGACTTAGCTAGCCATAAACACCACAACACTATTGGTGCATCTATGATGACCAAACAAATGTTGAACAGCCTGAAATGTTACAATTTTAATTACCTGCTGGCAGAAAATTGACCAGTGTCCCAAAAGTATTTTTACATGTAAAGCCTGTCTGCTGGGTTTCTTTATCTCTGCTGAACTGTGAATTGTCAGTTTAGGGGAATAGCTATATGAGACAAGATATACCTCAGTTTAATCCACAATCTGGTCTGTTTTGCATTATCATTGGTAATAAACCACAGAGAGAAAGTTCCTTTGTCTTGTGAAACCATAGGGAACAACATATGGAACTGGATGACAACCATTCTTTGATAAATTGTTTATGTATTTTAGTAGTAAACTAGAAAGGGAAAGTTTAAGTATAAACTTTAAATTTGGCTTGAAAGACTGCATTTTGGAAGGGAATTTGTGTGTTTGTGCTGCAGATTTTAAAATTCAATAATGTCAATGAAGAGGACATTGTTGTTTTTTACTTACCCTTTAAATATGTCACATGCATTAAAGGTAGGTCAGTTGGTGTGTGTACCCGTGTCGGGTTGAGAGTAAAAAAAAAACTTTTTTGATGATTGGTCAAAATTTGTTTTTTTTACTTTAGTTACCCTTTAAGTATGGCTGCAACAGTAATGGAGGGGTAGGTCAGTAGCTGTGTATACCTGTATCACATTGGGGGTTAAAAAAACAAAGTTTTTTGATTATTGATCAAAATTTGCTTTTTTGACTTTAGTTACCCTTTAAAGTATGGCTTCCACAGTAATGGATAAGTAGATCAGTAGGTGTGTGTACCTGGGTCTGGTTGAGGGGTATGTCTTTTTTGTGTTTACCACCATAAAACTATCTTTTATTGAGGTAAATCTAAATGTTTTTTTTTACTTTAGTTACCCTTTAAATATGGCTGCCACCGTAATGGATAAGTAGATCAGTAGGTGTGTGTACCTGGGTCTGGTTGAGGGGGTGTGACTTTTTTGTGTTTATAACCATAAAACTACCTTTATTGACGATAAATCTAAATTCGTTTTTTTACTTTAGTTACCCTTTAAATGTGGTTTCCATGGGAATGGAAAGGTAGGTCATTGGTGGGTGTACCTGTGTCTGTGTGGGGTTGGGGTATACCATTTGTATTTATGACCAATGAAAAAACTGTTTTGAAATATCCACATTTGAGGATTGTTACCATTACAGTCTATGGGAAAAAATGTCCGGAAATTCGCTGATAACGCCGTAACGCTTCCGCGGATTCCTTAGCTAGAAGATACTTCTACTTCATGTCTCTAGCTCAAAAACTGTGGGAAGATACGGTCCAAAAAAGCGGAAGAATAAAACGAAGAAGGAAGAAGAAATAGAAAAACAGTAATTTGGCTTTTTCAAGCCGAATTAATTAACAGAATACAACCAATAGAAGAGATATTCCAGAGGCCAACAGACAGGAATCAGTTGTTACTCAAAAATCCTGACCACATAAAAATGTCTGAACCATATAGACAGTTAAAACAGGCACAGGGATTGTTTAGTTAGCCAGCGTATAACAATAAGTATATTGATATATAAATAGGGGGTTATAAATTGGGGTTATGCAAATTCTGTAATAAGAAATACCAGAGAACCAAAGAAGTTGATATGGGACAGGGTAAGTGGAAAGATCCCATGGGTTTATCACTTTATGTGATCCTTAGGGGGTTTATAAAGAGTCCTTAGCTGTTACTCAATCTGTTACTAAATACTGAGGCATGGCAGAGTTCCAGAATTTCCCCCTAATATCATATAACAGACAATAGGGTCTATGGTTATATCTATAGAAGTTAGAGAGGTGAGGAGGGATATAGATTATTGTCTCACAGGTATATGTTAGACAATGTTTTCCTTTATGGATTATGTGCATTGCAATAAGGTAATTAATGGGAAATTATTTACCGGTATACTTTCTTCATTGGGGAAGGAATTCCCCGTAAAGGGCTGCCATACGTTTCACTCACATTTTGTAGCATATGTTTCGGTATCCTAATGTGACTTGTTGCATAATTGGATGACCACTCAGAAAATTAAGACAAGCATATGTCAGGATTAAGGGGTCCATACATGCACCAATCTGGGATGTGTATTGGCATATGTGTATGCCAACTGTCTAATTTTTGCTAAATATTTTTCCCTATTGGACAAGTTAAAAGTCCAATACATATGACGCCACAATTGTAACATGGTGCATGTATGGGCCCTTTATGTTGTCTATAGATTTGAAGCAAAGTACTTTGCCAGTCCCTATACATTTTTAATAAAAAGGGACATGCGTCCGATCAGTTTAACCAAAAGGTATGTGACTGGAAGTAACCAGGGATAAGGGGCTTCAAATTAGGGCTCCCTTCACCACCCACAAAATCTCTAATATTGTGACTTATAGATGATCCAGCCAATAGTGTTTCCTTCTTGGTACTGGCTCATGCTCACCTTTATCTTGGACAATATGGCAAAGTGTAGGTATCTTCCATCTGAGTGAGTTTCAAACAATTTATTTAATAACCATAAGAATCATATATCATATAGTTTACTGGGTGTTCCCTAAAATCACAAACGCATTCAACATTTGTGACTATGGGCCATATTTATAAAATATCGTTATCATAAAAATAACGATCGGTGTTCTACGATATGGACCATTATTTTACGATATTAACCACAATCCTTCGATATCGCTACCGCAAATCTCCCGACCATTATCGTAAATATCGATCGTTATTTTCCGATTCAACTGTACCGACCGTTATTCTTCAATAACGATTGTTTATCTACGATAACGATCGTTTTTCAACGATAACGGTCGTTATTCACAATACGTTCGGTATTTACAGTAACGTCTGTAATTTACGATATCGGTCACGTAGATTTACAATAACGATATCGTAGGATTATGATCGTAACGTAAAATAATCTCCCGACCATTATCGTAAATATCGACCGTTATTTCCATTCAACTGTACCACCGTTATTTACGATAACAATTGTTATTCTACGATAACGATCTTTATTCACCGATAACGTCGTATTCAACAATAACAATCGGTATTTTACGGTAACGATCTGTAATTTACGATATCGGTACCGTAGATTTACAATAATGATATCGTAGGATTATGATCGATATCGTAAAATAATAAAATGTTACTGAACAAGTTACCAATATTGCCCCTTGTTTATTGAATCACTCACATCCTGATTTGACTGGACTCATTGGTAAGGAGGCTTCAGTTCTGGTCTAGCATCCTGTCACAAATGTAGTGTACTTTAAACTCCCATAGGTATATCTGTAATTGCAGTATCCCATCTCATTGGCAGTGTCAACCATATGGCAGCTCCCACTAGTTCATCCAGTAGCACTCACAGGGTTTAAGCTCTGGATTTACACAAGTTCTCTTTTCTATTTCTATATTTTGTTACAGGTCAAGTGCAAGGTGTGAGTCAATGTAAAATGCACAGACCTCTACAGGCTTTTGGGCGCCATACAGCAGCGACCCAGTTCTAAAACAAGCTAAAGGAACAGATGCCATTTCAAAGTCAGTTAATATTTCACAATAATTCAAGGAAAGAATTGTGTACTATTTCCCAAATATGTCAGCTAATGCTAGAATCAAGCCACATCTGTCCATACCTTGTAGAAGATGATATCCCAAGGAAATTTGAGATATTTTTCTTCTTAGTCATTCAAATTCATATGTATATCATGTTTGGTATCTTTGGGCTGTATAAAATACAGTGGATCACAAAATGTTAATATTTTAACAGACTAGAGGGGAAAGTAGAGTTTAAAAGTTTCCCCCAAAATATCTGTTGTATTCATAGATCAACTGGACTTGAAGCTTAGTTCTTGAAGATGTTTCGCTGTCATCCGACTGGCTTTCTCAATTCAGAAAGGCAGTCTGATTGAGAAAGCCAGTCGGATGACTAGCGAAACGTCTTCAAGAACTAAACTTCAAGTCCAGTTGATTTAATTGAATACAACAGATATAGTATGACCTGGATGAATGAGAACCTTCACAAGCATATTTCCCTCCAAAAAGCAGGATACACCTTTCAAACCACACCCCTAGGGACCAAGGCATTCGATTTTTCAGGAAAGCATAAAATGGGGAAATAGCTTCAGTCCAAGCAGTGCACCAGTGTAACATCAAACCAAGGACACACAACCCAATTGGGCTGACCATTATTGGCTTCCATCTTGGAATATCATATTGGACTTTGCAATTTTTTCCCATATTGGATTACCAAGTTTTCAGAACTTTGCACGTTCGGGAACTGGCTTCAAGCCTATGCTATAATGGCAAGCATCATAGGAGAGTTTTTCCAAACAATGTTCCCCCTTGTTCTCTACCTAGATGGCATCTGGAGGCTCACAGGGTCTATGGCAGTCAAGCGTGGCTCAAATATGACGACAGTTTCATCAGAGGAAGGCGGTACGCAGGAGCTAATGGGACCATAGGACATAGGATTATGTATGAGGGTTATGACAGGTAGAGCTGGGCAAACTGGGGGACCTTCAGACAGGCCAGTTTTCAGCCCTTTCCCGTCAACAGGATATGCGTTGTCGGGACAACGGCACCCAAAAAGAGGGTCTTGCTTGTCCTTCAACGAAGACAGTGCAAGTGGGGAGCACGTGTAGATTTCGACACGAATGCTCCTTTTGTTCAGGCACACACCCATACGCCAGTTGTTTCAAAAGGTTGCGAGGAGCACAAGGAAAGACCAGAGATAATAGTGGAAAAGGGGTGACGCCAGTGAAGGTAGAGGCGATGCAGCCCTGGCTCGATAGATACCCGGATAAGGATAAGCCTACATTCCTATCAGAAGGTTTTAGTTTAGGATTCATATTCAAGCTCCACTTGGAGCTCCAAATTAATAAAGAACAATTTGCGTTCGGTTTTGGCCAATACAGATATAGTGCCAGAAAAGCTGTGCAAAGAAGTTGAAGCAGGCAGAATGGCGGGTCCGTTTCAGGACCCCCATTCCCTAATTTGCGGGTTTCTCCGTTAGGTTTAGTACCCAAAAAATAATTAGCAAATTTCGTCTGATACAATCATTTATCATACCCAGCGGTGAAGCGTAAATGATGATATAGACGACAACTTAACACACACGTGAGCTATACTTCATTCGATGCAGCCATTAGGTTAGTACGGGAAGCAGGAAAAGGGCACAGATGGCAAAAACAGATGTCGAGTCAGCCTTTAGGTTGCTACCTGTCCATCTGAATTCCATCCCTTTGTTAGGTTGTTTTTTCGACAACCATATTTTGTGGACAGGTCATTGCCAATGGGCTGCTCGATTTCCTGTGCTTACTTCGAGGCATTCAGTACATTTTTTGGAGTGGGTGGTACGGCAGGACAGGTGTTAAAGCCATATTACACTACTTGGATGATTTTTTGTTCGTAGGACCAAAGAATTCCAACTTGTGCGCAATTAACCTGCAAACCATGGGCACGGTGTGCCGTGCAGTTTGGCATTCCCCTAGCGCAAGACAAAACCCGAAGGCCCTTCACGTGTCTAAAATTTTTAGGGATTGAAATGATCACAGTGCTGCAGGAGTGGCAGATTGCCCCTTGAAAAGGTTACAGATTTGACACACACAATCTCCCAAATCATTTTAGCAAAAAAGATTACCCTTAAGGAAATGCAGTCCCTGCTGGAAAACTTAACTTGCCTGTAGGATAATGCCTATGGTCGATTTTTTTTTCTAGGCGACTTGCATTAGCTACTTCTGGGGTTCACAACCCCATCACTTTATTCGGCTCTTGCAAGCAATCAAGGAAGACCTTAGAGTGTGGCAAAAATTTTTAGAACAATTTAATGGCGCCATTATGGTTATCAAGGAGCTGGATAGTGACGACATTCACTTGTTCACCGATGCCGCCGGTGGATCAGGTTTTGGAGCCTATTTTAATGGTGCTTGGTGCGCTGCTCCCTGGCCGGATCGCTGGAGGTCTTCCCAAGTGATAAAGAATTTGACATGTCTGGAATTATTCCCTATTCTAGTGGCCTTAGAACTGTGGGGATCTGGTTTGGAGAACAAAAGTATCGTATTCCTCACAGAACACATGGCAGTGGTGATGGCAGTAAATAACTTAACTCTCCTCGTTGCCAGTTTTGACTTACTGAGACGAATAGTACTAGTATGTTTACACTAATATACATTTTAAAGCTAAACACATCCCCGGGTATGTTAACGAAATAGCTGACCTCTGTCACGTTTTCAGTGGTCGGTTCCGATTATTGGCGCCGGCTGCAGCGGCCCAAGGGTGAGGTTTCCGGAGTCGCTTTGGAACATCATCTAGAGGTATGCAATCACTAAACAGCAGTCCCTTGCCCCATTAACTGGGAGGCAATTATTCCGCTGTGTGGCGTAGATGGTTTCAACTTGAGTACGAGGTAGGGGGGTTTTTAGATGAAGAAAAACGTCTGAACATGTTGTTGGTGCATATAGCCAGCTTGTTCGAGGGGTTCGTCGGTTAGCATGTTGTATGGATCTGTCGGCTTTAAGATTCCTTTTTAAAGCAATGGGTTGGTCTGACTATACTAAGACTTTCTGGTCAGGCAGGCAGTGAAAGGATTCACAAAAGGTGCAAAAAACAACAGACAAGAGATGCCCCATTACCCTACACATGCTAGAGGGGCTCTTTATACAATTTAGTCACCTAACGACTCACAATTCGAGCAAGCTTTGTTTCAGGTGGCATTTTCTTGGCCTTTTACGGAGCATTTAGAGTCTCGGAGTTAGTAAGTAGGGCAAGGAAGACCGAAGGGCGCATTTTGCTCAAGACGTGACATTACAAGGGATCGTGTATATAAAGTGCGCAACACAAAGACGAGCAAACCCGGGTCATACTTTAAGGTCTCGTTGTAAGAATAATATATCCTACACTGGTCCAACCATTATTTGATGCCTAGTCCTAGAACATTGAAAAGCCTCACGCTGCGGAAGATAGAATTCACAACACACACACGGGCATGTACTGAAAACTATCTCAGTTTATTTAGGTCATACATTGGCATATTGAAACAAGGAAAAACCTGCATGACGAAAGGGCTTTACCAGACTTATGTCTGTAAATATATAATAAAACATGTCTTGGAATGCGAGAATAGAGACGTTGACATAGGAGGCAGAAGACCTTGAGATAACGTATTATCTATGGCCATGAAAACCTTGGGCTAGGTACAGCTTGGTACATTTTGAAAAAACAGACTAAGTAATATGTGCACAAAATGGGTCGAAACAAAATGGCTGCTATTAGGCTAAGATGATTATACAGAATATATAAAACCTAACAGTTCCACCCTTTTATCCAAAGGGATAACTAAACGGAAATTATATGTAACGTTATAGCAACATTATCATTGGAAATATCATTCATAGCGATTACATCATTATACATTGCAGCGTGAGCAATAGTTTTACGATTAGTAGGAAACTTGCAAACAGATGCGAATATAGAATACACTCTGGGGCACATTGAATACAGCAGCAACAGAGAATCAGAACACATAGGATTATTATAATTGTACCAAAAATATGCGAAGCTGACCCCAGGAGGGAAGCCACCAAAAAAGCATGTTCCATAAAGAAAATTACCATCATCTACCTTGATGTGATTACTAAGTTGTTGCAGAGTACTGATCTGATATTTATAGTGAGGGTATGATCAGAAAGTTAAACAGCACATCCCTTCAACACTTTCACATCCTTGACTATGCAACAAAGTATATAATCGATAGCAGCACGATTCTGAGAACACATTTCTAGAGTATTATAGTCAGTTAGCATATTGGAAGGATAGAGCTAGTTATATTTATTCTTAGCTACTACACATGCAAGATAACAATTGTCTACCAGTATATATTGCTAGACCTGGAACGCCTACGATACTAGCACCTAAAGCAACAACTTCCGTTTCAGATAAGGGATGTACATTAGACTTACAATCCTCTGGCATAGTTATAAAGATCCCTGCGATTACGTTTACCTGCAGAGAGGAAAGAAGAAGATTGCAAATGTGTGCTTGGCACCATCACCATACTTAATCTACTGATAGCACAAGGACCTCCAGAAATGTTAGCAGGTAAATAAGTGTTAGCTAACATTCCACAGGCCATAACCCATCCCTCTGAAAAACAATGGTACATAATTTGATGTCGTTTGATAGGTGAGATTACACTTCATATTATTATTCACAGAAACACATTGTGTAGCAGCAGGACAAGTAAAATAAAACAAACTTCAAGCATCAGTAACATTTTGAGTCCGAATCATAACCATATCTACAGTTCGTTCACGGGAAGTTTTGTTGAGTTGTCCTGGAAAATTTAAGCTGGGTCAATACATCTTCTCGGATAATTGGGATCCAATATCTTAGTGTTGATCAGTCAGATAATATTGGAGACATATTGGAACTGAAACTGAATAGCGACTAAACAAGTACTTATAATGTCCTGAACACTTTTACATTTCCCTAAACAAAAGTCAGTTATACTTAGGAGCTTCTTTAAAAATATACTCCCAAATGTTATCTGGGGGCAATGAACACGGGGTTTCATTATATAATTCAAAATAAAAAAACCACAGAATAGAGAAAAATGACAGAGTCAGTAAGTATTTCATCTGAAGTTTACAATTCATCACTGGTTTGGAATCTGGCTCATCTTAATCCTCCTCCTTAGGGGGTGTGTTGTCATCTCTGAAGTCATCTGGGTGGTCCCTGAAGTCATCTGGGCGGTCTCTGAAGCCATCTCTTTCTCCAATCAACAGATTCGGTGCGCGCTTACTCTGGAAGCATGTCTCCACGATGGATTGCCTTCAACCAAGATAGCTGCGCGAATCACAACACCTTCATCAAGACCACATCACCTGATTTAAATGGGTGCGTCGGAGCACTAGAAAATAAGAAAAAGACAAAGAAACATCACCATAGATACTATTCAGTTTTTCAATCAGTTTTGCCACATAAGCTTCCTGGATAAATTCCAGGTCACCTTTATTAATGTCCCTGTCTTAACTGCCCAAAGCGTAGGGAATGGTTTACCCATTAAAATTTCGAAAGAGACAACTTGTGTATAATTGGGGGCCATAAAAATCTCTGCTAATACAACTGGTAAATAAATATCCCATTTCTGAAAGAACCTGCAGAAGCCTTCCTAATCTTCTCTTTTATTGTGCGGTTCATTCGTTCAACAACTCTGAACTCTGGGATATAGGAAACTTCTATTCAATGAACATCAAATTACACAATGTTCTTGTAGAAGAGAGTTCCCTGACCATATTAAAGGCACTGGCCCAGCCTATGTTTTATACAGGGCAAGGAACTCAAGGGTTACATTATATTCTTATATTGTAGAGATTACGTGGTGCATAATCCCGTATATAACATTACAATGTTAAACCGTTATTTCAAATAATACAGAAGCAGGGAGATTAAATAAAAGTTCTTATCGGTAAATGGTGCTAATTTTGCCCAACCAATCAGATGATAGCTTTCAAATGTTAACTAAGATCTGATTGGTTAGCAAAATAAGCCCCATTTTAAACAATAAGAACTTTTATAAATAACCCTGAAGGTCCTGAATAAAAATATTTTTTCTGAGTTATATTGTGGCCTCTTTAGAATTTACTTTAACCACTTTCTGCCCACATAAACAAACTCAAACGTTCCTAGTTCTCTAAACGATTGAAGCAAACAAACCATTTTACTGTTTCTCCATAGAATTTTCTTCCACAGCAAAAATCTTCCATGACCCGTCTCTGAGTTTATCCGTCCTGCTGCACTTTGCAGAGAGAGATGTGTGCGTGCCTTCTCTCTCTTCTGCTCAGTGCAGCTGGACCGGAAAAATTTACAGACAGGGTCAAGGAAGTTTAATTGCTGTGAAAAAAAAAATTCTATGGAGGAAACAGTTAAACATTAGTGTGCTTCAATCATTAGAAAACTAACAAGTTTATCTTGTTTATGTGGGCAGAATAAAAAGTGGTTAACATGAATAGGGAGCAACAGTGGTAAATATTCTTATAAAAATCTCTCAGTACGTAGCAGGTGATGTTAGACAAACATTAGTATTCCTGTGCCAGAGATGCCTAGTAGAATATGCAGTCATATTTACCTGCTACTAGTAAAGTGATTAGACTCTCTTGTTAAGCAGAATGTAACCTATCTACCTGTCATGGAATTCACAATATACGAACTGCCTAAAAGGCTCCTTTTGTAAGAGAATTGTTCCCTCTCAGTCTGTGTATTCTAGGATGTCCAACAAACATCAGAAATGTTACTATTAATTAACATCCTTCTCTATAGGCAAAACTGTTAGGAATTCTACAAAATATTCCTGGTCATGCTGTGGACTGCTGGTTTATACTTTAATCAAGGTCATTTTACAATATCTAATAGGAAATTCTATGTGTATAATCTTCAAGTAGGATAAAACCTAGTTCATGCCCATCTAAGTACTAAAATAAAAAAAAGGCTGTGCTATATACGGAAGGCCAGACATATTAAATATCACTAGGTCCAGATAGGAAGATTTTTTGGACTGTGCTAAACTGCTGTGGAAGCCACCATAGTTGTATTTTCCATATCCCAGAATTCTCAAGCTGTTTATAATCCCTACACGGCTGCAAGTTGATTGGTACTTTTCAATTAAAACTTGATTGGGCTGTTTCGATTGAATTTCATCAGTTTTCTCTATTTTGGGCAGGTTTCAGCTTGAGATTTTCCCAAGATACTGCAGGAGCGAATAAAAAAATTTCCCCTTCTGCTTCATGGATATCACTGGGCTGTCTACCAAACAGAAGACCATACATGGTATTAATCTTTCAATCTAACCAATCCAATTGACTGAAAAACAACCTGAGTATGCCTTTAGTCTGAGAAACCAGAGAAGTTCTTAGCACTGCAGTTGTATTTTCTGATACATTTGTTAGATTTTTGTGTCTTTGGGATGCTAAGTATATTTAGACTGAATGGTTATATACGTTTTATAGCATTTTATAAAAAGTCTCACCTATTTGATTGTTTGTTTAGAAGCAGCTGCAGTTGTCTGACTATTTACATAATTGCACGTAGCATCTACTTTAGATGGTTATTCTGAGAATGTAACGAAAGGTAAGAATATAATAAAGTCTAAAGATGTCAGGATTTTTATTACAATTGTAGTGGTGAATAACTATGTTATTAACCAGTGCTTCTGAGAGGTCATGAAGGAGGCTTTAAATTTCTGGGGCAGACCTTTATAAAATCCCCAGGATCATCTCCCTATATTTGCGGTACGAGCGTTCAGCCACACCAATCGTTCGGGTGTCCGCATGCTCGTTCGGAAGGGAAAGCAAGGTAACACACATTTAGAAGCTCGATAAGCCCCATACTGTTGGATCCAACTGTATAGGGGCTTCATAGGTACTGTGTGTACCTAACCAAGAAAATGTCAGTAATTCTTATCTCTAAATTGGTTTGGTAACAGACTAGGTACTAGGGCCATATTTATAAACCGTGTATCGTTTTTTAGCGATACCGCGGGTTAGTTAATTTACGATCGTGAATACTAATGGTATTCTATGGGGATCGTAAATCTACGATTTCGTTATCGTAGATTTACGATCGGATCGTAAATTTACGATTGTTAAACCGACGTTAATCTCCGATCGGTTTAACGATCGTAAATTTACCATACCGATCGTTAAAGGCACGGGATTGCTAAAAGCGATACGCGCGCTTTATAAATATGGCCCTAGGGACTGTGGGGAAAATTCCCCATGATGAACGTCTGGTTACAGCTGAGGAACAGTGTGGTATGGATGTTCATTTGGGTATGTGTGATTGATCCAACCTGGTGGATCTCTCCAAACTAGTAGAAGTTGCTCAGTGTGGCCAACAGTTCAGGTGTGTCAATCCTGCAGTCAACCTGGCGGATCAGCAATTAACAGAGAGATGCAGTCACCTTAGTACATTGTCTAGCAGTGTAAATGGAAAAGCATAACGTCTCTCCGTACATATATACTATTAGGGAGATTAATAAAAGTTATATCGTTAGAAATGGTGCTAATTTTGCCCCAATCAATCAGATATTATGTAATATTTGAAAGCTAACCTCTGATGGTTGAGCAAAAGAGCACAATTTTAACAAAAAGAACTTATTAAATTACCTGTATGTCTTTTCAGTGTGTATGTGTTCTGAGAATTAGCTAGCCATAAACCACCACAACACTATGGGTGCATCTATGATGACCAAACAAATGTTGAACAGCCTGAAATGTTACAATTTAATTACCTGCTGGCAGAAAATTGACCAGTCCCAAAAGTATTTTTACATGTAAAGCCTGTGCTGGGTTTCTTTATCTCTGCTGAACTGTGAATTGTCAGTTTAGGGGAATAGCTATATGAGACAAGTATACCTCAGTTTAATCCACAATCTGGTCTGTTTTGCATTATCATTGGTAATAAACCACAGAGAGAAAGTTCCTTTGTCTTGTGAAACCATAGGAACAACATATGGAACTGGATGACAACCATTCTTGATAAATTGTTTATGATTTTAGTAGTAAACTAGAAAGGGAAAGTTTAAGTATAAACTTAAATTTGGCTTGAAAGACTGCATTTTGGAAGGGAATTTGTGTGTTTGTGCTGCAGATTTAAAATTCAATAATGTCAATGAAGAGGACATTGTTGTTTTACTTACCCTTAAATATGTCACATGCATAAAGGTAGGTCAGTTGGTGTGTGTACCGTGTCGGGTTGAGAGTAAAAAAAAAATTTTTTGATGATTGGTCAAAATTTGTTTTTTTTACTTTAGTTACCCTTTAAGTATGGCTGCAACAGTAATGGAGGGGTAGGTCAGTAGCTGTGTATACCTGATCACATTGGGGGTTAAAAAAACAAAGTTTTTTGATTATTGATCAAAATTTGCTTTTTTTGACTTTAGTTAACTTTTAAGTATGGCTTCACAGTAATGGATAAGAGATCAGTAGGTGTGTGTTACCTGGGTCTGGTTGAGGGGTATGTCTTTTTTGTGTTTACCACCATAAAACTATCTTTTATTGAGGATAAATCTAAATGTTTTTTTTTACTTTAGTTACCCTTTAAATATGGCTGCCACCGTAATGGATAAGTAGATCAGTAGGTGTGTTACCGGGTCTGGTTGGGGGGTATGACTTTTTTGTGTTTATAACCATAAAACTACCTTTATTGACGATAAATCTAAATTCGTTTTTACTTTAGGTTACCTTTAATGTGGTTTCCATGGGAATGGAAAGGTAGGTCAGTGGTGGGTGTACCTGTGCTGTGTGGGGGTTGGGGGTATCACCATTTGTATTTATGACCATGAAAAAAATGTTTTTGAAATATCACCATTTGAGGATTGTTACCATTACAGTTATGGGAAAAAATGTCCGGAAATGCGTGATAACGCCGTAACGCTTCCGCGGATTCCTTAGCTAGAAGATACTTCTACTTCATGTCTCTAGCTCAAAAACTGTGGGAGGAGATACGGTCCAAAAGCGGAAGAATAAAACGGAAGAAGAAGAAGAAATAGAAAGAACAGTAATTTGGCTTTTTCAAGCCGAATTAATTAACAGAATACAAACCAATAGACAGAGATATTCCAGAGGCCAACAGACAGGAATCAGTTGTTACTCAAAAATCCTGACCACATAAAAATGTCTGAACCATATAGACAGTTAAAACAGGCACAGGGATTGAGTTAGCCAGCGTATAACAATAAGATATTGATATATAATAGGGGGTTTAAATTGGGGTTATGCAAATTCTGTAATAAGAAATACCAGAGAACCAAAGAAGTTGAGGGACAGGGTAAGGGAAAGATCCCATGGGTTTATCACTTATGTGATCCTTAGGGGGTTATAAAGAGTCCTTAGCTGTTACTCAATCTGTTACTAAATACTGAGGCATGGCAGAGTTCCAGAATTTCCCCTAATATCATATAACAGACAATAGGGTTATGGTTATATCTATAGAAGTTAGAGAGGTGAGGAGGGATATAGATTATTGTCTCACAGGTAGTTAGACAATGTTTTCCTTATGGATTATGTGCATTGCAATAAGGTAATTATGGGAAATTATTACGGTATACTTTCTTCATTGGGGAAGGAATTCCCCGTAAAGGGCTGCCTACGTTTCACTCACATTTTGTAGATATGTTTCGGTATCTAATGTGACTTGTTGCATAATTGGATGACCACTCAGAAAATTAAGACAAGCATAGTCAGGATTAAGGGGTCCATACATGCACCAATCTGGGATGTGTATTGGCATATGTGTATGCCAACTGTCTAATTTTGCTAAATATTTTTCCCTATTGGACAAGTAGTTAAAGTCCAATACATATGACGCCACAATTGTAACATGTGCATGTATGGGCCCTTTATGTTGTCTATAGATTGAAGCAAAGTACTTTGCCAGTCCCTATACATTTTTAATAAAAAGGGACATGCGTCCGATCAGTTAACCAAAAGGTATGTGACTGGAAGTAACCAGGGATAAGGGGCTTCAAATTAGGGCTCCCTTCACCACCCACAAAATCTCTAATATTGGTGACTTATAGATGATCCAGCCAATAGGTTTCCTTCTTGGTACTGGCTCATGCTCACCTTTATCTTGGACAATATGGCAAAGTGTAGGTATCTTCCATCTGAGTGAGGTTCAAACAATTTATTTAATAACCATAAGAATCAATATCATATAGTTTACTGGTGTGTTCCCTAAATACACAAACGCATTCAACATTTGTGACTATGGGCATATTATAAAATATCGTTATCTAAAAAATAACGATCGGTTCTACGATATGGACCATTATTTTACGATATTAACCACAATCCTTCGATATCGCATACCGCAAATCTCCGACCATTATCGTAAATATCGATCGTATTTTCCGATTCAACTGTACGACCGTTATTCTTCAAAAGATTGTTATTCTACGATAACGATCTTTATTCAACGATAACGGTCGTTATTAACAAATAACGTTCGGTATTTTACAGTAACGATCTGTAATTTACGATATCGGTACCGTAGATTACAATAACGATATCGTAGGATTATGATCGATAACGTAAAATAATCTCCCGACCATTATCGTAAATATCGATCGTTATTTTCCGATTCAACTGTACCGACCGTTATTCTTCAATAACGATTGTTATTCTACGATAACGATCGTTATTCAACGATAACGGTCGTTATTCAACAATAACGATCGGTATTTTACAGTAACGATCTGTAATTTACGATATCGGTACCGTAGATTTACAATAACGATATCGTAGGATTATGATCGATAACGTAAAATAATCTCCCGACCATTATCGTAAATATCGATCGTTATTTTCCGATTCAAACATGTTACTGAACAAGTTACCAATATTGCCCCTTGTTTATTGAATCACTCACATCCTGATTTGACTGGACTCATGGTAAGGAGGCTTCAGTTCTGGTCTAGCATCCTGTCACAAATGTAAGTGTACTTTAAACTCCCATAGGTAATATCTGTAATTGCAGTATCCCATCTCATTGGCAGTGTCAACCAATATGGCAGCTCCCATCTAGTTCAATCCAGTAGCACTCACAGGGTTAAAAGGCTCTGGATTTACACAAGTTCTCTTTTTCCTATTTCTATATGTTTGTTACATGGTCAAGTGCAAGGTGTGAAGTCAATGTAAAATGCACAGACCTCTACAGGCTTTTGGGCGCCATAACAGCAGGCGACCCAGTTCTAAAACAAAGCTAAAGGAACAGATGCCATTTCAAAGTCAGTTAATATTTCACAATAATTCAAGGGAAAGAATTGTGTACTATTTCCCAAATTGTCAGCTATGCTAGAATCAAGCCACATCTGTCCATACCTTTAGAAGATGATATCCCAAGAAATTTGAGATATTTTTCTTCTTAGTCCATCAAATTCATATGTAATACATGTTTGGTATCTTGGGCTGTATAAAATCAGTGGATCACAAAATGTTAATATTTTAACAGACTAGAGGGAAAGTAGAGTTTAAGTTTCCCTCCAAAATATCTGTGTATTCAATTAGATCACTGGACTTGAAGCTTGTTCTTAGATGTTTCGCTAGTCATCCGACTGGCTTTCTCAATTCAGAAAGGCAGTCTGAATTGAGAAACCAGTCGGATGACTAGCGAAACGTCTTCAAAACTAAACTTCAAGTCCAGTTGATTAATTGAATACACACAGATATAGTATGACCTGGATGAATGAGAACCTTCCCAAGCATATTTCCCTCCAAAAAGCGGATACACCTTTCAAACACACACCCTAGGACCAAGGCATTCGTTTTTCAGAGAAAGCATAAAATGGGGAAATAGCTTCAGTCCAAGCAGTGCACCATGTAACATCAAACCAAGGAACATCACTAACCCATTGGGCTGACCAATATATTGGCTTCCATCTTGGAATATCATATTGGACTTTGCAATTTTTTCCCATATTGGATTACCAAGTTTTCAGGACCTTTGCACGTTCGGGAACTGGCTTCAAGCCTATGCTATATGGCAAGCATCATAGGTGACGTTTTCCAGAACATGTCCCCCTTGTTCTGCTACCTAATGGCATCTGGAGGCTCACAGGGTCTATGGCAGTCAAGCGTGGCTCAATATGACGAGCAGTTTCATCAGAGGAAGGCGGTACGCAAGACTAAAATGGGACCATAGGGACTAGGATTATGTATGAGGGTTATGACAGGTAGAGCTGGCAAACTGGGGGGACCTCAGGACAGGCCAGTTTTCAGCCCTTTCCCGTCAACAGGATATGCGTTTGTCGGGACAACGGCCGCCAGAAAAGAGGGTCTTGCTTGTCCTTCACGAGGACAGTGCAGTGGGGAGCAACGTGTAGATTTCGACACGAATCTCCTTTTGTTCAGGCACAACCCCATACGCCAGGTGTTTCAAAAGTGTTCGAGGAGCACAAGGAAAGACCAGAGATAATAGTGGAAAAGGGGGTGACGCCAGTGAAGGTAGAGGCGATGCAGCCCTGGCTCGATAGATACCCGGATAAGGATAGGCTACATTCCTATCAGAAGGTTTTAGTTTAGGATCATAATCCAGCTACACTTGGAGCTCCAAATTAATAAAGAACAATTTGCGTTCGGTTTTGGCCAATACAGATATAGTGCCAGAAAAGCTGTGCAAAGAAGTTGAAGCAGGCAGAATGGCGGTCCGTTTCAGGACCCCCATTCCCTAATTTGCGGGTTTCTCCGTTAGGTTTAGTACCCAAAAAGAATTAGGCAAATTTCGTCTGATACAATCATTTATCATACCCAGCAGGTGAATCGGTAGAATGATATAGACACAACTTAACACACGTGAGCTATACTTCATTCGATGCAGCCATTAGGTTAGTACGGGAAGCAGGAAAAGGGGCACAGATGGCAAAAACAGATGTCGAGTCAGCCTTTAGGTGCTACCTGTCCATCTGAATTCCTCCCTTTGTTAGGTTGTTTTTTCGACAACCATATTTTTGTGGACAGGTCATTGCCAATGGCTGCTCGATTTCCTGTGCTTACTTCGAGGCATTCAGTACATTTTTTGGAGTGGGTGGTACGGCAGGAACAGGTGTTAAAGCCATATTACACTACTTGGATGATTTTTTGTTCGTAGGACCAAAGAATTCCAACTTGTGCGCATACTACTGCCACCATGGGCACGGTGTGCCTGCAGTTTGGCATTCCCCTAGCGCAAGACAAAACCGAAGGCCCTTCCACGTGTCTAAAATTTTTAGGGATTGAAATAGATACAGTGCTGCAGGAGTGCAGATTGCCCCTTGAAAAGGTTACAGATTTGACACACACAATCTCCAAATCATTTTAGCAAAAAAGATTACCCTTAAGGAAATGCAGTCCCTGCTGGGAAACTTAACTTGCCTGTAGGATAATGCCTATGGGTCGAGTTTTTTCTAGGCGACTTGCATTAGCTATCTTGGGGTTCGACAACCCCATCACTTTATTCGGCTCTTGCAGCAATCAAGGAAGACCTTAGAGTGTGGCAAAAATTTTTAGAACAATTTAATGGCGCCAATTATTGGTTACTAAGGAGCTGGATAGTGACGACATTCACTTGTTCACCGATGCCCCGGTGGATCAGGTTTTGGAGCCTATTTAATGGTGCTTGGTCGCTGCTCCCTGGCCGGATCGCTGGGGTCTTCCCAAGTGATAAAGAATTTGACATGTCTGGAATTATTCCCTATTCTAGTGGCCTTAGAACTGTGGGGATCGGTTTGGAGAACAAAAGTATCGTATTCCTCACAGACAACATGGCAGTGGGTGATGGCAGTAAATAACTTCATCTTCCTCGTGGCCAGTTTTGACTTACTGAGACGAATAGTACTAGTTTTTACGACTTAATATACATTTTAAAGCTAAACACATCCCCGGGTATGTTAAAGAAATAGCTGACGCTCTGTCACGTTTTCAGTGGGTCAGGTTCCGATTATTGGCGCCGGCTGCAGCGGCCCAAGGGGTGAGGTTTCCGGAGTCGCTTTGGAACATCATCTAAGAGGTATGCAATCACTAATACAGCAGTCCCTTGCCCCATTAACATGGGAGGCAATTATTCCGCTGTGTGGCGTAGATGGTTTCAACTTGAGTACGAGGTAGGGGGGTTTTTAGATGAAGAAAAACGTCTGAACATGTTGTTGGTGCATATAGCCAGCTTGTTCGAGAGGGGTTCGTCGGTTAGCATGTTGTTGAGGAATCTGTCGGCTTTAAATTCCTTTTTAAAGCAATGGGTTGGTCTGACTAACTAAAACTTTCTGGTCAGGCAGGCAGTGAAAGGATCACAAAAGGTGCAAAAACAACAGACAAAATCCCCATTACCTACACATGCTAGAGGGGCCTTTATACAATTTAGTCACCTAACGGACTCACAATTCGAGCAAGCTTTGTTTCAGGTGGCATTTTTTGGGCCTTTTACGGAGCATTTAGAGTCTCGGAGTTATAATTAGGGCAAGGAAGACCGAAGGGCGCATTTTAGCTCAGACGTGACATTACAAGGGATCGTTTGGATATAATAGTGGCGCAACACAAGACGAGCACACCCGGGTCATACTTTAAGGCTCGTTGTAAGAATATATATCCTACACTGGTCCAACATTATTTGATGCCTAGTCCTAGACATTGAAAAGCCTCACAGCTGCGGAAGATAGAATTCACACACACACACAGGCATGTACTGAAAACTATCTCAGTTTATTTAGGTCATACATTGGCATATATGAAACAAAGGAAAAACCTGCATGACGAAAGGGCTTTACCAGACTTTATGTCTGTAAATATATAATAAAACATGTCTTGGAATGCGAGAATAGAGACAATTACATAGGAGGCAGAAGACCTTAGATAACGTATTATCTATGGCCATGAGAAACAGCTTGGGCTAGGTACACGCTTGGTACATTTTGAAAAAACAGACTAAGTAATATGTGCACAAAATGAGTCGAAAACAAAATGGCTGCTATTAGGCTAAGTGATTATACGAAATATAAAAAACCTAACAGTTCCACCCTTTTATCCCAAAGGGATACTAAAACGGAAATATATTAACGTATAGCAACATTATCAGTGGAAATTCTTCATAGCGATTACATCATTATACATTGCAGCGTGAGCAATAGTTTTACGATTAGTAGGAAACTTCAAACAGATGCGAATATAGAAATCATCCTGGGGCACATTGAATACAGCAGCAACAGAGAATCAGAACACATATGATTATTATAATGTACCAAAAATATTGCGAAGCTGACCCCAGGAGGGAAGCCACCAAAAAAAAGCATGTTCCATAAAGAAAATTCCATCATCTACCTTGATGTATGTACTAAGTTGTTGCAGAGTACTGATCTGATATTTAATAGTGAGGGTTGATCAGAAAGGTTAAAGCAGCACATACCTTCAACACTTTCACATCCTTGACTATGCAACAAAAGTATATAATCGATAGCAGCACGATCTGGGAACAGCATGTTCTAGAGTATTATAGTCAGTTAGCATATTGGAAGGATAGAGCTAGTTATATTTATTTCTTAGCTACTACCATCAGGATAAAGCAATTGTCTACCAGTATATATTGCTAGACCTGGAACGCCTACGATACTAGCACCTAAAGCAACAACTTCCGTTTCAGATAAGGGATGTACATTAGACTTACAATCCTCTGGCATAGTTATAAGATCCTGCGATTACGTTTACCTGCAGAAGGAAAGAAGAAGATTGCAAATGTGTGCTTGGCACCATCACCATACTTAATCTACTGATAGCACAAGGACCCCAGAAATGTTAGCAGTAAATAAGTGTAGCTAACATTCCCACGCCATAACCCATCCCTCTGAAAAAACAATGTTACATAATTTGATGTCGTTTGATAGGTGAGATTACAACTTCATATTATTATTCACAGAAACACATTGTGTAGCAGGCAGGACAAGTAAAAATAAACAAACTTCAGCATCAGTAACATTTTATGTCCGAATCATAACCATATCTACAGTTCGTTCACGGAAGTTGTTTGAGTTGTTTCTGGAAATTTAGCGGGGTTACATCATCTTCTCGGATAATTGGATCCAATATCTTATGTGTTGATCAGTCGATAATATTGGAGACATATTGGAACTGAAACTGGAATAGCGACTAAACAAGTACTTATAATGTCCTGAACACTTTTACATTTCCCTAAACAAAAGTCAGTTATACTTAGGAGCTCTTTAAAATATACTCCCAAATGTTATCTGGGGGCAATGGAACACGGGGTTTCATTATATAAATTCAAAATAGAAAACCAAACAGAATAAGATGAAAAGAACGTCAGGAAAATGTTTTCATCTGAAGTTTACAATTCATCACTGGTTTGGAATCTGGCTCATCTTAATCCTCCTCCTGAGGGTGGTGTGTTGTCATCTCTGAAGTCATCTGGGTGGTCCCTGAAGTCATCTGGGCGGTCTCTGAAGCCATCTCGTTCTCCAATCAACAGATTCGGTGCGCGCTTTACTCTGGAAGCATGTATCCACGATGAGTGGCCTTCAACCAAGATAGCTGCGCGAATCACAACACCTTCATCAAAACCACATCACCTGATTTAAATGGGTGCGTCGGAGCACTAGAAAATAAAAAAAGCAAAGAAACTCACCATAGATACTATTCAGTTTTTCAATCAGTTTTGCCCACATAAGCTTCCTGGATAAATTCCAGGTCACCTGTTATTAATGTCCCTGTCTTAACTGCCCAAAGCGTAGGGAATGTTTACCCATTAAAATTTCGAAAGGAGACAACTTGTATGTAGAATTGGGGGCCATAAAATCTCTGCTAATACAACTGGTAATAAATATCCCATTTACTGAAAGAACCTGCAGAAGCCTTCCTTCTTCTCTTTTATTGTGCGGTTCAATTCGTTCAACAACATCTGAACTCGGTGGATATGAAACTTCTATCAATGAACACAATTACACAATGTCTTGTATAGCTTAGAAGTAAAGGCTGGTCCTTTATCTGAATCTATCCTAACAGGACAACCTCATTTAGGAATAATTCCCTTACACAAAATTTTTAGCAACAGTTTTCAACTCTTCTTTTACTAAGTATATACATTTGGCAATAAACCTTGTGCTAAGACTTTATAGCCATATTATTACTATAACTATCCCTCTTTAATAAAACCCAAGTCTAAAAACAATACTTGAAAGAAAAAAAAAATCTTTTGAAAAAAAATGAATCGGGAGAAAACAAAAAATTAAAACCGAAACAATAACATTTTCGGGGAAAGTATGAACGCAGGAAAGAAACAAAAGAAACAGAAAAGAATAGCAACTTATACACATATATGAGATAACATTCCCTTAAACAACATGAAAAGAACTCACAATCATCTCATTCAAACAACTAAAACATAAGGAAGATAATAATCCACAAATTAAATTAATGTAAAGTCAGCTCACCATTCTCATTTATAAACTTTCTACTGCCAAATTCTACCAAAAACCAACTACATTAAAATCATACCTGGAAACAATGTACTAACAGCTTAAACCTTAAACAAAACACTGGTACGGGTCAAAGAAAAGATTAAGCTAAAAAAGCAAAACACGGTAACGGACTAAATTCCAAACAGAATCTGGGAATTGAATCTATACCACTATACAAACACAACCATAAAACAGCTCCAATTGGTAGAAATCAAATCGACTGGGGAGAGATTACACCTATTTTAAATATTAATTACTTGGGTATTAATTTAACCTAATATTAATGCAGTAAATAAAGGAATATACTATGGGTAAGACCTGAATATATTTAACTTCTAAGACCATGATGATTAAAATAACCTCATACTCTGTGAGACATCGGATAGTTCATATTCTGTTCTTTAGCTTTATAAAACATAATATGATGTTAATTAAACATTCTCCGTGTCCAATATAATAAAGTTGGGGCCTCACCAGCCATTGCACAGCTGCAGAGATGCTTCTCTGAACAGTGATTGCCAATGACTTAGAGAGAATAAAAAAAAAAGTGACTAGTTTCAAGGTGTCTCTGTGATATTTGTGATAAAACGCCACCATTATTTTACAATGTTCTCTATAATACAAATGAAAAGATTTATCAAATTCACAAAGCTCAAGCAGGGGCAGAGGTAATGTTATTACAATTATTTAAACATTCTTTGTCATTTGCAGCGTCCATAGATGATGTTTTGGACTTCTTTAATGTTGGATTTTGAAGCATTTGGTCCCAGTGGGATTGGCTGGGATTCATTGTTGGTAAAAGTTCATGAAGCCGACCAATTCGCTTTATTACAGGGTGTTTGAAATGTCTTTATCTCTGGCGGGGCTGACCAGATTCACCCTTAGATATTATACAACCAAGATATTGAACTGAGTCTTTGCAATATTGTATTTTCTGGAAGCTTTTGATGCAAGACATTGAGGAAACATTTTACATACCTCCATCTCTGAATACACAATAATCACATTACATATTTGACAATTACATATTTCACATAATCCTAGAACCATGTGGCTGAACCCATTATATTTAACCTTCACAGAGAGCCATAGAGTCTGTCACTGGCAAGTCCACCAAATCTCTATGTCAAACAGTGACACATAAATTGGGACTTTTCAAAAAATTAATACAAAAAGATGAGCCGTAGCACCAGCTGACATGCAGAAAAAAGGCAAATCTCAAAATCAACAACTGTATTACATTGGGTATTGGCAGAAATGCTAATAAGGGCTTATCTATCCAAAAACTATAGGAACTATCTGTATTATGAGCTATATAGGGGTATAAACTAGGAAGATAGTCTTTATAATACTCATTGCTTTACAAAGGTACAAACCATTGGCAGGATACTATTAATTATATCTTGTTAAAAGGGGGTTGGGGCATAAATAAAATAATCTTTTATTCCACAAGTTATGCCACTAAAGAAAATTAAGATACACAATTTACTTACTAAATCCGGTATTATCAAATTATGGGTAATCTGGTAATAATTTAAAGGAAAAATAAGACAATAACAATTGGCCATTATCCCTATTAGTGACAAATATTTATATTCTAGTCTCTGCAAGTACCCTAATAAATCTCTACAAAAGACTTGCAATTAGCTAGGGACATTAATAAGGAAGCTTTGATAGAGAAGCAACATAGTCCTGTATCACCAAAAAAAAATTAAACAGCTTACCTCGTATATGAAGAACACAATAGGATTACACATTCTGTCCATGAGCTGTACCAAGCGAGGGAATAAACCAGCATTATCAAATTTAAACTCTACTTATTAATATAACCAGATGTATAATAAAATTCACTAAGAGAGCTCACAATAAGAATATACATCTTTTACCAACCCAATATATTATCAAACCATGGATTGCCATAATCTGTACCACCATGCGGATCACCTAATCCTCTGAGTTTCCAGGGAAAAATTCTTCGGAATATCAGTATTTTCCCACCATTGGAAACCTGTAAACTTAGAATTAAAACACTTTAATATACTTTAAAGACTATCATGGGGGTCACCACCTTACTGTGAAACTCTCCATCCTGTAAGCAAAGGTTAAACAATAAGCGCAGTGATACAATTAGGGAAACAAATCACACTGAAGCAAAGAGGGGGAGAGAGAAAAAAACTTATCTCTATAAATCAGACACTTACATATAAGCATGCAAGCAGACAAGACAAATAGTAGGGTTTCTCAAATGTTCCGTATAATGCTAGCTAGCAAGAAACACACAACTCAGAAGTTCAACTTCAAATGAACCGGACCACACTGTCCGTTCTATAAATGGTTTAAGCTTAAACTCTTAAGTCCCCGTCCCTATCTCCGTGTTTTACACTTCACTTCACGCTGAAGAAAACTCTAGTTAAAGAGAAAACATTAACTCTCTATGTGCGTCGTCGCCTGCGGGAGTATTACTCGTAGTCAACTACGAGTTGCGAGTCCAACCCGCAAATAGGGATCCTAATCATCAAGGGAAAATATATCTTCTGTACGGCTCCCAGTTACCTCTTCCAAAGAGAAACTAAAAAATGCAGATCGCCACCTGCGGGAGTCTCCTTAACTCTCTAGAAACACCAGCACCAAGTTTTTACATTCCACTCAGGGAATAAAACTCTTTCAGAATTTAACACTCCACCCACGAGCAACTTCCTAGAGAACTCGATCACAGGTCCCAGCCTGCGGGCATTCTACTTACAGACACTTACTACCAGACCTATCTGTAAGACGTTGGGGCATGCGTCCGCCCTTCCAGACCCACGTTTTAAAATCTATACCAATGTGCTGATACAGTTACAGAACAAAGCAAGACAGAACCTAAATAAATAAGTTCAAACTTACGGTCCGGTAGGTTGTATCCCCACTTACTGACACCACATTGTAAAATAATATATCCTACAATCGGTCCAACCATTATTTGATGCCTAGTCCTAGAACATGAAAAAGCCTCACAGCTGCGGAAGATAGATTCACACACACACACAGGGCATGTCTGAAAACTATCTCAGTTATTTAGGTCATCATTGGCATATATGAAACAAAGAAAAACCTTGCATGACGAAAAGGGCTTTACCAGACTTTTATGTCTGTAAATAATATAATAAAAATGTCTTGGAATGCGAGAATAGAGACAAGTTGACACTAGGAGGCAGAAACCTTGAGATAACGTATTATCTATGGCCATGAGAACAGCTGGGCTAGGTAAGCTTGGTACATTTTGAGAAAAACAGACTAAGTATATGTGCACAAAGGAGTCGAAAACAAAATGGGCTGCTATTAGGCTTAAGTTATTATACAGAATATATAAAAACCTAACACTCGTTACATGTCATTACAGGCTGTAACACTTGCCCAGTGCAAGCTTTCAACAACTACCACAGTGTGGAGACCGTCGGGGGGGTTCCTATCTTATACACAGGGATGGATCTTTTCTCTCTTCGCTTCCTTTCTCAATCTCTCAATCAGTGCCTCCATTTCTCCCCCCCTTTTTACCTGCTTCTTTTTCTTTATGGCTCCTCTCTCGCTTTCTCCTAACTCCTCCCTTCTTCTTCCCACAATTCCCTGCTACCATCCAATCTCTAGCTCCGCTCGTCCCGCCCAGTCATGCAGCCCCTCCCTCCATTACTTTCGTCCGTGGCTTCCTTTCAAATTCATATGTATATCATGTTTGGTATCTTTGGGCTGTATAAAATCAGTGGATCACAAAATGTTAATATTTTAACAGACTAGAGGGAAAATAGAGTTTAAAAGTTTCCCTCCAAAATATCTGTTGTATTCAATTAGATCAACTGGACTTGAAGCTTAGTTCTTGAAGATGTTTCGCTAGTCATCCGACTGGCTTTCTCAATTCAGAAAGGCAGTCTGAATTGAGAAAGCCAGTCGGATGACTAGCGAAACGTCTTCAAGAACTAAACTTCAAGTCCAGTTGATTTAATTGAATACAACAGATATAGTATGACCTGGATGAATGAGAACCTTCACAAGCATATTTCCCTCCAAAAAGCAGGATACACCTTTCAAACCACACCCCTAGGGACCAAGGCATTCGATTTTTCAGAGAAAGCATAAAATGGGGAAATAGCTTCAGTCCAAGCAGTGCACCAGTGTAACATCAAACCAAGGAACATCACTAACCCAATTGGGCTGACCATATATTGGCTTCCATCTTGGAATATCATATTGGACTTTGCAATTTTTTCCCATATTGGATTACCAAGTTTTCAGGAACTTTGCACGTTCGGGAACTGGCTTCAAGCCTATGCTATAATGGCAAGCATCATAGGTGAGCGTTTTCCAGAACAATGTTCCCCCTTGTTCTGCTACCTAGATGGCATCTGGGAGGCTCACAGGGTCTATGGCAGTCAAGCGTGGCTCAAATATGACGAGCAGTTTCATCAGAGGAAGGCGGTACGCAAGGAGCTAAAATGGGACCATAGGGACATAGGATTATGTATGAGGGTTATGACAGGTAGAGCTGGGCAAACTGGGGGACCTTCAGGACAGGCCAGTTTTCAGCCCTTTCCGTCAACAGGATATGCGTTGTCGGGACAACGGCAGCCAGAAAAGAGGGTCTTGCTTGTCCTTCAACGAAGGACAGTGCAAGTGGGGAGCAACGTGTAGATTTCGACACGAATGCTCCTTTTGTTCAGGCACACACCCATACGCCAGGTGTTTCAAAAGGTTGCGAGGAGCACAAGGAAAGACCAGAGATAATAGTGGAAAAGGGGGTGACGCCAGTGAAGGTAGAGGCGATGCAGCCCTGGCTCGATAGATACCCGGATAAGGATAAGGCTACATTCCTATCAGAAGGTTTTAGTTTAGGATTCATAATTCCAGCTACACTTGGAGCTCCAAAATTAATAAAGAACAATTTGCGTTCGGTTTTGGCCAATACAGATATAGTGCGAGAAAAGCTGCGCAAAGAAGTTGAAGCAGGCAGAATGGCGGGTCCGTTTCAGGACCCCCATTCCCTAATTTGCGGGTTTCTCCGTTAGGTTTAGTACCCAAAAAAGAATTAGGCAAATTTCGTCTGATACATCATTTATCATACTCAGCAGGGGAATCGGTAAATGATGATATAGACGACAACTTAACACACGTGAGCTATACTTCATTCGATGTGGCCATTAGGTTAGTACGGGAAGCAGGAAAAGGGGCACAGATGGCAAAAACAGATGTCGAGTCGGCTTTTAGGTTGCTACCTGTCCATCCGAATTCCATCCCTTTGTTAGGTTGTTTTTTCGACAACCAATATTTTGTGGACAGGTCATTGCCAATGGGCTGCTCGATTTCCTGTGCTTACTTCGAGGCATTCAGTACATTTTTGGAGTGGGTGGTACGGCAGGAGACAGGTGTTAAAGCCATATTACACTACTTGGATGATTTTTTGTTCGTAGGACCAAAGAATTCCAACTTGTGCGCAATACTACTGCAAACCATGGGCACGGTGTGCCTGCGGTTTGGCATTCCCCTAGCGCAAGACAAAACCGAAGGCCCTTCCACGTGTCTAAAATTTTTAGGGATTGAAATAGATACAGTGCTGCAGGAGTGCAGATTGCCCCTTGAAAAGGTTACAGATTTGACACACACAATCTCCCAAATCATTTTAGCAAAAAAGATTACCCTTAAGGAAATGCAGTCCCTGCTGGGAAAACTTAACTTTGCCTGTAGGATAATGCCTATGGGTCGAGTTTTTTCTAGGCGACTTGCATTAGCTACTTCTGCGGTTCGACAACCCCATCACTTTATTCGGCTCTCGCAAGCAATCAAGGAAGAAATTTTAGAACAAGTTAATGGCGCCAATTATTGGTTATCTAAGGAGCTGGATAGTGGCGACATTCACTTGTTCACCGATGACGCCGGTGGATCAGGTTTTGAAGCCTATTTTAATGGTGCTTGGTTCGCTGCTCCATGGCCGGATCGCTGGAGGTCTTCCCAAGTGATAAAGAATTTGACATGTCTGGAATTATTCCCTATTCTAGTGGCCTTAGAACTGTGGGGATCTGGTTTGGAGAACAAAAGTATCGTATTCCGCACAGACAACATGGCAGTGGTGATGGCAGTAAATAACTTAACATCTTCCTCGTTGCCAGTTTTGACTTTACTGAGACGAATAGTACTAGTATGTTTACGACTTAATATACATTTTAAAGCTAAACACATCCCCGGGTATGTTAACGAAATAGCTGACGCTCTGTCACGTTTTCAGTGGTTCAGGTTCCGATTATTGGCGCCGGCTGCAGCGCCCAAGGGTGAGGTTTCCGGAGTCGCTTTGGAACATCATCTAAGAGGTATGCAATCACTAATACAGCAGTCCCTTGCCCCATTAACATGGGAGGCAATTATTCCGCTGTGTGGCGTAGATGGTTTCAACTTGAGTACGAGGTAGGGGGGGTTTTAGATGAAGAAAAACGTCTGAACATGTTGTTGGTGCATATAGCCAGCTTGTTCGAGAGGGGTTCGTCGGTTAGCATGTTGTTGAGGAATCTGTCGGCTTTAAGATTCCTTTTTAAAGCAATGGGTTGGTCTGACTATACTAAGAACTTTCTGGTCAGGCAGGCAGTGAAAGGATTCACAAAAGGTGCAAAAACAACAGACAAGAGATGCCCCATTACCCTACACATGCTAGAGGGGCTCTTTATACAATTTAGTCACCTAACGGACTCACAATTCGAGCAAGCTTTGTTTCAGGTGGCATTTTCTTGGGCCTTTTACGGAGCATTTAGAGTCTCGGAGCTAGTAAGTAGGGCAAGGAAGACCGAAGGGCGCATTTTAGCTCAAGACGTGACATTACAAGGGGATCGTTTGGATATAATAGTGCGCAACACAAAGATGAGCAAACCCGGGTCATACTTTAAGGTCTCGTTACATGTCATTACAGGCTGTAACACTTGCCCAGTGCAAGCTTTCAACAACTACCACAGTGTGAGACCGTCGGGGGGGGTTCCCTATCTTATACACAGGGATGGATCTTTTCTCTCTCGTTTTCAATTTACAGCCATTTTACGCAAAGCCTTACAAGGGTTAGGGTTGACATTGACAGATTACGGGACACATTCATTTCGTATAGGAGCCGCCACTGAAGCAGCCCGTTGGGGCTTGTCCGAGGAAGTTATAAAAGCCATTGGTAGGTGGGAGTCTTCTAGGTTCAGATCATATATACGGCCTAACCGAGTGGAGGTAGGAATGTAGTGGCAGCCTACAGGTATTTAAACCAATTTCTGTTCAGTTAAATTTGAGCGTTACTTGTTCTTGGTTCCAAATCCCTTTGCTTTTTCAGGTGCTCCACGGCGTGCAATATGGCTTATAGGCCATTCTTACATATTTTGGGCTGAAAAGAGAGCACTTCTCTGCCCAAAAGGCTGTGAATTGTATATTCCCCCTGATCAAGCCATTGTTTTATGGCTCGGTAAACGGGGCATGCTTTGGCACGAACTCGTTCCCAGAGCAATACAGCAGGCAAAAAAGACGGGCCCACCTTGCATCTTACTGATGCATGCAGGGGGCAATGATCTAGGGTATACACCCATGAGACACCTTATAAAGAGCATTAAGCGTGACTGCCTACGGCTTTGGTCAATTTTCCCAAAAGTTTTATTAATTTGGTCTAAGATAATCCCAAAACAATTATGGAGAGGCGCTAAGTCACAAGAGGCCATCGAACGAGTTCGGATTAAGGTAAATAAGTCCATAGCATAATTCCTACAATTAAATGGGGGGTTGGTAGTAGCACACCCCGACATAGCACATGACCGCTCTCTAGCTTTGTTTCAGGTGGCATTTTCTTGGGCCTTTTACGGAGCATTTAGAGTCTCGGAGCTAGTAAGTAGGGCAAGGAAGACCGAAGGGGGCATTTTAGCTCAAGACGTGACATTACAAGGGGATCGTTTGGATATAATAGTGCGCAACACAAAGACGAGCAAACCCGGGTCATACTTTAAGGTCTCGTTACATGTCATTACAGGCTGTAACACTTGCCCAGTGCAAGCTTTCAACAACTACCACAGTGTGAGACCGTCGGGGGGGGTTCCCTATCTTATACACAGGGATGGATCTTTTCTCTCTCGTTTTCAATTTACAGCCATTTTACGCAAAGCCTTACAAGGGTTAGGGTTGACATTGACAGATTACGGGACACATTCATTTCGTATAGGAGCCGCCACTGAAGCAGCCCGTTGGGGCTTGTCCGAGGAAGTTATAAAAGCCATTGGTAGGTGGGAGTCTTCTAGGTTCAGATCATATATACGGCCTAACCGAGTGGAGGTAGGAATGTAGTGGCAGCCTACAGGTATTTAAACCAATTTCTGTTCAGTTAAATTTGAGCGTTACTTGTTCTTGGTTCCAAATCCCTTTGCTTTTTCAGGTGCTCCACGGCGTGCAATATGGCTTATAGGCCATTCTTACATATTTTGGGCTGAAAAGAGAGCACTTCTCTGCCCAAAAGGCTGTGAATTGTATATTCCCCCTGATCAAGCCATTGTTTTATGGCTCGGTAAACGGGGCATGCTTTGGCACGAACTCGTTCCCAGAGCAATACAGCAGGCAAAAAAGACGGGCCCACCTTGCATCTTACTGATGCATGCAGGGGGCAATGATCTAGGGTATACACCCATGAGACACCTTATAAAGAGCATTAAGCGTGACTGCCTACGGCTTTGGTCAATTTTCCCAAAAGTTTTATTAATTTGGTCTAAGATAATCCCAAAACAATTATGGAGAGGCGCTAAGTCACAAGAGGCCATCGAACGAGTTCGGATTAAGGTAAATAAGTCCATAGCATAATTCCTACAATTAAATGGGGGGTTGGTAGTAGCACACCCCGACATAGCACATGACCGCTCTCTTTTCCGCCTGGACGGGGTTCATCTGACGGAGGTTGGTATTGATATTTTTAATTTACAGTTACAAACCGTTGTGGAGAAGGCTTTATTGGTCTTGGGCGCCTCACGGGGTTGAAGGTGTCCAACCTCGTGAGCGTTGGCGGGTCCCTGTTAGTCGGCCATGAAGGGGAGGAGTTACAATGGAGGAAAGGAAAAGGGGATGGTAGTTGGTCCTGGTCTACCCAAGGTGGGTGGTCAGATGATGATGGTGGTGAAAGCAAAGAAAAAGATCCAGCGAACCAGGAGGGAGCGGTTACGCAGGATTAGATTATGGCCTTAATTAATTATATGATTAGCCGTCTGACAGGGACTCAGGTTAATACTAACAGTTCTGAGTAATTGTTAATTGTTGGTATAATTGTTATTATAACTGTTATTATAATTGTTTGCAATAAGAATGTTATCAGCAGTGTTAACTTTATGCATTTGTCTAACAATGTTGTATTATGCGATTAAAAAGTACATTTGGAATAAATATGCTGTTAATGTAAAATAAACGCTGTGGCCAGTAAAATTCCAAACAAGCAGGTGGTCGTGTTTTTATTTAAGGTTTTTTAAAAAAAAGGGGATGCATGAACAGTGCCGCTGTCATGTACACACATCAATTTAATCGAGGTTTAATAGAGCACAGAAGAATGTGATGCCTTTTTTAGTGTGTGTCCCTCCTAGCTAACATTGCTACAGGTAGAGACAACGATTATCAGCACATTCACAGTTAATGAGCAGCACAGTACGGATGTGGAGGGTGTGCCTCGTGCTGCTTGCTTTTTTCACAGAGCCCAGCAGTCTTTCTTTCAAAATGTCTGCAGATATTGTCCTCCTCGCCGTGGTTTCTTTCCTGTCTGCCTGCCAGCAAGGTGAGGATAAGGCTACATATTCAACTTGTTACTTCAGCTGAACAATAGGCTATACTTTACCTTTAACTTTTGTTCAGAATTCTTTTATTAATAGTTACACTTTTTCTTTAGACCAAAAAAGTGATGGGACACTAACAGCCAATTTCTGAAGAACATTTAAATTGTATTTTTGTCTTAATCGAAAATTCAGGTAGTGGTGTAATCTGATTAAAAAATTATAACCTACCCCTGTAGTGGATTTCTATGGGAGGAACTGTAAGAATATAGCCTTATAATCTTACAGTTCCAGGAGGAGAAGGAAATCAAAAGCCACAAAGGGGTGGGTTATAATAAATAATGCACCCCGAAAATTAAAGGGATATTAGAAGTCACCTTGGAGTTCCGTGTCCTGTATAAAAGGTCCTCGGCCTGTGGCCTTGTACTTTTAAATGGTCACGGAACTCCTCTGTGACTTCTAATATCCTTATCATTTACAGTTGGGGGTGCATTATCCACTATATTATACAGAGCTGGGCAAATCCCAGGAGGCAGGTAGCAAAGGGCCAAGGCACCTAGAAACCTACACCTGGTGACTAACCTTTTAAGGCATTTTATTGAACAGACTACATAATAAGTCTAGACTGGCTGCTAATGTGTTCTGATTTAACCCTAATGTCAAAAAGAATTTGTCCATCCCTGGCTTGACAGATGGATGGATGGATAGATAGATATATAGATAGATAGATAATATGCTGAAGAGCAATAACCATTCACAGAGTGTATACATTACATCTAGTTATTCTGTGGGAAGTTCTATGCAAACTGCATGCTACGACCCAGAACCTCTCTAGGCTTGTCTGAACTGCACCAATGATGTTCTTTTCTAAATAGACTGCATGCATTGATTACATTTCAGTTCTCCTCACTTACACAGATCTCCATACACTATAGAAGATGGTCTTTATGTGGTACAGCACTACCACTAGTCATTTTTAAATGGTAGATGGATATTACTGCAGGGAATTGGAACTTTTCAAGTAGAATAACACTGGCACTGTCATTACTTATTTATGTCCCAAAATATTTATCCTTGCACACCTGAAATCCTGTAAATCTTCAAAGGTGCTGCTTCCCCCAAACTGCTCAACCACTCGCAGTGAAATCCATAGGTACGATATAATAGCAGGGAGGCGCACTCAAATGAGATATAACTGTTTGTATTGTGACAATGCGGTGCACAATGTTTCTGGGTTATCCCCCTTCCTCAGGTGCATAAAACAACATACAATGGTATGTCACAATAAAAACAGTTATATCTCATTTGAGTGTGCCTCCCTGCTATTATATCGTACCAGTGGCATCTGTTCAGCTCAAACATTTATTGTACCAAGACGATTGATTCTGTTTGTGTTTTACAACCCAGACAACACGAATATGGCACATCTCACCAAAATGGCCATACTCACGTTCAGTCCTTGTATCCTTGCTCAGAAATAAGTCCCTGCATTGTAGCCAGCTGACTAGGCATTGCCCTGTGTAAAGCTATTAGGCTCCATTCCTAAATCTAAAAAATCTACCTCTTCAATTTCTGTTGTATAAAGGGCAATGTACAAGAGAATTAGCCAAAAGTAAAGCAGTGCTTGGAATACTAAAATAGTGTTTCTATAGAATAATGGATATTATTATAAAAGCACAAATAGCAGGTACAAGCCATAACCAAATAGAAAATAAACTGCTTATCCTTATTACATAAAGAGAACTATTTCTATAAATACAGAATTCTAGGTTTGGGCAGAAAACACATTTGGAAATGTTAAAAATAGTTCGCTGAATGTCTCAACGGTTTGGTATTCTGTTTTCCACCCAAAATAAAATTGACATTTACTGTTTTTCCGTGTGTAACTGCAGCACATTTTGCCAAACAAGTGGGAAATTACAGAATGAAACATAAGGTCGCTCCTCCTGCAGTAACTGGGCATCCTGAATTCGAGAGAGCATTCAGAGCACAGTAAGTTTACCGACATGGACCTGGATAGTGCTGATAGGAATTGAAGTACAGTATATTCCTGTTTATATGTTTTGGCCAATAAGAGCTGATTGGGAATTTAATGTAACTGGAGCTGCCGGTTGCAGTGATTGTGACTTTTTGATAATAGAAAGTATTTATTCCTGTTATAAAACACGGAACTGAGGACTGAGTGCTGATGCTGCACTCAGTCCTGCACCCAGATGGCTTATCTGTCACTGTGCCATGTTTACTACAGAATGGTGTCAGGAGGCAATGCACATACGGGTTTGTTACTATAAGCAGCTATACAACCCAATCTGGGCCACTTTCTAATATGATTAAAGGGCAACTAAAGCCACAGAACAACACTGAACCAGAAGGCAGAACACCTTGATATAAAACCAGTAATCTGTGTCTTACCTCTCATTTTGATATGGGCACTGGGAAATTTACCTAAATAATATATGGTTTGTGCTTTACTTCTCTGCATTCTAGTATCACACAGTTTGGTCAACGACTATTATGTTCTGCTCATGCTCAGTCCTTAGCTATGGCACAAACTTGTTACAGTTGGTCACACCCATTAATAATCTCTAGCCAATCCTTTTACAGGACAGATAAAGCAAGGAAGCACGTGACTGAGGTCAGGAGGTGTGGTCTGACACTGCACATACACACAGATACTTCATCCAGTTCTTAACAGGCTTTGATTTACTTTAACAGAGTTTACTAAAGTGGCATTTTATAGTTTATTGGTGTTTTTAGGGGGGTTGTTTTCAGATTCTGGAGTATAAAAAAATGGGTTTAGTTCTCCTTTAAAGAACAAAACACTGGTGCCTTGTTTATCAGTAATGTTAAAACTAGAGCTAACCTAGTCATACGCCCAATATGGTGACCAAATATATGTGACTTATAGAGCTGACACTGTATAATAACACTATATCTGTAATCTAATACACAATGTAACCAGGAGAGTTCCATTCATTTGAATTGCTTTGTACCAATCTACTACATCGCTATCCATATAGGAAGAGTACAGTTTTTCATTGTCTGTCACTATTCATTGAAAACCGTTGACAACTTTTCTTGCCTACAGGTTCAGGGAAGAACTCGGGGCATTAAAACATGAGTGATGAGCCATAAACCAACTTGTATCAGTTAAGCAATGTTAGTAGGGAGGCAATTTAAAGTACATTTTTAAAAACAAATTCTTGCACTTTATCAGGCCCAGGTCATTTCAAATATCTCCTTGCAAATTCACCTAAAAAGTAAAGTGTAAAAAATACCCCAAAATGTTTTTTTTTTAAAAATACAAAACAGCTTCTTATAACAAACAAATGTCTTTGTTTCTATTAACATTCTATAATGTGATTTTTAAAAAAGTAATAAGCAAAATACTTCATGCTAAAACTAACTCATGCATTGTTTTTGCATTATGTTATTTAAAGGATACCTTGAGCCTTCCTGAAACAGAGGGTACTACACACTTATGCAATAAAATAGCATTGCCCAACAAAGGGACGTAGGCAGAGATTAGCCAAGTCCCTTTAGCAAAATGCCCATGATATCCAACTTTTAAACATGTTTGTTTAAAGGACAAATATACTCAATGTAACCTGGATGGTAGAGATGGTGTCTCCCTGCCTCCACGATGATTTGTCCAATAGGAAGACATTTGCCAGCCCACACTGTGGGAAGGGAGCATGCTAGACTGGCATTATAAGCCAGATTTTGACAGCTCAGTATAGGACTTAAAGAGAACCCGGGGTTGATGACCTTGCCATTAAGGTCCTCAACCTGGGTACAATTAGTTGAGAGATGGTAGTTTAGTGGCATATCATTGCCCTTCAAATGTGATTTGTAAATGTAAATACAGCTAACAGATCATGAAATAGAAATATAGGAACATTGAAACGGCATCTATAGTGCTCCCTTAAAAGATATTCTACTTAAAAAACTGAGACTCCTCTCAGTTTTTTCATCCGTGATAGTGACAATGCTGCCAATGGCTGATGCCTGTTACAGAACGAGACTCCTCTGCTTCTTTGCATTCTCGTAACCAACCAGCCTCCAACAGCATCAGAGAAGGGTTGTCCACGCCAGCCAAGGGATCGGGGGTTTTAAAGGTAGAATATCTGAGCCTGGGAGCATCTTTGAAACATAAACGTAAAACAAAAATGGGGTTGTGGGGCTGAACTATGGGACGTAAATTTTTTCTTAGGAGGGTGGACATGCCCTTTAAAAAACCTTCCCTGGTTAGGTTGAACTACACCAAACTGTTTTTTTTTTGTGGGTTGAGGGGGCCCATCTAAAATCTTGCTATGGGGCCCTGCAATATCTAGCTATGCCACTGCTCCCAAGTACAATTCACCTCCCTCTCTAATATATGCATTTGCGTGACTGTATTAGAAATGAACCAGAGTAAGGGATAGGGAGAGCCAATGGCATGGGTAGCTTTTCTGCAGCTTCCTGCTAGGGTTCCAGACCACAAAGTGGGTAAGATACTGTCTACAAAATCCCTGGAAAACATAGCTTTAATATGGAAGAGGTGGTTTTTGAATTAAAATAGAAATTGCTTATATAATTGGATTTCTCTTCTTTTTTTTGAATAATTGTCTTGGTGAGATTTCATTATTATTTCTCTTGCAGGCAAAACTGTGTTGAGTTTTCTGCAATATATTTGGTTGATCTTTGGGTTGCTGGTTGGTTTTTCAATCAAGGTATTGTAATGATTTTAAGTTTTGTTTATTTCTTTTGCAGCAATATCACAAATGTCCTAAATATATACAGGGAGATTCAATAAAAGTTCTTATCGTTTAAAATGGTGCTAATTTTGCCCCAACCAATCAGATGTTAGCTTTCAAATGTTAACTAAGATCTGATTGGTTGGGGCAAAATTTGCACCATTTTAAACGATAAGAACTTTTATTGAATAACCCTGATAAACTCTTATAGTGCTTCACCATGTAAGTAGGGATACAGTATGATAACGTCATTCGTTTGGCTAGAGGCTAGAGACACAATGAATATGCAGACTAATTGTTGTTCAATGTGTACCTACATCCTTTTATTGACCTTATTTATTGCTTGGCCCTAGAATATCATTAAATGTGGCTATACACATAGCAATGTGATTGAACCATGGTTCAGGGAACCCTACTTAACGCTGTGCTGTTAGTTATTTGAAAATGCCTGTAAGTATAATAGATTGCCACAATGATATCATTGCATCTATGGCCACTTTAATGCTAACTATCAACTTTGGGTATAGAAATTCTTAAAAAGGGATTGAAAAGTATCATTCTTTCCAACCACTATGTTAGTCTGTGCCATATTGTATAACTGCTAGATATTTGAGTAGCCATTTCAGGTATAACTAACATGCAACCCCTCAGAAATTCTAAAAAGAAGCAACTGACAGGTTAATACTATCATGGGGGCTGGAAATTATAGTACAACAAAAGATAACATGGCTGATTTCACTTTCAATATTTGTCTGTCCTGATGCCTTCTCTGTCAACTACTTTTTAGGAGGGACAATAGAATATGGTTGACAGAGCCAATATAATTGCCAGAGACATGTGTGGTAGCCATATTCAGTCTACATTTCCATGTACATTGAGTAAAAAGTTTTACATGCCAATCATGAGGTGCAGAATGTTTTTCTACTCACAGACCCCATGTAATCTGGCAAGAAAGTTTGCACACTTGAAAATGGTAGATTTAGTAGGTATTTAGTACCTAGATATGTTTCCTTAAGTTCTACAAAACTTTATGACTTGTAACATTTAATTGATGAAGAGTCTATAAATTTGTGTTGGATTCATGTTGCCTGGAAGTCCTTCTGACTCTCTTCCCAACAGTTAACAAACACAAACCACACAATTATTTTATACCTTTGGTAGATAAAATGATAAAGATAAGACATTTTTAAAAAATGATGACCTCATGTCAACATATCTGTTGTAATCAGTCATTAGACAACTTGCCTTACATTTTTGATTTATTTGAACGTATTTATTTATTTTTCAGAATTAGCAGCAGTGTTTGGATTGCTATATATTTATGGGCGCCATTTATACTTTAAGGGATATGTGGAATCTGCCAAAGGAAGGTAAATATATTTTATCATGTCCTTTCACTTTCAGTCACCCCCTTCTTGTCCTTGGACTCTCATCCTTGGGTGGAGTTGAGCATAACCTGCCTGATGTTGAAAGCCACACTAGTGGCACTTCACTAACAAACCAGGCTGCTGTGCATTGCTTCACACTGATCCAACTTAACTCTTGAGCCCACATAACCCCACCCACTTCTACCCATGGCCACGACCACCAGACAATCCCATAGGCCTCTAATTTTTTATGGCTGGGCCATGTGCTGTTGACAAAAGCCATAAAGTGAAAATGCCTATTCATGCTGAATTTGGAGAGATGAAAAGAGAGAAAGTACTAAATGTTTAATACGAGAATATAAAGATAATCATTGTTTTTAATTTCCTTGTGTTTAGACTTTATGGATTCTCCTTATGTAAACTTTCACTCATCTGTTTATTGGTAATGTCATCAACTGGGATGACTAACATTTTGCTCAGCAAATACTGTGGCATAAACCTGCTGAAGAAAGTCCTGCACTTGATATATGGATGATGGCTCCTCATTCCGGAAGTGAATATTTACTGGCAATTATAATATCTAGTATAACACTTGGATTTTCTATTTTATTCCTTTATTAAATGTGCACATGACTGGTGGTTAAGAATATTCCCATTATTAAATTACCTGTTGTGTTTGGTAACATTTTTGTAAATATTGAACATCTGACAACTTCCGTATTACAGTATTTTAAGAGAAGTGATTGCTGTTAGGTTACTGGCATTTTATCAATTTCAAACAGGGCTTAGTGGTTAGCACTGATGCCTTGCAGCGATGAAGTCCTGAGTTCGAATCCACCCTTGGACACATCTGCAAGGAGTTTGTATGTTCTCCCCGTGCTTGCATGGGTTTCCTACCGGCCCATCCGGTTTCCCCCACAATCAGACATACTGATAGGTTGTATGTGTCAAATAAATTTGACACATTAGATTGCTTAGATTGTAAGCTCTTCAGGGCAGGGCCTGATGTGAATATATACATGTAAATGTAAAGTGCTACGGAAGATGTTGGCGCTATATAAATCCACAATAATAATAATAATTTTTAAAAAGTCCAGTAAGTGGCTCTATAGCTACTACCTAATTACAAATCTCAGAATCCCTCAAAATGTTAAGTTGACATGGGTTGATGAAGTCATACAATCTAGTCATTAACTTTCTCTTTTAATTAACTGTATATACAAGAACAGGGTTATCTTTTAACTATCATCTTATATGTCCATCTCAGTAACTACACAGCAAACTATGATAGATCTTTAATGACATAAA
Organism: Hymenochirus boettgeri; assembly: GCA_019447015.1. Lineage (NCBI taxonomy): Eukaryota > Metazoa > Chordata > Amphibia > Anura > Pipidae > Hymenochirus > Hymenochirus boettgeri. Next base: position 104,396,372 of record CM033469.1, on the reverse strand, counting down.
TTATCCTTCCTGTTATTTGACTTCCTGTAAACTTGTGTAATTTGAAAGGGCAGCAACACAGCTGCACCACTTAGTTAACTCAAGCCAAGGGTATTTTATGTACACATCTAAACAGAGCACCAAAAGCAAGATTAACTTTCTTATATGTGTATGTAAATTTGTAACCCACAAAAATACTTTATATTAAAATCAGTATTAATACATTTCAGACTGTAAATACACTGTATACAGTGCCAGTAAAGCTGATTTTAAAATGATCTGTGCCATCTAAAATAATATGCAAATAATATGCAAGGTGCAAAGCAATTTAAAAAGTATACAGTCCTCTGCACTCTTTCCAAGTGTGGGTGCTTACTCCTCAAAAATCCAACCTTTGGTGGACAAGATACATCAGAAGAAAACAACGTATAGGGTTGCACTCCAAACAATAGTATATTTATTAGTGACCACACATCATATCACAACGTTTCGGGTGGAATTAACGTGCCCCCTTTCTCAGGTGATCAGGTAATTCCCCCCAAAACGTTGTGATTTTCTTTTGATGCAAAGCAATTTACCCTTAGATTGACCTAGGGAGGGTCAGGTTTGGTTTACCATCTGGACATTCAGTTGGTTTGAGGATCAAGTGAATGTCACAGTGGGTTTCCAGTGCTTCATTGTTTTGCATTGTTTGCAATGTAAATTTTTTTTATTGGTGTATTGTATATTATATGTATTTTGTGACATTATATGTTATAATATGGTTAAAAAAAAATACACGGTCCCAATATACAGACACCACAGCGTATTTTGTGACTGTGGTACAAATCCCTGTGTAAGTACAAAAGGATGCACACAGAAAAGTATAAACATATATATATATGAATAGCCAAAAGATTACAACTGCTATGTTTGCAAAATATTACTTAGATGTTTGAAAGATACCATGGCAAAACCACCCACAGATTTGCAAATATATACAACATATGTAAAACTACTCTGTAAATTAGATTATTAAGCATATATAGTATAGGAATGGGGCCAAGATTGCCACTGCAGTGGATTAACAACCCCAGGTTAAATGGTTCCTTGAATGTACAGTGGCTGGAAACACCTGCCCCTGTGATCAGCATTCCACATTATATTACCTCATCAGTTGTTTCATGAAGTAATTAACAGAATGTTGCCGCACTGTTCAAACAATTAGTGACCCTGGATACCACACTCACAATGGTTCAGCATTGACCTCCACCTGTGAAATATACACACCAAACCCATTTTGTGACATTAAAGGCACATTAGATAACCTCATGCACTACATCTAAACAGCTGAACATTGTTGGTTCTTGGATTGGTCTATCAGCGCCATTTCTCATTAGGTTTCTCAATGCCTGTGATTGAGGTCAGGATATTGATTATGGATCTTCCTGTATTAAATCGGAGGATGAAGGTCTAGATATGTTTCTTTGAGTAAAACCATAGGGCGCACTTTTTTTGCAGAATGTGTAAAGGTTTTTTTTTTCTTGGGAGAACTGAGATGTTAATTAAAATGTAAACTAAGAAAGAAAATGTCACAATTTATCCTTCTACATACCGAAAGTGGCATGATTGCAGTGGGCAGACTTAGAAAGCAATAGAGCACAGTAAATGCTTAAATGTCATTAAGCACCTATAAGGCAATGCAACAAGAGGTGCAATGTTCCTGCTGTGGAGTTAAATTCATGCTAAGTGATGTTATATTGATTAGCGTGGCTTTGACTTTCGTTGCAGCGGCTGCGTGACTAACGTCAGCAATGCAAGCAACATTATGTGCGGTTAGCAGCAAACTATCACTGCACAATAACACCAGCTAATGGCTGTTATTAAAGTGCCACAATAGTTAGCCACACTTCGTAAAGAACTGCTATCAACATATAACATCACCATCTCACACTGCATCACCTCCCTAGGGCAGTATTTACCATAATATTATAAATATAACAATATAAATATTATTATAATATGCCTGAAAACTTATTTTTATTCATACTGTAAAAACAACCGCTAGTAGCAATGTTTTTTTACACAGCCTGGTATAGTCCCAATATAAGTCAATGGGGTGATACTAGGTGGTATTTAAATACTGTCCATTATCGAAGCTGCGACAACAAAGCCCTTTAGTTATCATAAAAAACATTGTCACTAGCACTAGCTTTTATAATGGGAATATAGGTTTATCAACAAATCTTTATAAATATTCCCATAACTGCATAAGTCTCATTTCAATATATATCATTTTAATTTATATATGAATACATGTAAGCAGCACTTACTCTGATGTTTTTGTGTTACTGCATGACTTCTATCCAGTACATATTTTGCTCAAGCTCAGTCCCTCAGTCCACCAACCTCCTGAAAGTCTATCTGACTCTTTGTAAGGGCAAGCATGCTCAGTAATGGGAGAGGGAACTTCCAACCATGCAGTTCTCGTACCAACTGTCACCATTCTAGCTACTGCAAAACCATATATAACAGACCAGTTTATGACACTTAGGGCCCTATTTATAAAGACTTTTTTAGCGTTACTGCACCTTTAACGATCATTTGTTGAATAATTTCCAATCGGGTTATCGATATGTATTGTCAATTAACAATAACAATTGTAAATTAACGATAACGATCGTAAATCTACGATAAGATCTACGATTCCAAGAGAATGTTATTGCAGTAGTCTACTACCCCATGGTATTCTACAATTGAACATTTGTTAATCAACGTTCGGTGTAAATGTACGACTGTGGCTGTACATTTACAGCCGCTGTCATACATTACCGATAAAACATGGTATCGCTAAATTGTGATACCGTGCATTTATAAATGTGGCCCCTAAGCACTTAATTGACAACTGAAATTTAAGATGTTTGAGACTGGATATATAAAGAAATAGGGGACAGATCAACAAAAAAATGATACAGCGACAGTTGGGAAGAATTATACTTTCCAGTAATGGGCAATTTAAATTATCAAATTTCACAGTGTACATATTCTTTAATTAACAAATAAAAAACAATTTTGCAGGAAAACAAGCCCTTGTCCTATTTAAACTAATATAAGAGCAAAAATGTACTGATTTTTTATTTTTACTGCATCGGAGAGTGTATAATAATAAATTGAAAAGGAAAACATTTTAACAAACATCATCCACATTCAAGGGAGTAGTCCATTCCATCCCAATGTAAGTGTGAGTCATACAGCACTTCAGGGTGGGGCCCACCGTCCTGCTATCCTGGGTGTCAGATATCAGACTGATAGAATCACAAGTACAAAAACACAAGGCATTAAAGGACAACTCCACCCTCATAAGAACATCTTTTAGAAAGAATGGCCTCTTTAAAATATGTTGATATATCATAGTTTGTCCTACGAATTCATTACTGTATGCCTGCTATGCTTCTGGATGCCTCATGTAAACTGAGCAATTTAGAAACCTGTACTGAGCATTTACTGAGCCTGGGCATGCTCAGAAGAGACAGACAGGGGATTAACATTCAGTCATTGGCTGTGATGTCAACTGTCAAATCAACAACCAATCGACAACCAATGTGCAAAATATGACTGCCGCTAATTATAGGCCATAATTATAAAGGCACGGTATCGCTTTTTAGCGATACTGTGCTTTAAATGATCGGTTAAACAATCGCTAAAACGATCGTTAATTTACAATCCTTAAAAATATCGTAATCTAACAGTATATGACCGCAATCTGAGAGTTGCGATCCCCATAGAATACCATTGCAGTAGTTAATTACAGCATGGTATTCTACAACCGAACTTTCATAAATTAACCAATACTGTGCAGTAACTCGTGGTATCGGTTATGTACAACATTACAGCCGTGGTCATACATTTACATCCTATGTTATGGCCCTATGTTATGCGCAGTATTGGTATCTTTACTGAGTATTTTATGACTGCAGCCAGAATTAATGTTTGTGAATGTAAACTACAGGAATTGGCCAATAATTTTCGGCCATGTAAAAATTAAACCTGTGGATTTATAAATAAGGTCTTCATGCTGGACAAACAGGATTTACCTAAAAATCACCATACAACAAACAGGCTGTTTGACTTATATCTGGCAGTAAAGTTACACAAGTAGGGGAATCCGGATTATGATATAAGACGTAAGCAAGATATTGAAAAGAGATTAACAAATCATTGTCCATCAGTTAGCCACTAAAATTTACTGTAAGCAGGGGAGGACTGGGACCTTTTAGGCAGGGGGGTAAATACAACCAAGTGGCCCTTTCACTGTAGATTGCAACATTTTTAACCAAATCCACTTTGTTAAGGTCACACACTTTGTTTATGTTACGCCCATTTTTAAGACCACTATTCCCATTTTACATTGTTGCCAGCAACATTTTCAAGTGTATGATGGGCTAAAGGATAATTATAGACCTAAAATCTTCCCCCTCTACCTTACAAGTACCCATGGTGAGGACCTGAATCGCCCCTGGGTGTTCTTTCTAAGTCAAAGTTTCCTTGTTACTAATGAACTGGAGGGCTGACAATCACCAGCTAATTAATAGAAGTGCTGACTAACACCAGCTAATGAACTGGAAGGCTGGCAAACAATGAATAATGAACTGGAGGGCTGGCAAACACTGAATAATAAACTGGGGGGCTGACTAATACTAGCTAATGAAATGGAGGGCTGACAATACTGTTAATGAACTGGAGGAGTGACAATACTGGTCTATGAACTGGGTAATGAACTGGAGGGCTGAATTACACTGGCTAATGATCTGAAGGACTGACAACACTGGCTAATGATCTCAATGGCTGACAACTCTGGCAAATGAACTGGAGGGCTGATGACATTGGCTAATGAACTGGAGGGCTGACTAACACTGCTAATGAACTGGAGGGTTAACTGGTAAATGATCTGATGGAGGATGAGTTTCCTGATCCTTGCCCATGTTAGAGCTAGAGGCTTGCGCTGTGCTTTTCAAGCACATAACTTACTAATAGGACTTTACTCGTGCTGCCCCTCTGCTCTGGAATTACCTTCCTCCGTCTGTCCATCACTCACCATCCCTTAACACCTTCAAACGTAACCTTAAAACCCACCTCTGGCCTAAACATTACTCCCTTACTACCCAATATGATCCAATCTGCCTTTCACGCTCCAATGCCAATCTATTTACAGCCTACCAGTTCCCGCAACCTAATGTCTCACCCCCATATGCTCTAGTCTGTAAGCTCTTTGGGCAGGGTCCTCTCTCCTATTGTATCACGGTAATGCTGTAAAACTCCTCACTCTGTTTACTTATATTATAATTGCAAAGCGCTACGGAAAATGTTGGCGCTATATAAATCAATAATAATAATAATAATAATAAAATAGCTTCTGTGGCAGCACATATTGTTAGACCAGCCCAGGGGGCATTTGCCCCTCAGCCTACTGGGCCAGTCCTCCCCTGACTGTAAGATTTGATTCAGAAGTAGGAATGGAGGAATTTAAATTATAGACATCATACTTGCTCATTTACTAAAAATGGAAGGAACAGAACATTAAAATTGCTTTTAATAAAGCAGCAGAGAAGAAATGATCAAACTAGGAGAAACCTACAGCAAACAGGTCGATGCTTCTCCTAACTAAGTTTTGATAATTTTTCTAGTGGAAAGCCAAACTTGTAGTCCTATAAGAAGTATGCTTGGCATTGATGAAAGTCACTTTGCCCCAAGGGAAATGTTTTGACCAATCATCTGGAGATTTAGCAATAAAGTGTGTTAGAAGTGTCAGGAAGTGGGAAATTGTTTAAAGCCAGGTATAAATCTACCTGTTATAGTGCCTAATGGGAATAACTTGTAATACACAAAATTAGACATTTGCATTACAGAAATTCTCTTATGGTTATGTGACAATTTTAACATGAAGTAGCAATATATAGGGTATAACAATATTTTTATTGAGCTTTTTTCTGAAACGAATATCAATTTATGTTCAAAGCAGAATTTGCCCACAGCGGCTAAATGTTACCATTTCTGTAAGAGAAATTCTTTGCTACATGGGGAATGTTTGTGAAGAGATAATATGAATTCAGCACCCGGATGGAGTCTTGCTATATTGCTGGGAAGGAGACATCAGAAATGTAATGAAGTTATCAGCCATGATGTTTACTATATGACTATATCCTGCAAGAAGATGTGTGGGAAATGCACATCAATGGGCTAGGTGACCTTTACGAAAGCACTCAGCCTTCAGAAATATGCATAAGTATGGTCAAGGAACTCCCGAGAGGCTCCTAAAATATCCTTATGATTTACAGTAAGGGATACTATGTCTACTCTACTCTATATCTACTGTAATACACAAGCACCACTATGGATAAATCACACTGCGTCAGATAAATCACAAGACACGTGTTATTTGCATTCAGTTATCTGGTAGAAAATAGTGTTCAGAAGCACATTAATATCCATATCATCTCTCTCATTGGCAAGATGGACCTTTACAAACCATAGCCATTGGCTGCCAACACCTCATAAGTAATCCTAATTCCCAACAATCTGGAGGAGTGACAGGTCAATAGCCTTCTGCTTTCTGTACATTTAGCAGTCTCCACAGGGATTCTAATGGTCTTAGAACCCTGTAGTATACGGTATATGATAAATAACCAGAGATGGATTGAGTTCAAATTGGGCCCGGGCAGGGCTGACATTTGGGACCCCTCATTATTGTATGGGCTGTACTGGGAACTAGACAGCCATCTATAAAATGTCAGGGTTTTGTAAAATAAAAAATACAAGAAGTTAGAAAGAAATCCTATCAAATCCTGGTTCTATTAGCATCATGTCCACTAAATAATACTGTGTTGAAGCACTTGTTGATTTATTACAGCACTAACAGGGTTATTCAATAAAAGTTCTTATCGTTTAAAATGGTGCTAATTTTGCCTCAACCAATCAGATGTTAGCTTTCAAATGCTAAATAAGATATGATTGGCTGGGGCAAATTTAGCACCATTTTAAACGCTAAGAACTTTTATTGAATCTCCCTGTTAGTTGTTTTGGATAAGAGTCTATCAGTTTGGTATATTGAGACTTGGCAAGTTCTGTCTACTATTTATAGAAATAACTGATATATGGGCACCATAAGGTCCCTGGAGCTAGTTATTTAAACTTGCGTTTGTATTACAGAATTGGTATCCTGCTCTAGTTCCACAATACCAAGTAAATTTTGTACTTGTGCACGCTCTTTAATATTTGGGACATTATTTAACTCTATTATTAAAAGTATGGAAGCACTTGTTTTCCTGTACTGCTGGTTGGAATCCTGTAGCTAGTTAGTTAAACTTGTTTTTGTATTACTGAATTGGTATATGGGCAGATATATTTGGACCTATCTGAGGGGGGGGTTGGTGCTATTTATGTGGGTATGTGTACCCACAATAAATATCATTACTGGAGATCATTATTTGGGAGCTGCACTCTCTCTAAATAAATTTTCATCCTGGTATTTAGTACCTGAAATCTTTAACACTAGCTATTAGCAAATACCATAACTTAATACTTTGTGCCAGCTGCGCGGATGTCTTTTATAAGTACAGCCATCACAAGTAAGGGTTTAAGTGCCCGGTGGTAAATGTTTATATTCTACATATGAATAGTGAACTTTGTGTGTGTGTGTGTGTGGGTATAATTATATTAATAACATTATTATTGTACGTGGGCATCCTCTGTAATTTATGGAACATTATATTGTGTTCCAAATTATTATGCAAATTGTATTTAAGTGTCATAAATATTAAATATTTTGGTTTTCAACTAAATTCATTGATGGTTTTGTGTATCACGTCTCTTTTGATCACTGATATCAATCTTAGCCACCTGTGATAATAAATTTGCCAGGTGAGCCCAATTAAAGGAAAGAATAGTAAAGAAGGATGTTCCCTATTATGAAGCAAACCATTATTTTCAAGTAATATGAGAAAGAAAAAGGATCTCTCTGCTGCTGAAATGCAGAAATAGTTGAATGCCTTGGGCAAAGTATGAAAACCTTAGATATTTTACTAAAACTTAAAGTGTGATCTTTGTACTGTTAAAAGATTTGTGGCTGACCCAGAGCACACAAGTTTGTGCAGATAAAAGCAAAACGGGGAAGGTTTCTGCCAGATAAATTCATGGGATTAAGAGTGCAGCTGCTAAAATGCCATTACAAAGCAGCAAACAGGCATTGGAAGCTGCTGGTGCCTCTGGAGTCCCTCAAACATCAAGGTGCAGGATCCTCCAGAGAATTGTGGTTATGCACAAACCTTCTATTTGGCCACCCCTAACCAATGCTCACAAGCAGAAATGCCTGCAGAGGTCCCAGAACAAAATACAGACTAATTTAAAAATAGTCTTGTTTATTGATGAGTGTCATGCAACCCTGGATGGTCCAGATGGATGGAGTGGTAAATGGTTGGTGGACAGCCACCATGTTCCAATAAGGGTGTGATGTTAGCAAGGAGCTGGCGGAGTCATGTTTTGCATAGGAATTATGGGGGGAGTTGGTTGGACCCTTTACGGTCCCTGAAGTTGTGAAAATAACCTCTGAAAAGTATCTGGAGTTTCTGACTAACCACTTTCTTCCATGATACAAATAAAAGAACCATGCTTTTCGTAACAAAATGATCTCATGCTGCAAGGAATACCTCTGCATCATTGGCTGCTATCGGCACAAAATGAGATAAACTCATGGTGTGGCCCCATCCTCCTCTCAATCTTATTGAAAATCTTTGGAGCATCTTCAAGAAAAATATATGAGGGTGGAAAGCAGTATACATCCAAACGGCAGTTCTGGGAGGCTATTTGACATTCTGCAAAGAAATTCAAGCAGAAACTCTCCAAAAACTCACAAGTCTAATGGATGCAAGAATTGTGAAGCTGCTATCAAATATGTGGTCCTATTTCTTTATGTAGCTTGACATGTAAAGATATTGTTGATTGAAATACCTTTTGATTTCAGTAACAATGACCTCTTAATGCTGCTTATTAAACAAATGACTATATTCAGTTCTTTAAAACCTATAAAATGTTTTGAAATTCTGTTGTATGTAATCATTTTAGAAAACACTGCATTTTAAGTTTTTATTTTTGAAAAACATACTGTAGAAATTAGGTTTGTTCAGTAACATTTGAATTATTCTCTTATGGTTGATAAAACAAAAATTATGGAATATATTTATATATCTACAATATCACAATTGTAAAGGATTGGTGCACTACAGGGCAGGGGTGTTCCTAGAGTTTTTGACACCTGAAACAACTTTTAAATGCCGCCTATTGGCAGACGGGGGGGTGACACATGAAGTGGGCGTGGCTTCATCATAGAACATAGGTGTGGCTTGTGGTTGTGGGTATGGTGGGTTGACTTACATTGACTGGTGAACTGGAGGGCTGACTTAACACTGATTGGTGGACTGGTGCTGAAATGCAGTATTGCAGGAAGGAGGATTTTTTAAACTGACGCCTTTTAAGTGTTTCGCAGGAGCGCGCCCTGAGCAAATGATTCAGTTTGCTTCATGGTAGGGGCACCCCTGCTACAGGGACTTCTTTTGAAACCTTTATTGGGTAAAAACACAGAAGCAACATTTCGGTCTTTTCACCATGACCTTTATCAAGCTTAATCAATTATATATAGGAAAATCAAAAAAAAAATTGAAATAATAATTTTGAACAAAGTGTATAAAACATAATTACTAAAGATATTTATGTATGGGCAGAGACATTTGGATTTGTGTGAGAGGGGTATGGGCTATGTGGGTATGTGTACAATATTTATAAATATTATTACTGGATATTACTATTTGGCCTGTATTTTTGTTTTACTGAACGGAACTGAGCATTTTATTACAGTAGGACAAAACCAACAGGGAGATTTACGCAGGGCTGCAAAAGCTCTTCCATTTCAATTCAATACGTGCTTTGCCCACAGCAGTTAGTTGGCGTTACAAAGTTGGACTCTTATACCTGTGAAGCACATATTGAATTAGTTACGGCGGCTGCATGGGTGTCTTTTGCGATACTTAGCATAATGAAGGGCTTAATATTGGTTTGCGTGACTAGCTCTTTAAATACCACAAACCCCTGGATAAATGAGCCTGTAAATGTTTCTATTCTGCTTATGAGTAGTGAACTTTGTAAGTGTGTGTGGGGGGAGGGTAGCTGGATAATGTGTTATATTTATTATGGAAGCACTAGGCTACCTGTACTGCTGATTGGAACCCTAGAGCTAGTGTGTGTTATTTAAGACTTAGGTATGTGTATACACACCATTAGCAGAGGTATTTAAATATATGGGTAGTGATCTTTAGATTCATGTATGTGTGGGAAGATAGGGACACAAGGACACAGAAATAAAAAGATAACTACAGAGTTAAGAGTCTGTCTCTAAGTTCCCTACTTCCAGTAATCCCCCTCCAGGCTGTACACACCCTGGTGGAGGCCCTGTCCCCACTCCATTTTGCCTATGGAGAGGGGAGGGGCACAAGTCCAGCTGTTGTTTCTTTATGATACACAGCATATACTTCAAGTACTTTTTTTTGATTGGCTATGACTGCCATGTGTTTTACAAACAGCACATAATTGGGTGTAATACTGAAACCTAACAGACATTAAAGTTTTTAAGATTTTAATTTGTCTAAACACATGCAGTCTTCCATTATGACTATTCCATTTAAAAAAGGGGTACAAGGTTGGTTAGTACTTTTATAACGTTATATATTTTGTCTTCTACTGAATATCAGTCAGTACTATACTTTATATACATTTATTGTGGTCATGTAGATTGCAATAGTGAGAAATTACACACATACATATACCTTTCCTATATATAATATACCCCCACCTCATTGGTAGCTCCTAAAAACTTAAAGGAATAGTTCACTCAGTAAGTGAACTATTCCTTTTTTGCATTAATTGAAGAACGGGAGATAATGGAGCCAGGCCTTACATTCTGTTCTTCAATTAATCTAACAGGAACTAGGAGCAAAAATACAGAACTTACCCTCGAGGGTGATCCATTGCCAGCTCCTCTGAAATTTCCTGAATGATAGCTCCTTTACCTCCTATCTTGAATTAATGCAAAAAAGGATAGGTTCATTTTCTGAGTAAACCTATACTTTAATGCAATCTCCTATAAAAGATTTTGTACTATAGGAAATAAAACAAACATAAACTGTGCTGGTTACCAGATAGGTAGGAAGTAAGGATAGATTTAAACCTGCTAATTGAGGTTTCTTGACAAAGAGAGAGGGGAATAGAATTCCAGAGGATGGGAGTCACAAGAGAGAAAGTATAGGGGGACTGTACAGGAGCTGGTTCTGTGATGAGCGGAGGGCGGGAACATTTGGGGATACTAGAGAGGAAATATAAGGAGGAGCAGCAGAGCGAAGGGATTTAAAGGTTAAGAGAAGGATTTTGTATACAATGCGCTGTTTAATGGAGAGCCAGGTTGTTGTCTGGTACAGAGGATATTTGGGATCTGGTTTATTAGAGAGCAAAACAATACGTGTGGCAGAGTTTAGTATAAACTAAGGAGAAAGGTGGGAAGCAGAAAGACCAGTAGCAGCCCTACGCTGCTGACCCTTTTTGCGGCTCATGCGATAACCAATTTTTTGTGTGGATTGCATGTGATGCGATAGGGTTGCATCAAAGGAATCTTATCGCAGGGTCGTGCACATTGCAATTTTCCTGCGGCACGCGATTCTTGTGTACTGCCTAACCCTTAGTAGGTTACAATAGTCCAGGGGCAATAAGATGAGAGCATGTATAATCATAGCTGTAGTCGGGAGAGAAGGGAACCTGCTGGTTTTAGCTATATTGCGAAGAAAAAAAGCGGCAGTTTTTTTGAAACAAAGTTAATGTGGTTAGAAAAGAAGAGAGAGGAATCAATAATAACCCCCAGGCAGCATGCCACTTGGATAGGGAAAATAGGGGTATTGTCAACAGAAATAGAAAAAGGTGGGACAGGACCAGATTTAAGTGGGAAATGATAAGTTCAGAAAGATTTAATTTGAGGTGTTGTGACATCCAGGAGGAGATGGCAAGGAGGTCTTGTCAGAAACACGTGATTGGATGTGCAGGGGTGGACGAGTAGGTTAGGTTTGTGTATCATGTGTATACTTGAAGCCAAAAGAGCTAATGACATCTCCCAAGGAAATAGTGCAGAGGGAGAACAATAAGGGTCCAAGAACAGACCCCTGCGGGACCCCAACACCAAGAGGAACCAGAGAAGAGGTGTTATTAGCATAAGATACAGAGTAAGTTTGATTGGAAAGACAGGATAGAAACCAGGATGCCACTTCATTCTGAATGCCCAAGGAGTGAAGTATCTGCATTAGGAGGAAATGATCAACTGTGTCGAAAGCAGAAGAGAGGTCAAGAAGGATAAGAATAGAAAAGTGACCATTGCCTATGGCAACCTGAAGATCATTCACAATCATACAGAGACAAGAACTAGAAAAAGGTTAGGAGTGGGAGTATCCTACTATACTCCCCAACGGGAGGCACTTCAATAGTTTAAAAAGGGAAATACATCCAGTGAATGCTGTGAGTTTTTTCATTATGCAGGTAGTGACTTTCTAGTGCTACGATCGTGAGATCAGGATTTGGAGCGCCATGGATGTCCAGGACATTGGTGAAGCCTAAGTATATCCTTGCTATTTATTATCCTGCCCGCCTGCCTTGACTACAGTATCGCTTTGCCTCTGTATGTTATTTTGTCTGCTTGCTAATTCCTGGTTACCCTGACTCCCCACTATTCTGAGTGCTCGTTTTGGGGGTTGCGTTTTGGGGGTTGCTTGTCTATCTATATACCTCCCACCACTGTGTGCTTTTACCAGACAGTTTTAGGTGGTTTGGGGCGCCAAATCCTTTTTTATTTGGGACTTGATTCATATTCATATTTATATATGTTTAGGGTATAGCCAATTTTATGTATGTTGTTTACTTTGCTATTTTGTGGTTTATTAAAGTTTTTTTGTATTTATTTATGAATCAATGGCCTCATTTAGTCCTTTATTTATAATTCTTCTCCACTGTGTAGTGGATGTATTTCCCTTTTTAAACTGTTGGAGTGCCTTCTCCACATATATCTCATTTTGATAATGGTAAATGAAACTACCCTAATTAAGAATGACTGATATTGGATTAGTCATGGTTCTAAAATCTGACATGCTGTCAGGGTTCTAATGTTTAAAAGGTACATAGATAAGGATACTCATGGACATCACATCAAGGAAGGGAAGTTACAGGTCAATCCCACCTAGACTACAGTAATAGGAGGTTGACAGGCTCAGTAACATCGAGCGCTATCACATCTCCCAGTAGAGGGAGCCAGAGGAGAGCGCGAGAGCCCTGAAAGGCAAAGACTGTACCAGTAACACTCAACAGGGAGGGGGGCTGGAGTCACACACACGCTAAATAACTTGCTCCTGTCATTCGCAGCGGAAGCCATGGACAGTGAGGATGAGAGTGCGGAGCAGGAGACGGTGGAAGGTCGGTGTGTTCTAATCCATGTACAGGATTACTCTCGGGGCCGCGTGCACGTCACCAAAACTTACAGCTCGGGTTTGGTTTGGCTCGGAGGGTAAAGGGAGGGGGGAAATCTGATAGTTTACTTTGTAACCCCCCAGGGCAGGGTGTGAAATTGGACCGCCGAACAGCACCTCCCCCTCATATAGTAGTGAGGAGATCCAGCCCATAGAAGGAAAGAAAAGATCACTCTTCACCAGGATAGGGCAAGGGCACGGGGAGGGAGGGGATCACTGTGTTTATCAACACCAGGTGCAATACTGGCCCCATGGCAAAGCACAGCAACCAATCAGAGTGCTGCTTATTCTGTATGGGTAAGACTGACCGACAATTCCACGTGCTTGTACTGTTCTATGGGCCATTGTCTGTGTGCAGCAGTGCAGGGTAGGCATGACCTCTACATGGCAGTGTATTACAGACACACTATGGCTACACTGAACGCACTGTGGGGTTCTATGTGTTCAGTTGTAAAAGGAGCCAACCTTATTTGTTCATTCAGGGTGTACACCCTCCCTGTCACACACGGGACATAGAGAACTAGAAGGTAAGCTAAGCTCTATGGGGCAGGGACCTCCTTTCCTCTTGTGGCAAATTCTAGCACTTCTATTTGTATAATTTATATATTTATGCACTGAACTATCTATGTATTTATCCCCTAGTATGGCTTTATTGTATTTTAATACTGTAGAGCGCTGCGTCCTCTAGTGGCGCTTTATAAATAAACATATACATACATTATATGATGTAAAGAGCAGCAGCACCACAGACAATTGCAGCAACGGGTGGGTATCTCCAAGGTACTCCGCCATGTACCTAAAACATATACATAAAGGTTAAAGAAGGAGTCGCACACCAATATTTAAATGCAAATAAAAAGGCTTTATATCATCTTGATAGACGTCTGCCCACAAACCAGCGACGTTTCGAGAGACGCAGCTCTCTCTCATCTACTACTACTTCTCTACTTCTGCCCATATCTTGAGAAAGAGAGCTGCGTCGCTGGTTTGTGGGCAGACGTCTATCAAGATGATATGAATCCTTTTTATTTGCATTTAAATATTGGTGTGCGACTCCTTCTTTAACCTTTATACATACATATTAGGCCCTGCCTCATACAAACCCGGATACCAGAGATGTCAAACTTGCGGCCTTCCAGATGCTTCAAAACGACAACTCCCAGCATTCTAAAGACTAATAAAAACTTTGTTTAAAGGGCATGTCCACCCCCAAAACTATAATCCCCCCAACGACTGGTCCCACCATGTAGTGTAGTTTAATCCTTACCTCACATCCCAGCTCCATAGGGCTCTCCGGTAGTGCCCCCCCAAAGTCCCAAAAACTGCCCACCAGGAGGCTAGCAGGTCCATATAGGACACTGCCTGCTTCCTGGCCTCCCGGAGATTTTGGCCATGCGTACTGCAGCTCTTCTCCCCCCTCCCTCTCCCTCCCGTTCTGCTATCCCTCCCCCTAGCTTCAAACCCCTTTATGGCAGCCTTCCCCCATGTCCCCCAGCCCCAACCGCATAAATTTTATTTTTAGAAAGCTCCCCAATCTTTTACTTACCTCTCCGCTTTCCTACGCGGAAGTGAGCTGCCGGCAGCCGCGTCCGTGATTGGCTGCCGCTCAGCCAATCACAGATGCGGCTGCCGGTCCCACCCCTCTGCTTGCATTTCCTTGCAAGCAGAGGGCCGGGAGCGCGTCGGAGGAAAGAGGGGAGGTAAGTAGAGTTTGGGGGGCTTTTTAAAAAAATAAATAATGCGGTTGGGGCTGGGAGCCCATGGGGAATGGCATATAAAAAAATAAATATTAGGGTGGACATGCTCTTTAAGTGGTAAACCTGGGGTGAGGACCTGCCTAGCTGTTTAGGTCCCCTTCCTGGGAACCTCCAAAGCAGTCAGAGCGATGCACGAAGAGGTGCACCGCTTCTGTTCTGGAGTTCTGAAACTCCTTCATTGCGGCAGCTGGGTGGCTAACGCAGAAGTCAGGCACTGCAAGCAAAAGCAGCATTCTATTGCGGCACTTTAAAGCACCAAAATAGATTCCACCACTTAGTGATGCACCAACAGCCACTATCGGCATATAACCGCTGGCAATATTGTTCGGGGGTTGCCAATAGAGGCTCTCTATGCATCGCTCCTGAGTGTTTCTTAACCTTTTAGCCTTCTGCAATATGCAAAAGGACCCAGACACACTTAGTGGCAATTTGCCAGTGGTGATCATAGGTGCAAACCTCCAAATTGCCACTTTTCCTGCCACTCTAAGTCATACTATAAGCAAAAGTATAAGATGTGTATACTGCTTATCATGAGTTATAAATGTATTTGTGAAACACACACCATTTCGGGGATAACATTGATTAATACATCAATAACATAATCTAAAGTAAATTTATATATTTTTAAAAAATACATTCATATTCATTACAAATGGGAATTTGTACAGTTCCTGTAATTACCGCATGACAAACCCCCTAGTAACCTCTCAGGGAACTGAAGGTGGTAGTTTGTTGGGGGATAGTTGTAGATTAAAGGAGAACTGTTTTCCAAAACACATTTTATCTTCACTTTGACTTCATTTAAATTTATTATAGCATACAACATAACAAAAATATAATATCTATGCTGGTGAAAATATTTTAATTACAAAAATTTGATGCACACTACTGGCACTCTGAAGACACCGAGTGGTACACCCTTAAATAAACCCTGGCTAGTCCAAAACAGCATAGCAGTTAACCTGTTTACTACATGTTAACGTGACTTTAAGGCCAGTCTTTGGCAGTTTTGTGTGCCTTTTTAACACCAGCATGATATAATGCATTAAAGTCATGCAGTGTGTTAAAGGGCAATTATAGTGAGAAAATTGTTTTTTTTTAATTTCTTCTAATGTATCCTATAAGTCATCCCATCCACCAGGGTACCTTTAGTTTCTTTAAATTCTACATAGTCCCCGAGATATAAGCCTTTGAATATGCTGTGATTTGTAGGAGCTGCTACACCTCATCTGTCACTCAAAGGCACACACCCACACAATCCAAAGCTCCCCTGCAGTACTGTCACACACTCTCACCCACACTATATGTACCATGTGCAACACATAGTCAAATGCTGTAGTGCTAAACACAATCAATAAACCATTAACCCAGCAATATGAGCATAACACACTATAAAACAGCCCCTCCCCCCCCAAAAAAAAATCAGACTATATACCAAACAAGACACACAGTGCAATCTATGAAATATATAGACTAAAGCAACTGAAATGTAACAGGACAACAAGCAGTGTCACTTTGTTTGTGAAGGTCTCACTACAAGCTGCTGTTACACTGACTCTCTCTTCAGTGATTATGATCTCAGCTAAGCAGGGGGAGAGATATGAACTTTAGGTAAAAGGTAAATAACAATTAGCAAAGTTAGAGAACAGGCAGAGTTCAGTAACTTACTTGTAAAGAATCTCAGCACCACTTGTCCTCCTCTCTCCCCCTCTGCCCCTCCCTTCAGCATATTGCTACTTTATTCCACTTTGGTTGCTTGCAGTCTAGCTCTGGAAGGGAGGGGTCAACAGGATGTCAGCACTTCATTTAAAGTCCTTTCAACTGACAATGCTCGGACTCTGTATACAGCCCGTCACTGCTTGAGGGGGAGTAGACAGAGAGGGGAGGGGGACTACACAGCTTGGTACAAACTTCTGCCAGTGTGAAGAAACGAAGCCACACAGAAACATGAAAGTAAGGCAGCTTATACTAAGTGATCTATACATTGTATACAGACAAAGTTTTTTTTTCACTATAGTTGCCCTTTATGTCCCTTTGGGGATTTTTTTTTTAGAGCTGTAACCGTAGTATTGGTGCCCCTAACTTAACCTTGTACAAACAAAGTATATTATTTTCAGTTTTATTGTGTATTTTGAAGATTGTGTTACCTTTGTTTTAGGCCTTTTGGACGACGATGGAATGCCTCATGGGTTCTGCATAATCAACTACAGTTCTACTGACCGTTTTGAAGGAAACTTTGTACATGGAGAAAAAAATGGACGTGGAAAGTTCTTCTTTTTTGATGGAAGGTAATTATTTTAAAGGGTTTCTATACTCACTGAAACAACTTTGTATAATCTGAAAGTACAATGTTAGGGTGATAATATTACAGTACTTATGTGTCTGATTTGTAAATACATCAGAAAATAATGCCGGTACTCCCTGCCTTATTATAGTTCCAGCAACACTTATAAGTGGCTCACAGCTGGCATTATACAGCTGATTTATAGCCCTTCCTGACCCTGCTTGCTCGCCTATTCTAACTAACTGACAAATAGCACACCAGCATCATGTTCTTTATGAAGATGTACACACTTAAGTGGGTACATACTGCCGATACTGTGTAAATCCCAACGGGAACCCATCATCAGCAATGTGTATGGAGACCTTAGGAGTTCAGAGGGAGGGGCACACATATTTGAATATCTGGTTTGAGTGACAAGTCTTTGCTTGTAAATTCAAACAAAGATTTTTCCGAATCTACAGCTTTTTGGATGAATAAAATTTTGATGCACTGTACTTTTATAATGCAAAAGTTTTATTTTACAAGCCATTGATCACACCCCATTGGGGTGCTAGACTTTAAAGGGCATGTTGACACTTAAAACAAGTAAGCGGACTTCTCCCTCTGCTAGAATCACAGTCAATGATTCACTTCAGTTTCCCCTGCACATGCTCAAGCTAATAAAAAGCTCTTTGAGCAGAGGGAGGTGGAAAATACCTTTTGTCAGAAAAATAGATAATTTATCATTAAAGGGTATGTCCATTCAGCTTTCTATCTGTTTTACTGAAGAACAGGAGGTAAATGCACTATTTCTTACCTCCCGTTCTTCAGTAAATCTTGCAGGAGAACTTACCGGGATCGTTCCAGTGCTGACAGAGCTGCGGCCGAAATCCCCGATACCTCTGGCGCTTCCACTCTCCTTTGCACAGTGCGCGCATGCGCACACTTTCCTAAGGACTGGAGATGCGTCGGAGGTGTCTGGGATTTCGGCCGCGGCTCTGTCAGCGCTGGAACGGTCCCGATAAGTTCTCCTGCAAGATTTACTGAAGAACGGGAGGTAAGAAATAGTGCATTTACCTCCTGTTCTTCAGTAAAACAGATAGAAAGCAAGTTAATTTTTGAATGGACATACCCTTTAATGATAAATTATCTATTTTTCTGACAAAAGGTATTTTCCACCTCCCTCTGCTCAAAGAGCTTTTTATTAGCTTGAGCCCCAACCGCTATAATAGATTTTCAAGAAACTCCCCCGATCATTACTTACCTTACCTCTTTCCTCGGGCGTATTGTCCCGGCCCTCTGCTTGCATGAAACTGCAAGCAGGGAGCCGGACCGGCAGCCGTGTCCATGATTGTCTGAGAGGCAGCCAATCACGGACGCGCCTGCCGGCTGCACAGAACGCCGGGGGAGAGAGGTAAGGTAAGTAGAGTTCAGGGGAGTTTCTGGAAAATCTATTATAGCGTTTGGGGCTGGGGAGGGAACCCTATTATATATCAAAGGGGTTTGTAGCTAAGGGGAGGGAGAGCAAAACGGGGGGGCGGAGGGCTGCTCTGAGCAAGCCAAAAACCTCTGAGAGGCGGAAACAATTTCCCTCCCTGCCAGGCTCATGGTGGTCCGTTTTCTGGACTTGGGAGGGACATTACAGGAGAACCATTTGGAGCAGGGATGTAAGGTAAGGATTTTTATGCACTATACAGTGGGGCCAGTAGTGGGTGAAATTATATTTTTCGGGGTGGACAAGCCCTTTAAGGTTATGTTTTCTGGACTAATGGTCTTAAGCTGCCCATACACTGCAACCATCCAGATGTTTCTGTAATATTTATATAACCGTCCAGCCCAAAGACATTGGGCATAATGTTAATCACAAACCATGAAATGGTAGGGAAATGTCATGGGAACACAGGCAGATAAAACCGCCATATATGAAGTAGCCAGTGGCAAGTGCAGGATTTTCAAGGGGGGGGATTCCTAAATGTGTTACCACTAAACAAGCATCGGTGAACACTGTTGTTCGCCCATTTACCTGGATCAGATGAACAGGCAATTTGACATGCCGGTAAATCATTGCCAATGGTGTGGTCCATAAGAGACATTTGCTGCGGCCGACCACTCTATAGCAGTGAACGGTCGGGACGGAAAATTTGTCTGTGTGTACCTGATAAATCTGATAATACTGATAAATCCACATTTGCGCTGCGTTCTCATTAGTGTCTTTTAAAGTCAGAGCTGTGACACTGACGGCAGATCTGACAGAAATTGCAGAATTTTTTCAGTATCTGGACAGACCGAGAATTTTAATTTCCGGTTCCCTTTACAACAGTAGAGGGAGCCGATAACATTGGACCAAGCATGGGCAAATAGAACAGTAGTTCTGTATAAAGAATACAGTATATGGAACCACCACTCGTGTGTGTATAATATAATTATACTAGACAGTCAAGCCCGTTATATAAACGGGCGCTAGACAGAGACTGGATACATTTTTGAAACCTAAAAATGCTGCTTCTGACACATAGCTCAATTAGCAATGTAACAATCTATGTAACAAACTATATAACAGTCTATGAACACCAGGAGAAGTGTAACAGTAGACTGCACTGAGCAGGCAGAAAGGGGGAATTCCAGGCACCAGTAATCCCCCCCCCCAACCCCCACAAACATGCCCCTGCACACAGGGCACAATTGTTGGGCATAACAGGCGCTCGTACACATCATGCAGTATGGGTCGGCCCCCACGATCACAGGTGTATATAAAGCTTTAAACTTAAAGGACATGTCTACCCCAAAACTAAAATTGAATCCACTACTGACCCCACTGTGTAGTTCAAAAAATCCTTACCTTACATCTCTGTTCCTTATGGTTCTCCTGCAATGCTTGTTCAAAATCCAGGAAACTGAAGAGTGGGAGCTGTATATAAATGAAAAGGTTTCTGCATCCTCCTCCTCCTCCTCTGAGAGGTACTCAGGCATGTGCAGGGGAGCCCTTTCCCTCCCACCCTCTGGATCCCAACATGCCTGCCTCACCCCCTACCTTTAAATTTTTACATAGTATAGGCCAACCCTGACCACCAAGTTAGATTAGTTTAAAAAAAAAAAAAGCATCAGAAACATACTTAAGCACCTTCGCTCCCACAGCTGTCATCATAGCCGGCGGCCGCGGCTGTGATTGGGTGCCTTAGATGCGGCTGCCAGTCCGGCCCCTGTTTGAAACTTCTGGCAAATAGAGGGCCAGGCAGAGACAACCGTGGGAGCAACTGTAAGTATGTTTGTGCTGTGTTTTTTAGCAGAGGTGCCCTACAGTATATTAAACCCCCAAAACTATAATCCCCCCAACTACTGGCCCCATCATGTAGTGTAGTGTAATCCTTACCTCACATCCCAGCTCCATATGGTTCTCCTGTAGTCCCCCCCCAAAAACTGCCCACCAGGAGGATAGCAGAGTCCATATAGGACTCTGCCTCCTACCTGGCCTCCGGGAGAAGTTTGGCATGCGTACTGCAGCCCTTCTCCCCCTCCCTCTCCCTCCCTCTCAGGATTCCCCCCTCCCTAGTGTAAAACCCTTAATATATAGTATTGCCCCTGTCCCCCCAGCCCCAAACGCTATATTTATATGTTTAGAAAGCTCCCCAAACTTTACTTACCTCTCCTCTTTCCTCCGCCGAAATGAGCTCCCGGCAGCCGCGTCCGTGATTGGCTGCCGCTCAACCAATCACAGACGCGACTGCCGGTCCCGCTCCTCTGCTTGTATTTTCTCGCAAGCAGAGGGCCGGCAGCGTGGCGGAGGAAAGAGGGGAGGTAAGTAGAGTTTGGGGAGTTTTCTAAACATATAAATATAGCGGTTGGGGCTGGGCTGGCAGGGGGAATCTTATATTAAAAAATTATTTTTAGGGTGGACATACCCTTTAAAACTTTTTTTTTTTAGGGTGGAGACAAAATGTCTTAAGTTTCCTTTTGTAAGAGATGTGCTTTGGATTAGAGCTTCACCAGCATAAAGTACCATTTTGTTATTCCAAGCTGCAATGTGAATTATTTTGCACAATTTGCAGTTTGAACTAAGATAAAGGAAAGCAACCATTTGGCAAGTAGACAACAGCATTTTAAGGGAGAATAATGTCTGTGAAAGTATTTTCTCTTTGTTGTGGATTTTATAAATTGTGTGGGACAATGACTCTACAGCTGAGCTTGGTGAAAGAAAAACTGTGTAAAAAGCTTTATAACTTGATAGGCTTACAAAAATAACCAGTATAGTAAGTATTAGTTATATTCAAATAGTGTGCTTTGCACATATAAACTATTTAGGGATTAGAGCATTTACTGCTTTCTGGCTCCGTTACTTACACTAAGGCTGTGTGCACACGGGGCAAAATATCAGAAGTAATTTTCAGCACCAGACACAGTAAATTTTGTCTGATTAAGTGATCTTAAGTGGACTGTATGATTGGTTGCATCGTAAGTTCGGCTGCGGCAATATTTCATCCATCCGTTGATATTCAGACCCTATTGTCCAAGCTATTGCAGTGGCCAGTTGCTCTGGTTGAAATTGCACACTGTGTATCGAGTATTATCGTATCTTGAAACAGGTGAGCATATGTTAGTTAAAGGACATGTCCACCCCCCTAAACTAAAATGTAACCCTCTACTGGCCCCACTGTGTAGTTTAAAAAATCATTAACTTACATCCCTGCTACTTATGGTTCTCCTGCAGAGCTTATACAAAGTCCAGGAAACTAAAGAATAGTAGCTGTCTACCTGCAAAAAGGTCTCTGCCTTCTGTGTTGCCTCTGGGAGATATTCTGGCATGGCAGGGGAGCCCTTTCCCCCCTCCCTCCACCCATCCATGGTTGGCCATCCACCTAGCATTAATTGCTTTTTCTCCAAAGCAGGTCATCCCTGCCCACCCCCAACCGCCATGTAATTTTGTTAAAAAAAAAAAGATTTAGAATGCTACTTACAGACCTTTGTTCCCACAGCCACGTCTGTGATTAGTTACCTCTCAGCCATTTACAGATGCGGCTGCCGGTCCGGCCTCTGCTTGCAATTTGCAGAGCAGGGAGCCAGATCAGTGCACCGGAGGATCAAGGGGCTGTATGTAATGTTCTTTTTTTAACTTCTGAAATGGCGGTTGGGGGTGCCCTACTTTATATAAAAGAAAATTTACTAGGGTTGAAATGCACTTCAAGTGGAGGGAAGACTGGGTGGAATATAGCTTCTGGCTCCTCCCCAAACAGTGACATTCTTTAATCCACAAGTGGTGGCAGTGCTTCACTAATTGCCCCTATCCTATTCCACAAACAAGTAAATAAATCTGGGAAAGTGGTGAGAGACAGGGCTAGAATACTGCAGAACCTGCGGGTTCTTTCTAAAGTATAGGCACAAACTGATTCACTGGATTAATTACAACCACTGAACTCACTTTTACAACAGATCGGGAAAAGTGCACCTTAGTAGTGACAAACCCAACTAATATTAGTATTTTTCACTTATATAAACGTGCATATTTTAAAAATTGTTGCCTGAAAATGAAAATAAACAAATGATCTCTAAATACAATCAAACAGAAAGTGACTAAATAAATACTTCTGGAATATTTGTAAGAACAGAGCTCAGTTCTATCTGCCTGTGCTGGAACAGGGTACTTTTCTTAATATTTGGACTGAACAGTGTAGAGTAAAAAAGGCTCACCTGGTACCTTTGTCAATTTATACTGGGTTTTAATTTTGAAACGCCACTCAGAAATACATTCGTTATTTACCTGTTACCTGTTCTACCTTGGCTATGTTTAAGCAAGATTTTAACATAGCCTTAAAATGAGTATTCTCTCAATGCAGTTTGAACTGCAAAAAAATGCTCTATTGCATACTTCTTCTAATTCTAAAGTAGTTATACTTGCAACAACTAGTTCAAGTACTTTGAATATAAATATACTGATAGTACCCCCTTCCTGATTTATTTTGTGTACTTATACCTCTCAACTCTATTATTCTGAAGTCTAAAACTGTGTACACACTGTCAGATCCTTCCTCCTGACCTACCGTTCGGATTATCAGAGGAAGGACTGTCGGTCGTGAAAAAAGTAGCTATGGAGGGACCGCACAATCGGACATGGTTTTTGGACATGGCTGTTCGTGTGTTAGTCCGATTCGAATGGCTGGTCACATCCGAAAAACCATGCAATTATTTAGGCCAGATCACCTAATGCACTGAACTATCGGTCTATCGTGGCAAAATATTGCATGGTGTGTACCCATCTTAAGTTGACTCCCTTGACTCACCCTTGACTCATCATAAGCATGCCCTATTCTGACCTAATCACACAGTTATGAGGATGGAGGTTCACTGCATGGCACTTATGTAAATGGGAAGCTTAATGGCCCAGCCCAGGAATTTGACACAAATCGAAAGCTGATTTTTAAAAGACAATACAAAGATAATGTTCGAAACAGCATTTGCTGGATATGCAATATAGTACGGTTCAGACTGTCAGAGGTAGGACTGTCGGTCGTGGAAAAAGTAGCCATGGAGGGACCACACAATCGGCCATGTTTTTTGGACATGGCAAATTGTGTGTTAGTCCGATTCAAATGGCTGGTCACATCCGAAAAACCATTCAATTATTTAGGTGCGATCACCTGATGCACTGAACTATCGGTCTATTGTGGCAAAATATTGCATGGTGTGTACCCAGCTTAAGTTGGTTATACCACATCTTAGAATGCCCTTGACTCATCATAAGCATGCCCTATTCTGACCTAATCACACCCCATAACCACCCAAGTCATACTCCCTTTTCAGAAATATTGAAAGTAAAACATATGGTAAGTATGATGTGCCACTGGTAAAAACTACTGGTGTGCCATGACAAACCAGACCCCACCACCTTAGAATATGACTGCTTGAATGGGCAGTGAAACCTGGATCCAGCCATAAAAGAAGGGAAATGAGCTATACCCTGCACCTGAGTACACTAATACAGAATAATATTGCAAGGTCTAATGTTTTTTTTTCTATGGTGCTTGATATGCAGAATATTTTTTCTTAACTGTGTACAGATCTATATCATCTGTGCAGATACAAAATTACATTTTGTGTGCTACATAGGGCAATGTCTATACCACACTATTTTAACCACTATGCAGAGACATTTGACATTTTGTGCATGTGTATGACAAGTGTTCAGCTTAAAAGTAACCGTGAAAGAAGCACGTTTTTTTTTCTATACACTAAACAATACCGGTGTTTCCCAAAGTAATTCACCACCACCCCTCTTTGATAACTGCCCTAAGTGCAGTATATTAACACATTGTATAACTTTTTCCTGTTTTTTTACAGCACTTTGGAAGGTTTTTATGTTGATGATTTACTTCAAGGACAAGGTGTTTACAGTTATGAGGATGGAGGTTCACTGCATGGCACTTACGTAGATGGGGAGCTTAATGGCCCAGCCCAGGAATTCGACACAAATGGAAAGCTGATTTTCAAAGGACAATACAAAGATAATGTTCGACACGGCGTTTGCTGGATATGCAATACAGTATGATAAGTAATAGATAAAGTAGTTTGTGTTTTTTACAAGTCAAAATATTTTTTTATGGTCCAGAAAATGTATACATTGTCAGTTATATTTTCTGCAAACTCACGATAGGGTCCTCTGCACTCGTCCACACGTGGGTGCTAACTCCTCTAGGTAATCCAACCCTTAAATGGATATTTAGTAACAGGAGACAGCAAAAAGCGAGGGTTGCACTCCAAAGTAAAGTAAACTTAAATTATTGAAGACCTCACATATCACAACGTTTCGGGGGGAAAAACTTGTTCCCTTCCTCAGGAAGGGGGCAAGTTTTTCCCCTCGAAACGTTGTGATATGTGTGGTCTTCAATAAATTTAAGTTTACTTTACTTTGGAGTGCTACCCTCGCTTTTTGCTGTCTTCAGTTATATTTTCTCCCTATTTTAGCTACAGTTAGTTTTCATGTAAATACATTTTCTACCTAGTAAACCTATACTTACCTTAGTACAAGATAATTTAAAAGTTTAAAGGAGATTGCATTGAGTTTTTAGGAACTACCAGTGAGATGGGGGTGTATTATATCACGTATGAGAAAGGTGTATGTGTTTCTCATTACCATCTAAATGACCATAAATAAATATATATAAAGATTAATACTGACTTATGATATAATGTATAAATATATAATACTATAATAGTACTTACAGAGCTTGTATGAATGGAATAGTCTAAATGGAAGGTTTAGCCACACCTCTGTCACTGCTAAAAGATAAATTAAAACTTAAAGTAACTTTAATGTCTGTCTTAGCCAAATAAAAAAAAAAAGTAATATCTATGTATCATAGAGAAAAAGAAACTGGACTTGCTCCCCCTCCCCTCTCCATAGGCTAAATGAAAACTTCCTAATGGGAGCGGGGCCAGCACCAGCATGTGTGGGCAGCCTGGAGGAAAACAGGAGGGGGAGAAGTTGGAAGAAAGTAACTTTGCTACAGTGGTAAGTGTCTGTCTGTCCCTATCTCTTTATTTCTATGTCTGTCTGTCCCTATTTACCCGCACATACATGAATCTAAAGTTCATTACCCATAAATATATATAAATCACTCTGGTAATGGTGTCTGTGCACATACCCACATAAATAACACACACAAGTACAAATGTCTCATATGTGCCCATATGCAAATATCTTTGATAATGATGTCATATAATGTCCCATATATTACAAAGGGGGCAAATAATAATGTTTGGTGTTGTGTTACTATAACAAGATACCAGTTTAATGATACAAACACAACTAACTAGCTCTGGGGTTCCAATTAGCAGTACAGGTAACCAAGTGCTTCCATAATAAATATAGCACATAGAAACTGATATTAATAAACTCAGTCCATGGCCTCTTACAAAGTTCATAACTCATAAGTAGAGATGGAATCTCTGGGTCCGAATCCCACATCCAAAATTCCATTCGGAACTTTCGAATTGCAGGACTTTCCATATTTCCGATTACCCTTGAAAGTACAGAGCTACTTTTGAGGGTTACTGAATTTACTAGACTACTTTTGTTAACCCTCGCAAGTAACCGCGTATATGCGGTAACCCTCGAAATTATCCATGTGGTGCTAATTTCGAGGGTTACAGAAAAGGCTACTTTCAAGGGGTACTGAAAAGTAGCCTCAAATGTGTTTGGGTCACATACCCTAAACTAATACTTTGTTGAAGCACTTGTTGATTTTATTACAGCACTCAGTTGTTTTGGGTAAGAGTCTTATCAGTTTGATATATCTGGACTTGGCAAGTTTTGTCTACTATATATAGAAATATCATGAGAAATGTTCACTATTGTATAGGCACCATAAAGGCCCTGGAGGCAGTTATTTAGACTTGTGTTTGCATTACTGAGTAGGTATCCTGTTATAGTTCCAGAACACCGTATATATTTTGTACTTGTGCACGCTCTGTAATATATGAAACATTATGTAACACTATTACTTGAGATATATACGTACGTGCAGAGACATTTGGATTTGTATGAGTTTGGATCTAAGTGGGTATGTGTACTGTCTTTATAAGTATTATTACTGGAGATTATTATTTAGCTTGTATTTGTATTATTGAACTGGACTGAGTATTTTATTACAGTTGCACACACAATGGTGAGATAGCTTTGTGTAAATCTCTGTTTGAAAATTCAATGTGTGCTTTACCCACATTTTAACGGCAGCATACTGAATGTGTTGTACTAGCTGCGCAATTTTCTTTTGTGATACCCAAGCAACTGACGCCATAAAGGATTTAATATTGGTTTGTTTGACTTTAACTCATTTAAATGCTGCTGTATCCCTGGATAAATGAGCCTACTATATTCTACTTATGAGTCAACTTTGAAAGTGTGTGTGTAGGGGGGTTGTGGCTATGTGGACAGTGTTTATTAATATAATTTTGTATTTGCTATATTTATTATAGAAGTACTTAGTTACCTCCTACTGCTGATTGGAACCCCAGAGCTAGTAATTTAAAGGGGAACTAAAGTCTCAAGACAACGTTGTCCCAATAGACAGAGCACATTCACAAACATACAACAAGCTGTGTCTCACCTCTCCCTTTGCTGTGGCCATTGGGTGATTTATGAAAATAACCTGTGAGTACTAGGGGTCAGCTCCCACAATCCACCTTAGCTGGGTAAACCCCCAGATAAGTGTCTGCATACAGGCACATGCTCTGTAGAGCTTACCAGATCAAAACAAAGAAGTTGCAGCCTTGCTTCCTAGAAGCTGACAGCCAATCACAGTACAGCACAGATATCCTCCCTCTCCCTGACACAGAACAGGGATTTCAGTTTTTTGTTTTCAAACACATTCAAGGCTCCTGTCCTAAAAATGATATAATCCTTTACTTTTCATACAAAAAGAAAAGTAATCTTTACAGTGTATTTCATAGATATCATGGATGTTCGAAACGGAATGCATTTCAGCAAAAATAAAAGTAAGTTTGGGGAATAGAACCTGCAGCTTTGTACATTTACTCTGTCTTGCTAAAAGCAGAGCTCTTACCTCTAGCTAAGAGAGATACTATATAAACCGTTGGTACGTGTAGAATGCTAGTCTAGAAGGTAAGTTTGGGGATTCAAACTTGTGACCTTCTGAACTAAATGTGTCTAAATCTGTCGTCTTACATAGTGAGCCACCACTGAATAAACTGAGAAACTAGGTACATTTAGAAGCTTTATCTTTTGCATAGAATATAATAGAAACAAAAAAAGTATGTCTGGGGTATTGAACTTGTGAGCTTCCGAACTGTGTATTTTTTAAACCTGGTGCGCCTATAATGAATAAGCGGAGAATCCAGTTACATTTGGAAGCTTTATCTTTTGTTAGGAAAAGAATAATAAAAAAATGGAATATGGAAGTCCCTGAAAGCTGCTTGTTACCCTGCAGTTATTTACCAGCAACTTACACTGACTGGTAATAAATTGCAGTGTAGCAAGCAGCTTTCAAAGTGTTATCAGGGATTCAAGTATGTATAGTAGCCCATATGCACACTAATCCCCAGGTGGGTGCAAAAATGTCCAAATTCCCCTACTCCACAGGGAAATAGGTCAATAACATAGATACAAGGTGGACGCACTCCAAATAGAACGTTTTATTCAAAGCCAAACATCAAACAGCAAAATACGACGTTTCGAGGGATACACCCCCTTACCTGATGAAGGGGGTGTATCCCTCGAAACGTCGTATTTTGCTGTTTGATGTTTGGCTTTGAATAAAACGTTCTATTTTGGAGTGCAGTCCACCTTGGATCTATCTTATCAGGGATTCTAATTGGTGTGTAGACATCTAATAGAAAATACTGTGCATAAAGTGAATCTGGGGGTCAGGTAGCGTGGTTCTTTGATGATTTCATGGGCTGTGGGTTGTACTAGCAACAAACTGGAAGCCTTCTTATTACAGAAAGAATCTATTTCTCCCATGTACTAAATGCAACTACTACAGAAAAATCTTACAATGTATAGGTGTTCTGGGGAGAAAAAATTTCACATAAGGTTTTAAAAAATGCAAGTATGTTCTCCTTTAAACTTGTGTTTGTTCACTGAACTTGTATCTTTATATTTACACAACACCAACAGTATATTTGCCCCTTCTGTAATATATGGGACATTATATGACACCAAATATTAAATATATATATAATATACTAATCCTCCTGGTCATGTCATCTTCATTATGTCTCGGTGCGTCCAATATTCTTCAAACATTATATCCCAAAAGAAGGGCACTCGTAGGACTAGTTACAAATAATGTATAAATGTGCAGTAACTTTTGTATCGACGCGTTTCGGCTATACACCGTCGATACAATAAAATTACTGCACTATTATATATATATATATATATAATATATATATATATATAATATATATATATAATAGCAATTGCGGAGGCAGCACTATCCAATGATGCTTGTCTGCCTGGGTGCTCTCCGTGAATTTGCATAACCGTAAATAACGAAGGGAGCACTCCTGGGACTTAGTTATAAGGTTAAGTGTTTAATTGTTCATACACACACCATTCAACTCGTTTCGGACGCCATCTTGTTTATCAGTTTTATATATATAATTTTTATGGTCATATAAAAAGTTATATTTATAATAATGTAATTTTATATACCCCCCACCTTAGTGGTAGCAATTTTCTATACATTTATAAATTATCTTATTAAAATTCAAGTTATTATTATATGTTTCCCAGTATGCTAAGGCAGTGAAAGCTGCACTAGTAGCTGGACTATCTGTTGTTCAGCAACAGAGGAAGCTGGGCGATTGTGGTGTCAGTAGCCAACAAGAGTAAGTATCTTAGAAAAATTACATTTTGTCATATTTAAAGCAATCTAGGGTAATGACTGGACCTTATTTTCCCAAAGTTTAAAAGTCATGTCTACCTATGAACTAAAATTTGCCCCACTGTGTAGTGTTCCAAAATCCTTACCTTTCTCCTCTGTCCTTATGGTTGTCCTGCAGTGCTGATGAAAGTCCTGAAAAGTGAAGAGTAGGAGTCTGTGTGTCACCAGGACCTCCCTCCTTATTGTCCTCTCTGGGGACTCTAGCATGTGGGGAATCCTCTCCCTCCCTCCAGATCCCTCGGGGCTGCATTCAATTAAAAAAAACAAAAAAAAAACAACTTTGCTATAGTGTAGGGACCCCCCCAAACCCAAGCGCTAAGGTTTTTAACTTTAAAGGGACAGGTCAATGGAAATTATGAATGTTTGTTAAATTGTTAGTTTGTGTAATGCATACTTAGTTATTCTACATATTCTCTCCCATTTTGAAAAATCAGTTGATTTCATACCCTTTGCTGTTCCCTGCTGTTCACATACGTGAGTGACATTTCAGGCTCTAACGGTCTTCTTCTTCCCAGGATGCACCCCATCTTGGAATGTTTCTAACAGTAATTTCTATGATTGGCTGTTGGATGGGTCAAAGATGCAAGATCTCTATGAGCAATGAATCAACCCAGGGGCTGGGTCAAGGGCAAGACCTTTCCTTCAAACAGGAAGTCAGTTTTTGTTTGCATTTATTTATATACAGGCAAAATGCTGTGAATTGGCAGATGAAGTTCATTGGGATGAAAAAATACAGCTCTTTTTTTCTGAAAGCATATGTATTTGCACGAACATCCCCTTTAAAAAGTTCAAAGAAATAGACTACCTGACTCATTCCCTGGTCTCTCAATAACCAGCAGCCACGTCTATGATTGGCTGACTCTCAATTAAACACAGGTGTGGCTGCCATTCCCGCCCCTACTGCTTTTCCGTTCCCGGATGTAGCAGTAGAGGCAGAGGGAATGATAGAAGTAAGTATATTTCTGGGCACTTTTTAATGTTGAAACCCCAGCGTTTAGGGCAAGTAGCATGTCTGATCCTACATTATGACCAATTTAGCTTAAAAACAGTCTGACAATTCCCAGATGCCATAAATCAGCAGAATGTGGATCACCCAAGGAGGGAATATTAGCTTGTGTATACCAATTATGAGTTTGTTTTTTAATTTCATTCCCGTTACATAAAAAAACCTGTCTGGAAATTGCTGGTTGGAATTGTAACCATTGTATTTACTTACTAAATGAAAAGTGTCCTTTGTGTAAATTTTAATGGCAATTCAAACTTTCCATTCACATTTTTTTTCTATTACTATTTTAATCAGTAACATCTTGTAACATTATCCGATTATTTGATTTTAGCTAACCTGACATTTCTTATTCCTAATCCACAATCCTTTGCTAAACTAAAGGTGCCCATACATTAGCAAGCAATTCCACAACATTCAATCAATTCTTCTGGGAACCGCCTTTCTCGGCCAACATAAGATCGCAAAATGAATGTGCCAGGCGGGAGCATCACAATCATATGTTGGTCCCGAAAAGGAACAGGAAAAGCCAATCTTGAAGTATTTATTGAATGTGGTGTGATCAGTTGGAAGGTGAATTCAATGTATGGGCACCTTTAGTCTTATTTATGAAAAAACATTTTCTCCAGTGTCCCCAGCACCTTGTTGTATAATGCTATAAACTGCTTGGACTGTGCACTATTAATTTAAGAGGAACTGCACATCATTCTAATTACAGCTCTGAAAAATACAATTTCTTTTCCTAGGTTAATTGCTAAAATTTCCACATGGCTTTGTCTTTACGGGGGTATTGTTTTTAATATTGTGTTTGTTAGCTTTTACCTGCTTACTACACGTGAGCATTATCTGTGCTAATAAATATATTTTATTCTAATATATTTTGATTCATTCTTGTGCAGGATGGGGGCAGCCTTGTAGGCGAAGTGAATGAAGATGGAGACATGACAGGAGCTAAAATAGCATATGTTTACCCGGATGAAAGAACTGCACTTTATGGAAAATTTATTGATGCTGAAATGCTGGAAGGGAAATTGGCACATTTAACTTTATTAGATGAAGGAAAGCCACACTTGGAAATAATTTCCAGTGGTAAGATATAGTCTATTGGATGTGTACAGTACAGATTTGCCTTTTACTGACATGCCATACACATATGTTGTTGCACGGTGGCTTAGTGGTTAGCACTGATGCCTTGCAGCGCTGAAGTCCTGAGTTCGATTCCACCCTTGGACACATCTGCAAGGAGTTTGTATGTTCTTGTATGTATATTGATAGATTGTATGTTTTAAATAAATGTGCTTAGAATGTAAGCACCTCGGGGCAGGGCCTGATATGAATGTGTACATGTAATTGTAAAGCGTTATGGAAGATGTTGGTGCTAAATAAATTCACAATAATAATAATAACTAGGACTCTTAAATGAAAGCAGTTTTCTGTTTGGGTTTTTGTGGAGTTGGAAGATGCATTCTGACCATGTTTTAGTGTGATAAGTGACCCGTAGTTCTGTCTGGTGACCCCAGTGGAAAACTGTACACTTTCATTGGAATCAATTTTTCACTGTCCAATGGCCGCACAATATTAAGGCTAGAACATAGGACATAGCACTTTTCTACTAAAGGCCTTAAAGCACATAGATATGTCTCGGATCAATACAGTCTGTATTACAGAAGAAATAGTCAGGTGTTCATAAATGCCAGACTAAACAGGTGGCTTTTCAGTTTGGATTTAAATGTTTCCAGGGATGGGGATGTCCTGATTGGATGTGGCAGGGAGTTCCAAAGTGTAGGGGCAGCATGATAGAAGGCTCTGTCACCGAAGGTTTTGAGGTGGACTTTGGAGGTGACCAAGTTATTGGATCCTTTTGATCTAAAAATTTGGGGGTGTGATGCAGTTGCAGTCCTTCAGGTATCCAGGGCCCAGATATCAGGTCCTTCAGGTCCAGATTGTGCAAGGATTTGAATGTCAATAAGCCAATCTTAAACAGAATTTTCCATTTTATCGGTAGCCAGTGGAGGGTTGGTGTTATGTGGCAATGGTGGGGTTGGCTTGGTAATAGCCTCGCGCATTATCCTGTTTTCAGGAATTTTATTTCTCCTCTAATTTAATATTTACATTACCTAATTCTTAGTGGCTACAATTCTAGATGTCCATAGAATATTCTCATATATATTGGAACTTTTAAATGAAAAGCTGGCTTGTTGTAAAAAGCTTTAAACTCATGTAGTAATCTTATTATTAGCTTCTGTGTTATGTTTGTATGTATATGTTTATTTATATGGGGACACAGTGCTATAAATATATAAGTAAGTGCATCATAAAGTAAAGTGATTGGACCATATAACACGAGGAAAGGGCTCCCTGCCCTGTAGAGCTTACAATCTAGTTAGGTGGGTAACCTACAGATGCATAGGGAAACGTAGAAGTGCCATAGTAAGAACTTGTGCAGTGTCAATTGAACAATTCTATACTGTGTTGTGCTCTGAGAGGTAGTATGTGAGATTAGATTTAAACCTGTTTATTAAAGTTTATTGATGTTGAGAGGGCAATAGAATTCCAGAGTATGCGAGCCTCATGAGAGAGAGGTTTATGGCAAGGAGGCAGAGTGAGTGGGGGTCTGTATAAGAGCTGGTTCTGTGATGAGGGTAGGGTACAGGCAGGGACATATGGGGCATACAAGATAAGAAATATAAGAAGGAGCATCAGAAAGAAGGGATTTAAATGTTTTTAGAGAAGGGGTTTACAAACAATATGTTGTTTAATTGGTTGCCAGGTAGTTGTGAGGCACAGAGGAGATTTAAGTTACTGTTTATTAGAGAGCGAGACAATGCGTGCAGCAGAGTTAAGCATGTGAAAATTGAGTACACATTTTAGATGGAATGTTTTCTTGTTACTAGCCCTTATCTCTCTGCAGAGTAAAAGTTCTAACCACAGTGTATAAATCCCATTAAAATTTATTAGGTTATGCAAAAGCTAATAAAGTTCCAAAAATATGATTTGAAACAAATTGAATAGGAATTTTTCAAACTTTCAATGGTACATTTCGAGTATTCCTTATTATTTCCGATAGGAATGTCATATTTTTAATTAGGAATTACAGAATTTTCGATTTTCAAATGGAATTTTGAGTTTTCGGTGAATAGAGTTTCAAGAAATCACAATTTGCAGATTCGGCATTTCCGAATTGAAACCAGATTAGTTTTTATCCCTACTCCGCAGCATGAGGGCAATAATAACCCCCAGTTTGATAGCCATGTGTAACGTTTGGATTAGAATGATGGAAGCTGTAGTTTGCAGAAGCTAAAGAACCTGATGCTTTACTTTCATTCGGTTTTTTTTATTAATAGAAAAAAGCTTTACAGGATTTTTTGTTAAGACTTGTATCTCTTTTACAGAAACAGTTTATTCTTTTGATAAATCTACTTCCACCGGTATTTCATCAAACCCGCTGCTCCCAGACCCATACGAAACAGAAAGGTACAGTATTTATTCTTTTGTTCTCAGGGTTATACTGATAGTTTATTCATTTTAATATGAAAATCCTAAAATTATAGAATGAATCCAATTTCTTCAATTCATTACCATTTGGACATAGAATTGATTCTAAGTATGAAGTAATTAAAGGAAAGCTTAACTTTTTTTTTTTTAATCCTAATGTAAAAATGTAAAAACTTTTCTCCCCAGAACACCTATACATTGTAAGATTATTCTCTAGTAAGTTGCCTTTAGTGCATTTAATAAATAGATTCTATAAATAAGGAGGCTTCCATGTTGTTGCCATTACAATTCGGCCCATGTAGTCTTCAAAGAGCCAAAACCCCTGACCCCAGTATTCAGTCTCTGCATAGAGTATTTTCTATACAGCCAATATAGAAGTCCCAGATAAGACTTTGAATTCTGCTTGCTACGCTGCAGTTTATTTACAAGGAGCAAGCCAGCTTTTTAATGTACCTGTATTCTTTGCATATGAAGTGGTGGCTTACCTGCTAAAGCACTTGTTTTAGAAACACACAGCCCATGAGGTTACATTTTCAAATTCCAAGAATTACTTTTTTGTTTGCATTATGTTCCTAGCAAAAGATAAAGTGTCTACCAGTTGTACCAGTTTCTATATGGTAGCTCTAACGGGATAGCGTATGAAGCTTCACTTTTAGCAAGACAAAGTAAATGTGGTTGCAGGTTCAATTCCCCAGAATTCATCACCCAGCAGCCACAGCAAAGGGAGAGGAGAGACAGTACAGCTTGTATGTTTGTGAATGTGCTCTGTCTATTGGGACAATGTTATGTGGAGACTTTAGTTCCCCTTTATACTGTTTGGTTGTTTTTTTATAGAGTGTATGTTGCTGAGTCTTTGATATCTAATGCTGGAGAAGGTTTATATGCAAAGATAGCCTCGCCAGCACACACTGTGATGTCATTCTACAATGGGGTACGAATTACACATCAAGAGGTAAAGATAAGAACTTAGTGATACTGATGATTTTTAATGGTGATTTTTCTCTTTACAAAAAGATCCTATTAATTACCAGGATTATGATAATGTGATGTTTAGGACAGAAGGATGGTCAAAGCTGTATAATAATTCCCTAAACAACAATTTCTCTACAGAAGGACATGCTAATTTCACCTTTTGATGAGGGGAGCTTGCTACCAGGTACAGGGAGCTTCTCCCTTGTGTAAACAAACTCCTCTTGTGAACAAGGCAAGGTAAAGCAGCACATCGGCACCCTTGGAAGGAAAAATTGTCGATTTTGTGCATTTAAGAAAGATGGACAAAATACTTGCACTTCTGTGTTGACCCTTTTTGAAAGATTTGAATAAGTATAGGCACTTATTTATTGCTATTATGGTAGTTATTCATTACTATTGTCAGTGTATAGCAGATGAATATATATAAGATTTTGTCTGGAAGAGGGAGACTCCCTGTAGACATTTGCTGTGAATCAGTCTCCATCATTGGTGGTCCATGTGAAACACCTTGTTTCAGGTATTCATACATTTTATCAAGTTGTTCACAGCTTAACCTTAGGTAATTTAAAGGGATGGCTCTCAAACTTAAGGTAGTTCGGCCATCACAAAATGTATCAATGTGTTTTATGAACCTACATTATTCATGTCTAACTCACTGCTTAATTACATCCACAGCAATAACGGTCCCAACTTCTGTACATTAAAAATATGTGGTGTTTACAATTGATTGTATTTACTATCCCCTTCTCCCCTCCCATTTTTTATTCCTATAAAAAAAACAAAAGGTGTAACAAGGTTTGTTGGCCTCTGATGAAGTGACAATACGTCATTGAACAAGTCAGGCACTTGCCTTGTTTTTTCCATTTTTTTACTTGAAATAAAGTGGGTTTTTTTAACTCTGTATGTGTGCAGCCCACTCCCATTGTTTGTATTGCATGCTAAGTGTAAAGAGCGCCCCCTTACATTTAGAAGAAAAGCTATGTGTCCTCTGCAATCTGTTGGTGAACTCTTACCCAGAGATTTTATTGTAAGGCCAATTGTGTGTTTGTGTGTGGAACAATTGTTTAGTTTTTTTCTTCCAAGAAACAAATTATGTTCCATTGTGGCTGTGGCTACAGTATGAGTAGCTCCAGATTTTTTACAGTGTACAGTTGAATGTTTGAATCGTAATTATCTACCTTGTGTTGCTAGGTGGATAGTAGAGAATGGGATGTGAATGGGAACACAATCTCATTAGATGAAGAAACAGTCCTTGATGTGCCAGCGCCCTATAACCTAACTTCCAAATATTGTGCATCTCTCGGGCACAAAGCAAACCACTCCTTTACACCCAACTGTATGTATGACATGTAAGTATCTCCTGGTGAACAGTAAATCTTTTACTGACATATTTGTACCTGTACAAAAGTCTGCTGGGAATCTTCCAGTGTACATAAGGCATATTCTACCTACTGCTGGGTACACACCAGAAAATTTTCCATACTGACCGACTGCTACTAGCGAGCGGTAGGCCGGGACAAAACACAGACGGTCGCAGCATGAGAAGCCATGGCTGACCGTTTGCTGCAGCTGATTGAGTGGTCCTGAGAGGGAGGAAACTAGACCTATAATATACAGTGATGTGAAAAACTATTTGCCCCCTTCCTGATTTCTTATTCTTTTGCATGTTTGTCACACTTAAATGTTTCTGCTAATCAAAAACCGTTAACTATTAGTCAAAGATAACATAATTGAACACAAAATGCAGTTTTAAATGATGGTTTTTATTATTTAGTGAGGAAAAAAAACTCCAAATCTACATGGCCCTGTGTGAAAAAGTGATTGCCCCCCTTGTTAAAAAATAACTTAACTGTGGTTTATCACACCTGAGTTCAATTTCTGTAGTCACCCCCCGGCCTGATTACTGCCACACCTGTTTCAATCAAGAAATCACTTAAATAGGAGCTATCTGACACAGAGAAGTAGACCAAAAGCACCTCAAAAGCTAGACATCATGCCAAGATCCAAAGAAATTCAGGAACAAATGAGAACAAAAGTAATTGAGATCTATCAGTCTGGTAAAGGTTATAAAGCCATTTCTAAAGCTTTGGGACTCCAGCGAACCACAGTGAGAGCCATTATCCACAAATGGCAAAAACATGGAACAGTGATGAACCTTCCCAGGAGTGGCCGGCCGACCAAAATTACCCCAAGAGCACAGAGAAAACTCATCCGAGAGGCCACAAAAGACCCCAGGACAACATCTAAAGAACTGCAGGCCTCACTTCCCTCAATTAAGGTCAGTGTTCACGACTCCACCATAAGAAAGACTGGGCAAAAACAGCCTGCATGGCAGATATCCAAGGAGCAAACCACTTTTAAGCAAAAAGAACATTAAGGCTCGTCTCAATTTTGCTAAAAAACATCTCAATGATTGCCAAGACTTTTGGGAAAATACCTTGTGGACCGACGAGACAAAAGTTGAACTTTTTGGAAGGTGCGTGTCCCGTTACATCTGGCGTAGAAGTAACACAACATTTCAGCAAAAGAACATCATACCAACAGTAAAATATGGTGGTGGTAGTGTGATGGTCTGGGGTTGTTTTGCTGCTTCAGGACCTGGAAGGCTTGCTGTGATAGATGGAACCATGAATTCTACTGTCTACCAAAAAATCCTGAAGGAGAATGTCCGGCCATCTGTTCGTCAACTCAAGCTGAAGCGATCTTGGGTGCTGCAGCAGGACAATGACCCAAAACACACCAGCAAATCCACCTCTGAATGGCTGAAGAAAAACAAAATGAAGACTTTGGAGTGGCCTAGTCAAAGTCCTGACCTGAATCCTATTGAGATGTTGTGGCATGACCTTAAAAAGAAAGGCGGTTCATGCTAGAAAACCCTCAAATAAAGCTGAATTACAACAATTCTGCAAAGATGAGTGGGCCAAAATTCCTCCAGAGCTCTGTAAAAGACTCGTTGCAAGTTATCACAAACGCTTGATTGCAGTTATTGCTGCTAAGGGTGGCCCAACCAGTTATTAGGTTCAGGGGGCAATTTCTTTTTCACACAGGGCCATGTAGGTTTGGAGTTTTTTTTCTCACTAAATAATAAAAACCATCATTTAAAACTGCATTTTGTGTTCAATTATGTTATCTTTGACTAATAGTTAACGGTTTTTGATGAGCAGAAACATTTAAGTGTGACAAACATGCAAAAGAATAAGAAATCAGGAAGGGGGCAAATAGTTTTTCACATCACTGTATATGGATAGGGAAGCAGCTTATGCTGCACAAATTCACTGTATATGGAAGTTTGCACAGCAGATATTTGCAGCAGTATAACCATCCACAAACATTTAAAATATATAATTGCTTTTAAAGGACATCTATAATGTTTTTCTCACGATCAACATCTGCTTGTGACTTTATGAATTGCCTGCATGAACTTCCTCCTTTCCACCAGCAGATGTCATTGTTCTCCTCAGAGATATCACGTCTGGAACTTCTACCTGCCCACCAGCAGAGGGCTCTCTACCTCAAGAACTGTGTGTGGTACAGACTATTGCTGGGAGGAGATCTGTCACCTGACCTTCCTATGTCTGCATTTAAGGCCAGCATGAACAGTGCTTCTGTGCTAGTTCATTTTACTTACGTTTCCTGTGTCCTAGCCCTTCTAGCCGGAGTTAGCAGTCTTTGTATTCGAGTCCTGTATCCTGTTTCTGGTTGCCCTCCTGTGTTTTGACCTGTGCTTCCTTGTGTCTATTCTCTGCCTGCAGGTGTATGCTCATTAAATACACTTGTCTGCAGGGAGATTGTCTTGCATTACCTTTCGTATATTATGTGCATGTATCATGTTGTGGCATGAGTTAATTTATTAACAATTGCAAGGAATATAATGATAATGAAGCAGTTGTATACATTAACCTCATGCACTACAACATGCATACATGCAATAATATATGAAAAGTAATGCAAGACAATGTCCCTGCAGGCAAGTGTATTCAATGAGCATATACCTGCAGTCTGTAGTACATACAAATAGCCTACTCTGCATAAGATATCAATGCAGAGTAATCCAGTGTATATACAAATGTGTGCACACGACCCAAAACCCAGAAGATATAAATAACAATAAACCAATAATTCGCAGTACAAGAGATAGTAGGCAAACTAGCGGTACAGGAAGAATATAAACCGGGAGATAAAATAATACAAGATAATCGCTAGGCAGAGAATAGACCAAGGAAGCACAGGCAAAACACAGGAGGGCAACCAAAACAGGATACAGGACTCGAATACAAAGACTGCTAACTCCGGCTAGAAGGGCTAGGACACAGGAAACGTAAGTACAATGAACTAGCACAGAAGCACTGTTCATGCTGGCCTTAATGCAGACATAAAAGGTCAGGTGACAGATCTCCTCCCAGCAATAGTCTGTACCACACACAGTTCTTGAGGTAGAGAGCCCTCTGCTGTGGGCAGGTAGAAGTTCCAGATGTGATATCTCTGAGGAGAACAATGACATCTGCTGGTGGAAAGGAGGAAGTTCATGCAGGCAATTCATAAAGTCACAAGCAATGTTGATCGTGACAGTTTTGTTTTTAATTTGTCCAATACTGGAAACAAAAATTCTTTGCAACTATCACTGTACCATTTTTTGTTGATCTGTCCCCTATTACGTTAAATATCCACTTTGAAAGTTATTAAATTTCAGCTGTCATTCAACTGCCTTATTATAATAAATCTTCTGCTGTGTGCAGTTTTGGCTGTTATGAAATGGTGACTTGGTATGTGTGAATGGAATGGTATTAAGTTCAGTCACTCAGTGCTAGCTCTTAGTAATTACTGAGCATGCTTGACTTCACACAAAGTCATAAAGGGAAATTGTGGTTTTGGAGGAATTTGGGTTTAAATAGAAGCCTGCAGTCTTTATTTTATAATGTTGCCCTGGATCACATATCTGAAGCCTGTGAGAAATTATAGGGTGGAGAATGTATAAAAGGGTGGCATAATAGTGCAGACAAAGGCTGATTACATACTACAATGTGATCACATGCTGTAGTGTTCAGGAAGTTAATTGCTGAACCTTTTGGGCAATAACTTCTCACAAATTTTACCTAGAATGTGATGTAGGGCCATTTTAAAGATCTACCGAAAGCTTTTTGTTTAAGCCTAAATTGTTTGAGACCACAGTTCCTCTTTAAGAGTGTTAGGTGGATACTTACTGGATGAGAGGCTTGTAGCAACAAACACACACACGCCTTAGAATAAATGCTACTTACATGTATGTATTTATTTATTGATTTAGAGGACTCATTTTAATATAATTGCCTTTAATTGTCTGTGTGTTACATGCAATTTATGCCTTAATCTTGTTGTTATTGCATAATAAGAGGATATAAAATTGTATCTTATGTACAGTTTTGTCCACCCTCGCTTTGGACCCATCAAGTGCATCCGTCTATAAAGGCTGTGGAAAAGGACGAAGACCTCACTGTTGCCTATGGTTATGACCACAATGTTGCAGGGAAAAATGGTCCAGAAGCACCAGAATGGTACCAGCAGCAGCTGATGGCATTTCAAGCTCTCAATAAAATTGAACAACTGCTTAGCTAAAGGAACTATGCATAACATGATTCTAAACACCTATTATTCCCCCAGAACATTCAATTTTATACCCTTTCCTGTTTTGACAACAGAAATAAACTATTTTAGACTATAATAATATGACTCTTTAAGGCCAATGTCCCGTGATTTTGTCCACAGTTTTGAATTTAGTGATGTCAAATACTGTTCGATCAAGAAACAGGGCCAAAGCATTTACAGTAGTATCATTAGTAGTTTTTACACACAATATTAGTTTTTTCCTAAATATACAGTTCACATTTGTGACATTACCTTAAAGGTAAAAGGCTAAACAAGTAGTTAGATAACGGATAGAGAATTGTTTTCAGTAACGCAAAACAGCCAGATTAATCTGGAAAAGGTTACTTTATGTATACATTGTTGGGCTTAATATACAGACCTGTTTTTCATTTATACATGATTTTGTGATGGTTACAAAGTAACTGTATTTTGATATTCTAGATTACACTAGTAGAACTTGCAGTTAAAGTTTCTTGTTGGAAAGAACTGACTTAATTCTGAATTTATTACTTATGTGAGATTCCTTTCCCGTATGGCTGGGATATTTATATCAAAGGAGAATTACATTTTAGGTTAGTTTACAGATGTTTATGGACAGTTCAGTGGAAATTATCAATATTTTTAAATTGTTAGTTTTGTTAATGCCTTCTTAGTTTTCTACATATTCTCTCCCATTTTGAAAAATCAGTTGATTTCATATCGTTTGCTGTTCCATAGTGAGCTGACATTTAGGTTCTAACGGTCCTTCTTCTTCCCAGGATGCACCACTACTTTGGAATGTTCCTAACCATAATTTCTACTGATTGGCTGTTGGATGGGTCAAACATGCTCAGATCTCTACTGAGCAACTGAATCAACCCGATGCTGGTCAAGGGCAAAACCATTACAGTCTCTACTAGGGGTCCTGCAAAAAGGGAAGTCAGTTTTTATACACAGACAAATGCTGAATGGGCAGGTTAAGGTCATTGGATGAAAAAATACTGCTCTTTTTTCTTAAAAGGCAAAAATTATAATTTCAGTGGAAGTGCCATTTTATAACTATAGTTTACTATAACTAGAAATTCAGGTTCCTTGTGTGGCCATAGTGAGATTGATGTGCATTAACTGATAATATTCTGTATAAATCAAAAACCCCCTGGCTGAATCTGAATGCATAAGTAGCATCTATTTTTATTAATATGTTTGGTCCATTAATGAAATCCCAAAGGAACAAATGATGGCGGGCATGTAATGATAAATTGTCTGTTTTCTGAAATAAATGGTGCAAAGTTTTATTTTTTTATAAAGATTTTTATATTGTGCAAAAGGTCAAATTTTAAAGGCAATATGAAATAATTTGGTCAGTAGATCCATGAAGTGACAGTAATTTATGGTGAACATGGATTAGTCAGAGATGAACAAATTAGTTTCTAGAATTAGTCAGTAACATGAGTGCTTTTAGGAGGATTACAATTGTCCAAATTCCCTCTTTCTGCTGACTTATATTTACCTGTAGTTCTGGCACCCTAAGGGTAATCAGTGCAAGCGGCTTTGGTCTGAAAGGGGATTAAAACAATGGGAGACAAAATAAAATAATATTACTTGTTTGTGGTCTCCTAGACAGTGATAGAGACCACACAGTAGTAAATATTCATGCTTATTGTCTTGTGCAATATATTCATT
Organism: Hymenochirus boettgeri; assembly: GCA_019447015.1. Classification (NCBI taxonomy): domain Eukaryota; kingdom Metazoa; phylum Chordata; class Amphibia; order Anura; family Pipidae; genus Hymenochirus; species Hymenochirus boettgeri. The sequence goes on along the minus strand of CM033469.1, from coordinate 104,353,641 downwards.
ACCTATTTAGTAATGTTGCCCACGTACTAACCTCTGAATTTACACTATGTATACCGTACAAAGACGAAGGGAACTAGGCAATATTGCTTTACTATGCTGAGTTTGCACCTGTAACAAAAGCTCTTCCAGGTAGAGCTGTTAGTCATGGCCATGACAGATGATGTTAAGTCAATGCTAAACAGGTTTCAGAGGGGTGTAATTTAATTTGGGGGGGGCTGGAGAGTTCATTGCTCATTCAAGTTGAACAGTGAACATGCCCTATAATTTATGAGGTACTATAATACATACAATGCCTCATATTTATATATGGTCATGGAACTCCTTGGTGACTTACACTGTAATATCCTTTAATTTTGAAATAACCACATCACAAAAAACCCAAGCCGTAGTTACAGGTCCTGTGTCTTTCGAGTCCTGATCCTGTTTCTGGTTGCCCTCCTGTGTTTTTACCTGTGCTTCCTTGTGTCTATTCTCTGCCTAGCGATTATCTTGTATTATTTTTATCTCCCGGTTTATATTCTTCCTGTACCGCTACCTGTTTGCCTACTATCTCTTGTACTGCGAATTATTGGTTTATTGTTATTTATATCTTCCTGGGTTTTGGGTCTGTGTGCACACATTTGTATATACACTGGATTACTCTGCATTGATATCTTATGCAGAGTAGGCTATTTGTATGTACTACAGACTGCAGGTATATGCTCATTGAATACACTTGCCTGCAGGGACATTGTCTTGCATTACTTTTCATATATTATTGCATGTATGCATGTTGTAGTGCATGAGGTTAATGTATACAACTGCTTCATTATCATTTATATTCCTTGCAATTGTTAATAAATTAACCTCATGCACTACAACATGCATCATCAATAATATACGAAAGGTAATGCAAGACAATCTCCCTGCAGACAAGTGTATTTAATGAGCATACACCTGCAGGCAGAGAATAGACACAAGGAAGCACAGGTCAAAACACAGGAGGGCAACCAGAAACAGGATACAGACTCGAATACAAAGACTGCTACACTCGGCTAGAAGGGCTAGGACACGGGAACGTAAGTAAAATGAACTAGCACAGAAGCACTGTTCATGTTGGCCTTAAATGCAGACATAGAAGGTCAGGTGACGATCTCCTCCCAGCAATAGTCTGTACCACACCCAGTTCTTGAGGTAGAGAGCCCTCTGCTGGTGGGCAGGTAGAAGTTCCAACGTGATATCTCTGAGGAGAACAATGACATCTGCTGGTGAAAGAGGTTCATGCAGGCATTCATAAAGTCACAAGCAGATGTTGATCGTGAGAAAACATTATAGATGTCCTTTAAAAGCAATTATATATTTAAATGTTTGTGGATGGTTATACTGCTGCAAATATCTGCTGTGCAAACTTCCATATACAGTGAATTTGTGCAGCTAAAGCTGCTTCCCTATCCATATACATGATGTGAAAAACTATTTGCCCCCTTCCTGATTTCTTATTCTTTTGCATGTTTGTCACACTTAATGTTTCTGCTCATCAAAAACCGTTAACTATTAGTCAAAGATAACATAATTGAACCACAAATGCAGTTTTAAATGATGGTTTTTATTATTTAGTGAGAAAAAAAACTCCAAACCTACATGGCCCTGTGTGAAAAAGAAATTGCCCCCTGAACCTAATAACTGGTGGGCCACCCTTAGCAGCAATAACTGCAATCAAGCGTTTGTGATAACTTGCAACGAGTCTTTAACGAGCTCTGGAGGAATTTTGGCCCACTCATCTTTGCAAATTGTTGTAATTCAGCTTTATTTGAGGGTTTTCTAGCATGAACCACCTTTTAAGGTCATGCCACAACATCTCAATAGGATTCAGGTCAGGACTTTGACTAGGCCACTCCAAAGTCTTCATTTTGTTTTTCTTCAGCCATTCAGAGGTGGTTTTGCTGGTGTGTTTTGGGTCATTGTCCTGCTGCAGCACCCAAGATCGCTTCAGCTTGAGTTGACGAACAATGGCCGGACATTCTCCTTCAGGATTTTTTGGTAGACAGTAGAATTCATGGTTCCATCTATCACAGCAAGCCTTCCAGGTCCTGAAGCACAAAACAACCCCAGACCATCACACTACCACCACCATATTTTACTGTTGGTATGATGTTCTTTTGCTGAAAGTTTTGTGTTACTTCTACGCCAATGTAACGACACGCACCTTCCAAAAAGTTCAACTTTGTCTCGTCGGTCCACAAGGTATTTTCCCAAAAGTCTTGGCAATCATTGAGATGTTTTTTAGCAAAATTGAGACGAGCCTTAATGTTCTTTTTGCTTAAAAGTGGTTTGCTCCTTGGATATCTGCCATGCAGGCTGTTTTTGCCCAGTCTTTCTTATGGTGGAGTCGTGAACACTGACCTTAATTGAGGGAAGTGAGGCCTGCAGTTCTTTGATGTTGTCCTGGGGTCTTTGTGGCCTCTCGGATGAGTTTTCTCTGTGCTCTTGGGGTAATTTTGGTCGGCCGGCCACTCCTGGGAGGTTCATCACTGTTCCATGTTTTTTGCCATTTGTGGATAATGGCTCTCACTGTGGTTCGCTGGAGTCCCAAAGCTTTAGAAATGGCTTTATAACCTTTACCAGACTGATGATCTCAATTACTTTGTTCTCATTTGTTCCTGAATTTCTTTGGATCTTGGCATGATGTCTAGCTTTTGGGTGCTTTTGGTCTACTTCTCTGTGTCAGATAGCTCCTATTTAAGTGATTTCTTGATTGAAACAGGTGTGGCAGTAATCAGGCCGGGGGGTGACTCAGAAATGAACTCAGGTGTGATAAACCACAGTTAAGTTATTTTTTACAAGGGGGGCAATCACTTTTTCACACAGGGCCATGTAGATTTGGAGTTTTTTTTCTCACTAAATAAAAAAACCATCATTTAAACTGCATTTTGTGTTCAATTATGTTATCTTTGACTAATAGTTAACGGTTTTTGATACAGAAACATTTAAGTGTGACAAACATGCAAAAGAATAAGAAATCAGGAAGGGGGCAAATAGTTTTTCACATCACTGTATATTATAGGTCTAGTTTCCTCCTCTCTCAGGACCACTCAATCAGCTGCACAAACGGTCAGCCATGGCTTCTCATCTGCGACCGTCTGTGTTTTGTCCCGGCCTACCGCTCGCTAGTAGCAGTCGGTCAGTATGGAAAATTTTCTGGTGTTACCCAGCAGTAGGTAGAATATGCCTTATGTACACTGGAAGATTCCCAGCAGACTTTTGTACAGGTACAAATATGTCAGTAAAAGATTTCTGTTCACCAGGAGATACTTACATGTCATACATACAGTTGGGTGTAAAGGAGTGGTTTGCTTTGTGCCCGAGAGATGCACAATATTTGGAAGTTAGGTTATAGGGCGCTGGCACATCAAGGACTGTTTCTTCTATCTATGAGATTGGTGTTCCCATTCACTCCCATTCTCTACTATCACCTAGCAACAAAGGTAGATAATTACGATTCAAACATTCAACTGTACACTGTAAAAAATCTGGGCTACTCATACTGTAGCCACAGCCACATGGAACATAATTTGTTTTCTGGAAAGAAAAAAACTAAACAGTTGTTCCACACACAAACACACAATTGGCCTTACAATAAAATCTCTGGGTAAGAGTTTCACCAACAGATTGCAGAGGACACATAGCTTTTCTTCTAAATGTAAGGGGGCGCTCTTTACACTTAGCATCAATACAAACAATGGGAGTGGGCTGCACACATACAGATTTAAAAAAACCCACTTTTTTCAAGTAAAAAAATGGAAAAAACAAGGCAAGTGCCTGACTTGTTCAATGACGTATGTCACTTCATCAGAGGCCCACAAACCTTGTTACACCTTTTGTTTTTTTATAGGAATAAAAAATGGGAGGGAGAAGGGGGATAGTAAATACAATCAATTGTAAACCCCACATATTTTAATGTACAGAAGTTGGGACCGTTATTGCTGTGGATGTAATTAAGCAGTGAGTTAGACATGAATAATGTAGGTTCATAAAACACATTGATACATTTTGTGATGGCCGAACTACCTTAAGTTTGAGAGCCATCCCTTTAAATTACCTAAGGTTAAGCTGTGAACAACTTGATAAAATGTATGAATACCTGAAACAAGGTGTTTCACTGGACCACCAATGATGGAGACTGATCACAGCAATGTCTACAGGGATCTCCCTCTTCCAGACAAAATCTTATATATATTCATCTGCTATACACTGACAATAGTAATGAATACTACCATAATAGCAATAAATAAGTGCCTATCTTATTCAAATCTTTCAAAAAGGGTCAACACAGAAGTGCAAGTATTTTGTCCATCTTTCTAATGCACAAAATCGACATTTTTCCTTCCAAGGGTGCCGATGTGCTGCTTTACCTTGCCTTGTTCACAAGAGGAGTTTGTTTACACAAGGGAGAATCCCTGTACCTGGTAGCAAGCTCCCCTCATCAAAAGGTGAAATTAGCATGTCCTTCTGTAGAGAAATTGTTGTTTAGGGAATTATTATACAGCTTTGACCATCCTTCTGTCCTAAACATCACTTATCATATCAAATCCTGGTAATTAATAGGATCTTTTTGTAAGAGAAAAATCACCATTAAAAATCATCAGTATCACTAAGTCTTTATCTTTACCTCTTGATGTGTAATTCGTACCCCATTGTAGAATGACATCACAGTGTGTGCTGCGAGGCTATCTTTGCATATAAACCTTCTCCAGCATTAGATATCAAAGACTCAGCAACATACACTCTATAAAAAAACAACCAAACAGTATAAAGGGGACCTAAAGTCTCCACATAACATTGTCCCAATAGACAGGCACATTCACAAACATACAAGCTGTACTGTCTCTCCTCTCCCTTTGCTGTGGCTGCTGGGTGATGAATTCTGGGGAATTGAACCTGCAAACCACATTACTTTGTCTTGCTAAAGTGAAGCTTCATACGCTTCCCCCGTTAGAGCTACCATATAGAAACTGGTACAACTGGTAGACACTTTATCTTTTGCTAGGAACATATGCAAACAAAAAAGTAATTCTTGGAATTTGAAAATGTAACCTCATGGCGTGTGTGTTTCTAAAACAAGTGCTTTAGCAGGTAAGCCACCACTTCATATGCAAAATACAGGTACATTAAAAAGCTGGCTTCCCTCTGTAAAATAACTGCAGCGAGCAAGCAGAATTCAAAGTCTTATCTGGGACTTCTATATTGGCTGTATAAAAATACTCTATGCAGAACTGAATACTGGGGTCAGGGTTTTGGCTCTTTGAAGACTACATGGGCCGAATTGTAATGGCAACAACATGGAAGCCTCCTTATTTATAGAATCTATTTATTTAATGCACTAAGGCAACTTACTAGAGAATAATCTTACAATGTTAGGTGTTCTGGGGAGAAAAGTTTTTACATTTTTACATTAGGATTAAAAAAAAAAAGTTAAGCTTTCCTTTAATTACTTCATACTTAGAATCAATTCTATGTCCAAATGGTAATGGAATTGAAGAAATTGGATTCATCTATAATTTTAGGATTTCATATTAAAATGAATAAACTATCAGTATACACCCTGAGAACAAAGAATAAATACTGACCTTTCTGTTTCGTATGGGTCTGGAGCAGCGGGTTTGATGAAATACGGTGGAAGTAGATTTATCAAAAGAATAAACTGTTTCTGTAAAGAGATACAAGTCTTAACAAAAAATATCCTGTAAAGCTTTTTTCTATTAATAAAAAAAACCGAATGAAAGTAAAGCATCAGGTTCTTTAGCTTCTGCAAACTACAGCTTCCATCATTCTAATCCAAACGTTACACGGCTATCAAACTGGGGGTTATTATTGCCCTCATGCTGCGGAGTAGGGATAAAACTAATCTGGTTTCAATTCGGAAATGCGAATCTGCAAATTGTGATTTCTTGAAACTCTATTCACCGAAAACAATCAAATCCATTTGAAAATCGAAATTCTGTAATTCCTAATTAAAAATATGACATTCCATCGGAAATAATAAGGAATACTCGAAATGTACCATTGAAGTTTGAAAAATTCCTATTCAATTTGTTTCAAATCATATTTTTGGAACTTTATTAGCTTTTGCATAACCTAATAAATTTTAATGGGATTTATACACTGTGTTAAACTTTTACTCTGCAGAAGATAAGGGCTAGTAACAAGAAAACATTCCATCTAAAATGTGTACTCAATTTTCACATGCTTAACTCTGCTGCACGATTGTCTCGTCTCTAATAAACAGTAACTTAAATCTCCTCTGTGCCTCACAACTACCTGGCAACCAATTAAACAACATATTGTTTGTAAACCCCTTCTCTAAAAACATTTAAATCCTTCTTTCTGATGCTCCTTCTTATTTTTCTTATCTTGTATGCCCCATATGTCCCTGCCTGTACCCTACCCTCATCACAGACCAGCTCTTATAACAGACCCCCACTCACTCTGCGCCTCCTTGCCATAAACCTCTCTCTATGAGGCTCGCATACTCTGGAATTCTATTGCCCTCTCAACATCAATAACTTTAATAAACAGGTTTAAATCTAATCTCACATACTACCTCTCAGACACAACACAGTATAGAATTGTTCAATTGACACTGCCACGTTCTTACTATGGCACTTCTACGTTTCCCTATGCATCTTAGGTTACCCACCTAACTAGATTGTAAGCTCTACAGGGCAGGGAGCCCTTTCCTCGTGTTATATGGTCCAATCACTTTACTTTATAGCCACTACTTATATTTATGCACCTGTGTCCCCATATAATAAACATATACATACAAACATAACACAGAAGCTAATAATAGATTACTACATGAGTTTAAAGCTTTTTACACAAGCCAGCTTTTCATTTAAAAGTTCCAATATATATGAGAATATTCTATGGACATCTAGAATTGTAGCCACTAAGAATTAGGTAATGTAAATATTAAATTAGAGAGAAATAAATTCCTGAAAACAGGATAATGCGCCGAGCTATACCAAGCCAACCCCACCTTGCCACATAACACCAACCCTCCACTGGCTACCGATAAAATGGAAAATTCTGTTTAAGATTGGCTTATTGACATTCAAATCCTTGCACAATCTGGACCTGAAGGACCTGATATCTGGGCCCTGGATACCTAAGGACTGCAACTGCATCACACCCCCAATTTTTAGATCAGGATCCAATAACTTGGTCACCTCCAAAGTCCACCTCAAAACCTTCGGTGACAGAGCCTTCTATCATGCTGCTGCCCCTACACTTTGGAACTCCCTGCCACACCAATCAGACATCCCCATCCCTGGAAACATTTAATCCAAACTGAAAAGCCACCTGTTTAGTCTGGCATTTATGAACACCTGACATTTTTTTCTTCTGTAATACAGACTGTATTGATCCGAGACATATCTATGTGCTTTAAGGCCTTTAGTAGAAAAGTGCTATGTCCTATGTTCTAGCCTTAATATTGTGCGCCATTGGACAGTGAAAAATTGATTCCAATGAAAGTGTACAGTTTTCCACTGGGGTCACCAGACAGAACTCGGGTACTTATCACACTACAAACATGGTCAGAATGCATCTTCCAACTCCACAACCCCACAGAAAACTGCTTTCATTTAAGAGTCCTAGTTATTATTATTATTGTGAATTTATTTACCACCAACATCTTCCATAACGCTTTACAATTACATGTACACATTCATATCAGGCCCTGCCCCGAGGTGCTTACATTCTAAGCACATTTTTAAAAAACATACAATCTATCAATAACATACAAGAACATACAAACTCCTTGCAGATGTGTCCAAGGGTGGAATCGAACTCAGGACTCACGCTGCAGGCATCAGTGCTACACTAGCACGTGCACAACATATGTGTATGGCATGTCAGTAAAAGGCAATCTGTACTGTAACACATCCAATAACTATATCTTACCACTGGAAATTATTTCCAAGTGTGGCTTTCCTTCATCTAATAAAGTTAAATGTGCCAATTTCCCTTCCAGCATTTCAGCATCAATAAATTTTCCAAAAGTGCAGTTCTTTCATCCGGTAAACATATTGCTATTTTAGCTCCTGTCATGTCTCCATCTTCATTCACTATCGCCTACAAGGCTGCCCCCATCCTGCACAAAGATGAATCAAAATATATTAGAATAAATATATTTATTAGCACAGATAATGCTCACGTGTAGTAAGCAGGTAAAAGCTAACAACACACATATTAAAACACATACCCCGTAAAGACAAAGCCATGTGGAAATTTTAGCATTAACCTAGGAAAAGAAATTGTATTTTTCAGAGCTGTAATTAGAATGATGTGCAGTTCCTCTTAAATTAATGTGCACATCCAAGCAGTTTATAGCATTATACAACAGGTGCTGGGACACTGGAAAATGTTTTTTTCATAATAAACTAAAGGTGCCCATACATTGAATCACCTTCCAACTGATCACACCACATTCAATAAATACTTCAGATTGGCTTTTCCTGTTCCTTTTCGGGAACAACATTGATTGTGATGCTCCCGCCTGGCACATTCATTTTGCGATCTTATGTTGGCCGAGAAAGGCGGTTCCCAGAAGAATTGATTGAATGTTGTGGAATTGCTTGCTAATGTATGGGCACCTTTATTTTAGCAAAGGATTGTGGATTAGGAATAAGAAATGTCAGGTTAGCTAAAATCAAATAATCGGATAATTACAAGATGTTACTGATTAAAATGTAATAGAAAAAAATGTGAATGGAAAGTTTGAATTGCCATTAAAATTTACACAAAGGACACTTTTCATTTAGTAAGTAAATACAATGGTTACAATTCCAACCAGCAATTTCCAGACGGTTTTTTTTATGTCAGGGAATGAAATTAAAAAACAAACTCATAATGGTAACACAAGCTAATATTCCCTCTTGGGTGATCCACATTCTGCTGATTTATGGCATCGGGGAATTGTCAGACTGTTTTTAAGCTAAATTGGTCATAATGTAGGATCGACATGCTACTTGCCCTAAACGCTGGGGTTTAACATTAAAAAGTGCCCAAAATATACTTACTTCTATCATTCCTCTGCCCTACTGCTACATCCGAAACGGAAAAGCAGTAGGGGCGGGAATGGCAGCCACACCTGTGTTTAATTGAAGGTCACCAATCATAGACGTGGCTGCTGGTTATTGAGAGAGCCGAGGTGAGGTCGGTAAGTCTATTTCTTTGAACTTTTTAAGGGGATGTTCAGGCAAATACATATGCTTTTCAGAAAAAAAGAGCTGTATTTTTTCATCCCAATGAACTTCACTGCCCAATTCAGCATTTTGCCTGTATATAAATAAATGCAAACAAAATACTGACTTCCTGTTTGAAGGAAAGTTCTTGCCCTTGACCCCCCCTGGGTTGATTCATTGCTCAGTAGAGATCTGTGCATCTTTGACCCATCCAACAGCCAATCAGTAGAAATTACTGTTAGAAACATTCCAAGGATGTGGTGCATCCTGGGAAGAAGAAGACCGTTAGAGCCTGAAATGTCAGCTCACGTATGTGAACAGCAGGGAACAGCAAGGTATGAAATCAACTGATTTTTCAAATGGGGAGAGAATATGTAGAATAACTAAGTATGCATTACACAAACTAACAATTTAACAAACATTCATATTCCCATTGACCTTCCCTTTAAAGTTAAAAACCTTAGCGCTTGGGGTTGGGGGGGTCCTACACTATAGCAAAGTTGTTTTTTTTTGTTTTTTTTTTAATTGAATGCAGCCCCGAGGGATCTGGAGGAGGGAGAGGATTCCCCACATCTAGAGTCCCCAGAGAGGACAATAAGGAGGGAGGTCCTGGATGACACACAGACTCCTACTCTTCACTTTCAGGACTTTCTCAGGCACTGCAGGACAACCATAGGAGCAGAGGAGAAGGTAAGGATTTTGAACACTACACAGTGGGGCAAATTTTAGTTCATAGTAGACATGACTTTTTAAACTTTGGGAAAATAAGGTAGCAGTCAATTACCCTAGATGCTTTAAATATGACAAAATGTAAGTTTCTAATGATACTTACTCTTGTTGGGCTACTGACACCACAATCGCCCGCTTCCTCTGTTGCTGAACAACAGATAGTCCGCTACTAGTGCAGCTTTCACTGCCTTAGCATACTGGGAAACATTAATAATAACTTAGAAATTTTAATAAGATAATTTATAAATGTATAGAAAATTGCTACCACTAAGGTGGGGGGTAAATAAAATTACATTATATAAATATAACCTTTTATATGACCATAAAATTATATATATAAAAACTGATAACAAGATGGCGTCCAACGAGTTGAATGGTGTGTGTAATGAAGCAATTAAACACTTAACCTTATAACTAAGTCCCAGGAGTGCTTCTCTTCGTTATTTATCGGTTATGGGCAAATTCCGGAGAGCACCCAGGCAGACAAATGCATACAGTGATAGTGCTGCCTCCGCAATTGCTATTATATATATATAATATATTATAGTATATATATCTATATAATAAATATATATATAGTGGCAGTAATTTTATTGTATCGACGTTGTATAGCCGAACGCGTCGATCCAATAAGTTACTGCACCTTTATACATTTTTTTGTAACTGTCCTACGAGTGCTCCTTCTTTTGGGAATTAATGTTTGAAGAATATTGGACGCACCGAGACATAATGAGATGACATGACCAGGAGATTAGTATATATATAATATATTTAATATTTGGTGTCATATAATGTCCCATAATTACAGAAGGGGCAATTAACTGTTTGTGTTGTGTATATAAAAGATACAAGTTCAGTGATCAAACACAAAGTTTAAAGGAGAACTATACTTGCATTTTTTAAAAACCTTATGTGAAATTTTTTCTCCCCAGAACACCTATACATTGTAAGATTTTTCTGTAGTAAGTTGCATTTAGTACATGGGAGAAATAGATTCTGTCAAATAGAAGGCTTCCATGTTGTGCTAGTACAACCCACAGCCCATGAAATCATCAAAGAACCACGCTACCTGACCCCAGTATTCACTTTATGCACAGTATTTTCTATATAGATGTCTACACACCAATAGAATCCCTGATAAGATAGATACAGGTGGACTGCACTCAAAATAGAACGTTTTATTTCAAAGCCAAACATCAACAGCAAAATACGACGTTTCGAGGGATCACCCCCCTTCATCAGGTGAAGGGGGTGTATCCCGGAAACGTCGTATTTTGCTGTTTGATGTTTGGCTTTGAATAAACGTTCTATTTTGGAGTGCAGCCACCTTGTATCTATGTTATTGACCTATTTCCCTGTGGAGTAGGGGAATTTGGACATTTTTTGCACCCACCTGGGGATTAGTGTGCATATGGGCTACTTATACATACTTGAATCCCGATAACACTTTGAAAGCTGCTTGCTACACTGCAATTATTTACCAGTCATGTAAGTTGCTGGTAAATAACTGCAGGGTAACAAGCAGCTTTCAGGGACTTCCATATTCCATTTTTTTATTATTCTTTTCCTAACAAAAGATAAAGCTTCCAAATGTAACTGGATTCTCCGCTTTATCATTATAGGCGCACCAGGTTTAAAAAACACAGTTCGGAAGCTCACAGTTCAATACCCCAGACATACTTTTTTTGTTTCTATTATATTCTATGCAAAGATAAAGCTTCTAATGTACCTAGTTTCTCAGTTTATTCAGTGTGGCTCACTATGTAACGACAGATTTAGACACATTTAGTTCAGAAGGTCACAGTTTGAATCCCCAAACTTACCTTCTAGACTAGCATTCTACAACGTACCAACGGTTTATTATAGTACTCTCTTAGCTAGAGGTAAGAGCTCTGCTTTTAGCAAGACAGAGTAAATGTACAAGCTTGCGCGTCTAATTCCCCAAACTTACTTTATTTTGCTGAAATGCATTCCGTTCGAACATCCATGATATCTATGAAATACACTGTAAAGATTACTTTTCTTTTTGTATGAAAGTAAAGGATTATATCCATTTTATGGACAGGAGCCTATGAATGTGTTTGAAACAAAAACTGAAATCCTGTTCTTGTCAGGGAGAGGGAGGATTCTGTGCTGTACTGTGGTTGGCGTCAGCTTCTAGGAACAAGCTGCACCTTCTTTGTTTTGATCTGGTAAGCTCTACAGAGCATGTGCCTGTATGCAGACACTTATCTGGGGTTTACGACCCAGCTAAGTGGATTGTGGGAGCTGACCCCTAGTACTCACAGGTTATTTTCATAAATCACCCAATGGCCACAGCAAAGGGAGAGGTGAACACAGCTGTGTTGTATGTTTGTGAATGTGCTCTGTCTATTGGGACAAACGTTGTCTTGAACTTTAGTTCCCCTTTAAATACTAGCTTCTAGGGTTACCAATCAGCAGTAGGAGGTAACTAAGTACTTCTATAATAAATTAGCAATACAAATTATATATTAATAAACACTGTCCACATAGCCCCACACCCCCCCTACACACACACTTTCAAGTTACTCTAAGTAGAATATAGTAAGGGCTCATTTCCAGGAGCAGCAGCATTTAAATGAGTTAAAGTCAACAAAACCAATATTAAATCCTTTAATGGGTCAGTTGCTTGGGTATCACAAAAAGAAAATTCGCAGCTAGTAACACCACATTCAGTATGCTGCCGTTAAAATGTGGGTAAGCACACATTGAATTTTCAAACAGAGATTTACCAACAAAGCTATCTCACCATTGTGTGTGCAACTGTAATAAAACTCAGTCCAGTTCATAATACAAATACAAGCTAAATAATAATCTCCAGTAAAATACTTAAAGACAGTACCAATACCCACTTAGATCCAAACTCATACAATCCAAATGTCTCTGCACGTACGTATATATCTCAGTAATAGTGTTACATAATGTTTCATATATTCAGAGCGTGCACCAAGTACAAAATATATCGGTTGTTCTGGAACTATAACAGTACCTACTCAGTAATGCAACCACAATGTCTAAATAACTGCCTCCAGGGCCTTTATGGTGCCTATACAATAGTGAACATTCTCATGATATTTCATATATAGTAGAACAAAACTTGCCAAGTCCAGTATCCAAACTGATAAGACTCTTACCCAAAACAAGATTGCTGTATAAATCAACAAAGTGCTTCACAAAGTATTAGTTTAGGGTATGTGACCCAAACACATTGAGGCTACTTTCAGTCCCCCTTGAAAGTAGCCTTTTCTTACCCTCGAACCCTCGAAATTAGCACCACATGGATAATTTCGAGGGTTACCGCATTACGCGGTTACTTGCGAGGGTTACACAAAAGTAGTCTAGTAAATTCAGTAACCCTCAAAAGTAGCTCTGTACTTTCAAGGGTAATCGGAAATATGGAAAGTCTGCAATTCGAAGTTCCGAGGAATTTTGGATGTGGGATTCGGACCCAGAGATTCCATCTCTACTTATGAGTTATGAACTTTGTAAGAGGCCATGGACTGAGTTTATTAATATCAGTTCTATGTGCTATATTTTATATTATGGAAGCACTTGGTTACTGTACTGCTAATTGGAACCCCAGAGCTAGTTAGTTGTGTTTGTATCATTAAACTGGTATCTTGTTTAGTAACACAACACCAAACTTATTATTTGCCCCCTTTTGTAATATATGGGACATTAATATGACATCATTATCAAGATATTTGCATATGGGCACATATATACATTTGTACTTGTGTGTGTTATTTATGTGGGTATGTGCACGACCACATTAACCAGAGTTATTTATATATTATGGGTAATGAACTTTAGTTCATGTATGTGCGGGTAATAGGACAGACAGACATAGAAATAAAGAGATAGGACAGACAGACACTTACCACTGTAGCAAAGTTTACTTTCTTCCAACTTCTCCCCCTCCTTTTTTCCTCCAGGCTGCCCACACATGCTGGTGCTGGCCCCGCTCCCATAGAAGTTTTCATTTAGCCTATGGAGAGGGGAGGGGGAGCAAGTCCAGTTTCTTTTTCTCTATGATACATAGATATTCCTTTTTTTTTTTATTTGGCTAGACAGACATTAAAGTTACTTTAAGTTTTAATTTCTCTTTACAGTGACAGAGGTGTGGGCTAAACCTTCCATTTGACTATTCCATTATACAAGCTCTGTAAGTACTATTATAGTATTAAATATTTATACATTATATCATAAGTCAGTATTATCTTTATATCTATTTATTTATGGTCATTAGATGGTAATGAGAAACATACACCTTTTCTCATACGTGATAATAACACCCCCATCTCACTGGTAGTTCCCTAAAAACTCAATGCAATCTCCTTTAAACTTTTAAATTATCTTGTACTAAGGTAAGTTAAGGTTTACTAGGTAGAAATGTATTTACATGAAAACTACTGTAGCTAAATAGGGAAAAATAACTGAAGACAGCAAAAAGCGAGGGTAGCACTCCAAAGTAAAGTAAACTTAAATTTATTGAAGACACACATATCACAAACGTTTCGAGGGGAAAAACTTTGCCCCCTTCCTGGGGAAGGGAACAAGTTTTTTCCCCCCGAAACGTTGTGATATGTTGAGGTCTTCATAAATTTAAGTTTACTTTACTTTGGAGTGCACCCTCGCTTTTTGCTGTCTTCCTGTACTAAATATCCATTTAAGGGTTGGATTACCTAGAGGAGTTAGCACCCACGTGTGCGAGTGCAGAGGACCCTATCGTGAGTTTGCAGAAAATATAACTGACATATGTATACATTTCTGGACCATAAAAAAATATTTTGACTTGTAAAAAACACAAACTACTTTATCTATTACTTATCATACTGTATTGCATATCCAGCAACGCCGTGTCGAAATTATCTTTGTATTGTCCTTTAAAATCAGCTTTCCATTTGTGTCGAATTCCTTGTGGGCCATTAGCGCCTCTCCTCCCCATCTACGTAAGTGCATGCGTGAACCTCCATCCTCATAACTGTAAACACCTTTCCTTGAAGTAAATCATCAACATAAACCTTCCAGTGCTGTAAAAAACAAGGAAAAAAAGTTTATACAATGTTTCTATATACTCGCACTTAGGGCAGTTATCCAAAGAGGGTGTGGTGGTGAATTACTTGGAAACACCGGTATTGTTTAGTGTATAGAAAAAAAACACCGTGCTTCTTTCACGGTTACTTTTAAGCTGAACACTTGTCATACACATGCACAAAATGTCAAATGTCTCTGCATAGTGTTAAATAGTGTGGTATAGACATTGCCCTATGTAGCACCAAAATGTAATTTTGTATCTGCACAGCGATATAGATCTGTACACAGTTAAGAAAAAATATTCTGCATATCACGCACCATAGAAAAAAAAACATTAGACCTTGCAATATTATTCTGTATTAGTGTACTCATGTGCAGGGTATACCTCATTTCCCGTTTCTTTTATGGCTGGATCCAGGTTTTCATCACTGCCCATTCAAGCATTCATATTCTAAGGTGGTGGGGTCTGGTTGGGTCATGGCACCCCAGTAGTTTTTACCAGTGGCACATCATACTTACATAGTTTTTACTTTCAATATTTCTGAAAGGAGGTATGACTTGGGTGGTTATGGGGTGTGATTAGGTCAATAGGGCATGCTTATGAGAGTCAAGGGCATTCTAAGATGTGGTATAACCAACTTAGCTGGGTACCACACCATGCATATTTTGCCACAATAGACCGATAGTTCAGTGCATCAGGTGATCGCACCTAAATAATTGAATGGTTTTTTCGGATGTGACCAGCCATTTGAATCGGACTAACACACATTTGCCATGTCCAAAAAACATGCCGATTGTGTGGTCCCTCATGGCTACTTTTCCACGACCGACAGCCACCTCGACAGTCGAACCGTACTATATTGCATACCAGCAAATGCTGTTTCGAACATTATCTTTGTATTGTCTTTTAAAAATCAGCTTTCGATTTGTGTCAATTTCCTGGGTCTGGGCCCATTAAGCTCCCTTTACATAATGCCGCAGTGAACCTACCTATCCCATAACTGTGTGATTAGGTCAGAATAGGCATGCTTTGATGGTCAAGGTGAGTCAAGAGTCAACTAAGATGGGTACACACCATGCAATATTTTGCCACGATAGAACCGTAGTTTTCAGTGACATTAGGTGATCTGGCCTAAATAATTGCATGGTTTTTTCGGATGTGACCAGCCATATCGAATCGGACACACACGAACAGCCATGTCCCAAAAACCATGTCCGTGCGGCGTCCCCTCCATAGCTACTTTTTTCACACCGACGTCCTTCCTCTGATAATCCGAACGGTAG
The DNA here is from genome assembly GCA_019447015.1 of Hymenochirus boettgeri. Classification (NCBI taxonomy): domain Eukaryota; kingdom Metazoa; phylum Chordata; class Amphibia; order Anura; family Pipidae; genus Hymenochirus; species Hymenochirus boettgeri. The sequence continues at coordinate 104,337,343 of CM033469.1, read as the reverse complement.
GTCAGGAGGAAGGATCTGACAGTGTTGTACACAGTTTTAGACTTCAGAATAATAGAGTTGAGAGGTATCAAAGTACACAAAATAAAATCAGGAAGGGGGGTACATCAGTATAGTTATATTCAAAGTACTTGAACTAGTTGTTGCAGTATAACTACTTTAGAATTAAAAAGTATGCAATAGAGCATTTTTTGCAGTCAAACTGCATTGAGAGAATACTCATTTTAAGGCTATGTTAAAATCTTGCTTAAACATGCCAAGGTAGACAACGGTAACAGGTAAATAACGAATGTATTTCTGAGTGGCGTTTCAAACTTAAAACCCAGTATAAATTGACAAAGGTACCAGGTGAGCCTTTTTTACTCTACACTGTTCAGTCCAAATATTAAGAAAAGTACCCTGTCCAGCACAGGCAGATCGAACTGAGCTCTGTTCTTACAAATATTCCAGAAGTATTTATTTAGTCACTTCTTTCTGTTTGATTGTTTTTAGAGATCCTTTGTTTATTTTCATTTTCAGGGCAAACAATTTTTACAAATATGACACGTTTTATATAAGTGAAAAATACTAATATTGTTGGGTTTTGTCCTACTAAGGTGCACTTTTCCCGCTCCTGTGTAAAAGTGAGTTCATGGTTTATATAATCCAGTGAATCAGTTTGTGCCTATACTTTAGAAAGAACCCGCCAGGTTTCTGCAGTATTCTAGCCCTGTCTCTCACCACTTTCCCAGATTTATTTACTTTTTGTGATAGGATAGGGGCAATTATGAGCACTGCCACCACTTGGGGATTAAGAATGTCACTGTTTGGGGAGGAGCCAGAAGCTATATTCCACCCCCAGTCTTCCCTCCACTGAAGTGCATTTCACCCCTAGTAATTTTCTTTTATATAAAATTAGGGCACCCCCAACCCCATTTTCAGAAGTTAAAAAAGAACATTACATACAGCCCCTTGATCCTCCCGTGCACGCATCTGGCTCCCTGCTCTGCAAATTGCAAGCAGAGGCCGGACGGCAGCCGCATCTGTATGGCTGAGAGGTAACTAACACAGACGTGGCTGTGGGAACAAGGTCTGTAAGTAGCATTCTAAATCTTTTTTTTTTTAACCAAATTCATGGCGGTTGGGGTGGGCAGGGATACCTGCTTTTGGAAAAGCAATTAAGCTAGGAGGTGGATGGCCAACACAGGATGGTGGAGGGAGGGGGGAAAGGGCTCCCCTGCCATGCCAGAATCATCTCCCAGAGGCAACACAGAAGGCAGAGACCTTTTTGCAGGTAGACAGCTACTATTCTTTAGTTTCCTGTACTTTGTATAAGCTCTGCAGGAGAACCATAAGTAGCAGGGATGTAAGTTAATGATTTTTTAAACTACACAGTGGGGCCAGTAGAGGGTTACATTTTAGTTTAGGGGGGTGGACATGTCCTTTAACTAACATATGCTCAACTGTTTCAAGATACGATAATACTCGATACACAGTGTGCAATTTCAACCAGAGCAACTGGCCACTGCAATAGTTTGGACATAGGGTCTGAATATCACCGGATGATAATATTGCCGCAGCGAACTTACGATGCCACCAATCATACAGTCCACTAAGATCACTTAATCAGACAAATTACTGTGTCTGGTGCTGAAAATTACTTTGATATTTGCCCCGTGTGCACACAGCCTTAGTTGTAAGTAACGGAGCCAGAAAGCAGTAAATGTCTAATCCCTAATAGTTTTTATATGTGCAAAGCACACTATTTGAAATATAAACTAAACTTCTATACTGGTTTATTTTTGTAAGCCTATCAAGTTATAAATGCTTTTACACAGTTTTCTTTCACCAAGCTCAGCTGTAGAGTCATTGTCCCACACAATTATAAAATCCACAACAAAGAGAAATACTTTCACACAGACATTATTCTCCCTTAAAATGCTGTTGTCACTTGGCCAAATGGTTGCTTTCCTTTATCTTAGTTCAAACTGCAAATTGTGCAAAATAATTCACTTGCAGCTTGGAATAACAAAATGTACTTTATGCTGGTGAAGCTCTAATCCAAAGCACAATCTCTTACAAAAGGAAACTTGAGACATTTTGTCTCCCCCTAAAAAAAAAAATTTTAAAGGGTATGGTCCACCCTAAAAATATTTTTTAATATAAGATTCCCCCTGCCAGCCCAGCCCCAACCGCTAATCTTTTATGTTTAGAAAACTCCCCAAACTCTACTTACCTCCCCTCTTTCTCCGCCCCAGCTGCGGCCCTCTGCTTGCGAGAAAATACAAGCAGAGGAGCGGGACCGGCAGTCGCGTCTGTGATTGGTTGAGCGGCAGCCATCACGGACGCGGCTGCCGGGAGCTCATTTCGGCGGAGGAAAGAGGAGAGGTAAGTAAAGTTTGGGAGCTTTCTAAACATATAAATATTAGCGTTTGGGGCTGGGGGGACAGGGGCAATCTATATATTAAGGGTTTACACTAGGAGGGGGAATCCTGAGAGGAGGGAGAGGGAGGGAGAAGGGCTGCATTAACCATGCCAAATCTCTCCCGAGGCCAGTAGGAGCAGAGTCCTATATGGACTTGCTATCCTCCTGGTGGGCAGTTTTTTGGGGGGGACTACAGGAGAACCATATGGAGCTGGGATGTGAGGTAAGGATACACTACACTACATGATGGGGCCAGTAGTTGGGGGGATTATGTTTGGGGGTTTAATATACTGTAGGGCACCTCTGCTAAAACACAGCACAAACTACTTACAGTTGCTCCCACGGTTGTCTCTGCCTCCCTCTATTTGCCAGAAGTTTCAAACAGGGGGCCGGAACTGGCAGCCGCATCTAAGGCCCCCATCACAGCCGCGGCCGCCGGCTATAGTGACAGCTGTGGGAGCGAAGGTGCTAAGTAGTTTCTGATGCTTTTTTTTTTTTTTAAACTAATCTACTTGGTGGTCAGGGTTGGCCTATACTATGTAAAAATTTAAAGGTAGGGGGTGAGGCAGGCAGGTTGGGATCCAGGAGGGTGGGAGGGAAAGGGCTCCCTGCACATGCCTGAGTACCTCTCAGAGGAGGAGGAGGAGGATGCGAAACCTTTTCATTTATATACAGCTTCCCACTCTTTCGTTTCCTGGATTTTGAACAAGCATTGCAGGAGACCATAAGGAACAGAGATGTAAGGTAAGGATTTTTGAACTACACAGTGGGGTCAGTAGTGGAATTCAATTTAGTTTGGGGTAGACATGTCCTTTAGTTGTTAAAGCTTTATATACACCTTGATCGTGGGGGCCGACCCATACTGCATGATGTGTAACGAGCGCCTGTTTGTCCAACAATTGTGCCCTGTGTGCAGGGGCATGTTTGTGGGGTTGGACTGCTAACTCCGGCTAGAAGGGCTAGGACACAGGAAACGTAAGTACAATGAACTAGCACAGAAGCACTGTTCATGCTGGCCTTAAATGCAGACATAGAAAAGTCAGGTGACAGATCTCCTCCCAGCAATAGTCTGTACCACACACAGTTCTTGAGGTAGAGAGCCCTCTGCTGGTGGGCAGGTAGAAGTTCCAGATGTGATATCTCTGAGGAGAACAATGACATCTGCTGGTGGAAAGGAGGAAGTTCATGCAGGCAATTCATAAAGTCACAAGCAGATGTTGATCGTGACAGTTTTGTTTTTAATTTGTCCAATACTGGAAACAAAAATTCTTTGCAACTATCACTGTACCATTTTTTGTTGATCTGTCCCCTATTACGTTAAATATCCACTTTGAAAGTTATTAAATTTCAGCTGTCATTCAACTGCCTTATTATAATAAATTCTTCTGCTGTGTGCAGTTTTGCTGTTATTGAAATGGTGACAGTTGGTATGTGTGAATGGAATGGTATTAAGTTCAGTCACTCAGTGCTAGCTCTTAGTAATTACTGAGCATGCTTGACTTCACAGAAAGTCATAAAGGGAAATTGTGGTTTTGGAGGAAGTTGGGTTTAAATAGAAGCCTGCAGTCTTTATTTTATAATGTGCCCTGGATCACATATCTGAAGCCTGTGAGAAATTATAGGGTGGAGAATGTATAAAAGGGGTGGCATAATAGTGCAGACAAAGGCTGATTACATGACTACAAGTTGATCACATGCTGTAAGTGTTCAGGAAGTTATATTGCTGAACCTTTTGGGCAATAACTTCTCACAAATTTTACCTAGATATGTGATGTAGGGCCATTTTAAAGGATCTACCGAAAGCTTTTTGTTTAAGCCTAAATTGTTTGGAGACCACAGTTCCTCTTTAAGAGTGTTAGGTGGATACTTACTGGATTGAAGGCTTGTAGCAACAAACACACACGTACCTTAGAATAAATGCTACTTACATGTATGTATTTATTTATTGATTTAGAGGACTCATTTTTAATATAATTGCCTTTAATTTGTCTGTGTGTTACATGCAATTTATGCCTTAATCTTGTTGTTATTGCATAATAAGAGGATATAAAATTGTATCTTATGTACAGTTTTGTCCACCCTCGCTTTGGACCCATCAAGTGCATCCGTACTATAAAGGCTGTGGAAAAGGACGAAGAACTCACTGTTGCCTATGGTTATGACCACAATGTTGCAGGGAAAAATGGTCCAGAAGCACCAGAATGGTACCAGCAGCAGCTGATGGCATTTCAAGCTTCTCAATAAAATTGAACAACTGCTTAGCTAAAAGGAACTATGCATAACATGATTTCTAAACACCTATTATTCCCCCAGAACATTCAATTTTATACCCTTTCCTGTTTTGACAACAGAAATAAACTATTTTAGACTATAATAATATGACTCTTTAAGGCCAATGTCCCGTGATTTTGTCCACAGTTTGAATTTAGGGAGTCATTTCCTTGAGGAGAGGGTGATGTCAAATACTGTTCGATCAAGAAACATGGCCAGAAGCATTTACAAGTAGTATCATTAGTACGTTTTTACACACAATATTAGTTTTTTCCTAAATATACAGTTCACATTTTGTGACATTACCTTAAAGGTAAAAGGCTATTTAACAAGTAGTTAGATAACGGATAGAGAATTGTTTTCAGTAACGCAAAACAGCCAGATTTAATCTGGAAAATGTTACTTTATGTATACATTGTTGGGCTTAATATACAGACCTGTTTTCATGTATACATGATTTTGTGATGGTTACAAAGTAACTGTATTTTGATATTCTAGATTACACTAGTAGAACTTGCAGTTAAAGTTTCTTGTTGGGAAAGAACTGACTTAATTCTGAATTTATTACTTATGCTGTGAGATTCCTTTCCCGTATGGCTGGGATATTTATATCAAAGGAGAATTACATTTTAGGTTAGTTTTACAGATGTTTATGGGACAGTTCAGTGGAAATTATCAATATTTTTTAAATTGTTAGTTTGTGTAATGCCTTCTTAGTTATTCTACATATTCTCTCCCATTTTGAAAAATCAGTTGATTTCATATCGTTTGCTGTTCCATTAGTGAGCTGACATTTTAGGTTCTAACGGTCCTTCTTCTTCCCAGGATGCACCACTACTTTGGAATGTTCCTAACCATAATTTCTACTGATTGGCTGTTGGATGGGTCAAACATGCTCAGATCTCTACTGAGCAACTGAATCAACCCAGATGCTGGGTCAAGGGCAAAACCATTACAGTCTCTACTAGGGGTCCTGCAAAAAGGGAAGTCAGTTTATACACAGACAAAATGCTGAATGGGCAGGTTAAGGTCATTGGGATGAAAAAATACTGCTCTTTTTTCTTAAAAGGCAAAAATTATAATTTCAGTGGAAGTGCCATTTTATAACTATAGTTTACTATAACTAGAAATTCAGGTTCCTTGTGTGGCCATAGTGTGAGATTGATGTGCATTTACTGATATAATATTCTGTATAAATCAAAAACCCACTGGCTGAATCTGAATGCATAAGTAGCATCTATTTTTATTAAATATGTTGGTCCAGTAATGAAATCCCAAAGGAACAAATGATGGCGGGCATGTAATGATAAATTGTCTGTTTTCTGAAATAAATGGTGCAAAGTTTTATTGTTTATAAAGATTTTTATATTGTGCAAAAGGTCAAATTTTAAAGGCAATATGAAATAATTTGGTCAGTAGATCCATGAAGTGACAGTAATTTATGGTGAACAATGGATTAGTCAGAGATGAACAAATTAGTTCTAGAATTAGTCAGTAACATGAGTGCTTTTAGGAGGATTACAATTGTCCAGAATTCCCTCTTTCTGCTGACTTATATTTACCTGTAGTTCTGGCACCCTAAGGGTAATCAGTGCAAGCGGCGTTGGTCTGAAAGGGGATTAAAACAATGGGAGACAAAATAAAATAAAATATTACTTGTTTGTGGTCTCCTAGACAGTGATAGAGACCACACAGTAGTAAATATTCATGCTTATTGTCTTGTGCAATATATTCATTACCTATTTAGTAATGTTGCCAACAGTACTAACCTCTGAATTTACACTATGTATACCGTACAAAGACAGAAGGGAACTAGGCAATATTGCTTTACTATGCTGAAGTTTGCACCTGTAACAAAAGCTCTTCCAGGTAGAGCTGTTAGTCATGGCCATGACAGATGATGTTAAGTCAATGGCTACACAGGTTTCAGAGGAGGTGTAATTTAAATTTGGGGGGCTGGAGAGTTCATTGCTCATTCAAGTTGAACAGTGAACATGCCCTATAATTTATGAGGTACTATATACATACCTATGCCTCATATTTATATATGGTCATGGAACTCCTTGGTGACTTACACTGTAATATCCTTTAATTTTGAAATAAAGGGAAGCATAATTCATGCAGATTAAAGTCTAGAGGTAAGGAAAATATAACTTTAACAAGGTAGTGTCCTTTAATAGGGGGCATGGCTAAAATGTTGGTGGTATACTGAGCTTTTTTAGGGAATCCTTCCCTAAAAAATCTTGTGCTTGCCCCTGTTAGAGAACTATAGGAGCAAATCGAGCAATGTTTGGCATTCAGTTCCTCAATAGAAAAAAATATCAATAGAAGTTGTCTTGCTTTTTTGCAAGGTGGCCCAGTATACTCTTTAGAAGTGTAATTTGTGGTTAATAATTCGGAGTATAAAAACATGAAGACAATGAATACATATTAGTGTTCTGACCACCAAATGCAATTCTGAAACTATGGCTGGGTACACACCAGAAGATATTTTCGGCCGACCGATTCACGGCACTTTCGGTCGGTGTGGAGTGGCCGGCCGAGACCGACCTCGATCATCCGGATCAGACAAATGGATGATCGGACGTGTCGGAAAATCCTGATCGATCATGTGGTTCACTAAGGGAACCGCATGATTGATGAATTAAAGGCAATGAATTGATGAATTAAAGGCAATTTCAACATGTCACAATTAGTTCTGATAGTGTCTCTGTGTAGTTGTAGTCAAGTCATTCATATAACTGAATAAATCTAAACTGCATACTTCAAATAGTATTCTTAAATCATTCTATCCCATATGGGTATTTCCACAAATAATATATAACTTATATAATACATAAGGCTCTTAAAGGGAATGTACAGTGTAAATCATTACTTGCTGGCTCCTCCTGCTCACCTGTAATCTTGTTCAATCCACTTGCTGGAGGTGAATCTCATTCGGCCAGATAGTCAGGACTGCCCTGCTAGCTGTATATTACACTTAAAGTAAAATGTGGACCGGAATGGGGACTGCATTAGCAGTGTTCCGCTTCTATGAATCTAATACAATGCTGTTTAAAGGGCTAACACTGTAGCAAATGAATATTGGTGGCATGGAGCAGCAGCCATCTATCAATGTGTGACTGTATATATGGTTAATCTTTTGAAATGTTCCTTTGAACTTCTTGCACATTTTAAATAGTGTTTTTCTTTTAAATGTGTTTTTTTTGTTGCAGGCATAAATATTGTTGTGGCATCTAAATTGTGTTTTTTGAAGGGCACTGTGAGTTCTAATTATTTGGTCAATAGCAGTACTTTTAACTGTAGGGAACATTGTTGATCAGAATAGTCTTATTAAGGGGGTATTGCAAAATGTCCAAATTTGGGGGCAATTATTTTTAGGTGTTAACCCTAAAAAATAAATTTAATTTGGAGAAGATATTGTACCACTGCCAGATAGGATCTCCTCGCACACCTGTAGTAGAAACTCTTGTGTGCTGTATCCTCCAGACTGTAACCACAAACGGTATCTTTATGCTTCAAGGTAAATAGCGAGGAACGCACACGCTATTTAGAACCAAACTATAACTTTATTGTGCATTGTATGTGCACAATGTTTCGAGGTATCCCCCTTCTTCAGGATGCACCTACAATGTCACATACAATGTCACATTAAATTTAAAGTTTGGTTCTAATACGTGTGCAATACTCGCTATTTATCTTAAAGGAACTATTGCCTCAATGCATTTTTTTTTTAAAACTGATTTCAAAAGAGTAATGGTATGCAGCTCTCCCTATATGTTTTTTTTCTCTGATTTCAAGCTTCTCTGCCTTCAATTAGCCACACTGAAGGGGGCGTTACAATTCTGTCTGCCTGTCACTCAAATCTAGCAGTGAGAAAACACTCCTCCACCCATCCTTGATCAGCTTGATTATGTTGGCTGTATCCTAGCAACCGAACAGTTCAAGTTTGTTTGACTGGCAGAGGAAGAGGTTGTAACAGACATTCCCACCAGCCAATGACAAGTGATATGTTAATCATGGCCCTGGGCCATCTAGGGGGCAGGCTTTTAGCACTCATCTTTGCTGTGTGATATCTAGGGAAGGCAACACAGTTGTAAATGAAAGTAAGCGATTTCCGCTGCTGGAAGTGTGGACTATGCTTGCAAAACATGACACATTTAAAAAAAAAAAAAAACTTTATTTGAAGTGTGCAAGAAGTTCACAGGATCATTTCACAAGATTAACCACATTTATAGTCACACATTGATAAATTACTTCTGCTCAATACCCCAAACATTCTTTTGCCACAGTGTTAGCCCTCTAAACAGTCCAAGAGCACTCCAGCACACTGCTGTTGGCTGTTTGCCAGACAATCAATAGGTGCAATCCTCCTGCCTTCTACTCCAACACAAACAAATATGGAGGAGCACACTATAATAGTGATTCAAGATTTAAAGGGCAATTATAGTGAGAAAAGTGTTGTTTTTTTTTAATTCCTTCTAATATATCCTATAAGTCATCCCAACCACCAGGGTACCTTTAGTTTCTTTAATTCTTTTTTCTTCATAGTCCCAAGATATAAGCATTTGAATATCGGTGATTTGTATGAGCTGCTACACCTCATCTGTCCCTCAAAGGCACACACCCACACAATCCAAAGCTCCCCTGCAGTACTGTCCACACTCCCTTACCCACACAAGTACCATGTGCAACACATATCAAATGCTGTAGTGCTAAACACAATCAATAAACCATCAACCCAGCATATGAGCATAACACACTATAAAACAGCCCCTCCTCCCAAAAAAACTTATTACAACTACAAAACCAGTGACTCAAATGGAACGTAATACAACTATAACAAACAAGACTACAGTGCAATCTATGAATATATAGACTAAAGCAAATGAAATGTATCAGGATAACAAGCAGTGTCACTGTTTTTGTAAAAGGTCTCACTATAGCGTGCTGTTACACTGACTCTTGTCTTCAGATTATGATCTCAGCTAAGCAGGGGAGAGATATGAACTTTAGGTAAAAAATAAATAACAATTAGCAAAGTTAGAGAACAGGCAGAGCGCAAAGCAGAGTTCGTAACTTACTTGTAAAGAATCTCAGCACCACTTGTCCTCTCTCCCCTCTGCCCCTCCCTTCAGCATATGCTACTTTATCCCACACTTTGATTGCTTACAGTCTAGCTCTGGAAGAGAGGGGTCAACAGGATGTCAGCACTTCTTTAAAGTCCTTTCACTGACCATGCTCGGACTCTTATACAGCATTTCACTGCTTGAGGGGGAGTAGACAGAGAGGGGAGGGTGACTACACAGCTTGTTTACAAACTTCTGCCAGTGTGAAGAAACGAAGCCCACACGCAACATGAAAGTAAGGCAGCTATACTAAGTGATCTATACATTGTATACAGACAAAGTTTTTTTTTTTCACTATAGTTGCCCTTTAACAAACAACATACAACGTTCGGGATCACCTTATACCTGAGGAAGGGACATGGTTGTCCTGAAATGCATGTTGTTTGCTAAATAAATCTTGAATCACGATTATAGTGTGCTCCTCCATATTTGTTCGTGTTCCAGTCCTTTAAACATCATTGCATTATAGTCACAGAAGCAGCACTCTGCTAATCCAGTCCACGTTTTACTTTGTGTAATATACAGCTATCAGGGCAGTCCTGACTATCTGACCGAATGAAATCCAAATCTACTCGCAGTAGTAGTGGAATGAACGAGATTTCAGTGGAGCAGGAAGAGCCAACAAGTACAGTGGGAAAGGTAAGCTTTGCCAATGGCTTAGAAAAATAAGAGTAACCCAGAGTGTGATTTAAAGGTACAGCTTTGAAATAGACTGGACTTACACTGTATTTTAAACTGTACATTCCCTTTAAAATGTAATGGGAGGAACAGTAGAATATTTTCCTAATAAAAGTCACTTGGCAACTCTCTGGTTCAAAGATTTATTAAAAACTCAAACAGATCTTCTGTTTGTGTGGTGACATGCCAGCCACTGGAGACACTAAGCAGAGAGCGCTCTCCTTCTTCTCAGTTCAATAGCTGGGTGGCTTAACTGTTGGTGAATATTTACTTTGGTATTGATAGAATCTGCATACAGGACAGTAAGGGTAAGTTTGCTTTATTGGGTTCATTTAAGAATGCAGTACTAGTACTTTTTAGTTCATTCTTTACATTGGAATATACAGAAATTCACTCTAATACCTTTTAGAGGCCACAGGAAAAAGGTTATTACATCACCCTTGGAGTTCCCTGACCTTAATAAAACCACTCTGCCTGGGCCTTGTGCTTTTCTATAGTCAGGGAATCCTCTGAGGCGAAATATTCTCATATTATACTGTTAGGGCACATTATGCCTTATATATTACCCTGTAAGAGGTGCATTATCCCTTATATTTAGTAAAAAATAGTTTACCTCTAAAATGCAAACATGCAAGACAATAAAAGTAAATTGCAGCACTACAACTCCCAGCCCCCCCCCACATAAACTGTTATAGTAAGCATTTAAAAAATGTGTTACTAAAGTGACCATATACTTGTGGACATGCCCTTTAAATATGGTAAATTCTTGAATCTATATCATATCTATAAATACAAGCAGTTTTTCCTGTAGTGGCCCATTCAATTTGCAATCAAATATCAATCACAAATAAATTATCATTCTATGCAGTCCTAACATCACAGACAGGAGATAAGTTTTCTAATGTATAGCCAGCATTAGTTTGATGGATTTTTAGCAGCAATTGATCTGTACTCATTACAAAACCATTTATTTTTAAACTGGGGAAATAAACAAATGCATTCTGCTAGTTAGATCATGACCTTTCCAAACAATGATGTATTGAAGTCGCTCTGTGAAGCCTGGAATAATCACTTTGCTGATTCATACTGATCCGTTTGTTGTTAATGCAATCAGGTGACTAAAAGGAGTAGGATACAAACCATGTTAGAGATGTTTCAAATTGGTAGAGAGGTAGCTCACCAAAAAAATACTAAAAATGTTTTTCAAACTATTGGGCAAATCTAAGCACTAAAAACAATTGATTCAAATGGTGAAAAATCTAACATTTTGTGAGATACATTAAAGGAACACTAAACCCCAAAAAAAGAACTATGTGCCATTCGTTTCTATTATTCACAGGGAGGTGAGAACGCTTATTCTCCCCTCCCTGTGAATAATTTAACTGTTCAATAGCAAGGCCCCATGGCATTGCCATGTAACTGTCCAATAGCAAGGTCCCATGGCAATGCCATATGTAACTGTCCAATAGCAAGGTCCCATAGCAATTGTACATTTAACTGTCCAATAGCAATATCCCATGGCAATGCCATATTTAACTGTCCAATAGCAAGGTCTCATGGCAATGCCATATTTAACTGTCCAATAGCAACATCCCATGGCAATGCAATATGTAACTGTCCAATAGCAAGGTCCTATAGCAATGCCATATTTAACTGTCCAATAGCAAGGTCCTATAGCAATGCCACATCTAACTGTCCAATAGCAAGGTCCCATAGCAATGCCCCATTTAACTGTCCAATAGCAATATCCCATGACAATGCCATATTTAACTGTCTAATAAAACTGTCCAATAACAATGTCCAATAATGTCATCAGTGATCAAAATAAAGAACCCGCTATATAATTTTTTTTTTTTTTTTTTTAGACATCTCTTTAACCCTTTGGTAAATACAAAAAAATACCAAACTTCCTTATTTAAGGGTAACTTTGCCTGTCTGTTTATGGCTTTATTGAAAAGGCCCAAAGATTTGTGGAACCCACAATGTCAGAATTTGGAAACCAAACAGTATTTCAGAATCACTTAGCTATACACTAATTTGGCCTGTAATTAAATGTCACTGAGCTCTTACTTTTATGTTTCCATGGCAGCCTATTTGTAAACGCCATGCCATCTGTTGCATAAGCCGAGAAGGAGCACTGCTGTTGATTGAACTCCCTGAGGCAGTGTCATCCGTGCTCTCACTCCCAACATGAAGTATTAATACCACAATGATCTTATTTCATTAATGTTAGAAATGCTTCTGGAGGACTTATGTATTTGCGTTGCATTGGCATCAATACAACAACACACACAGGAGCAGCCATGTGTGTACGATTGCTGGCAAAAACGTCCATTGATTGGTTGGCCACTTAAAGGGCATGTGCACCCCCAAAACTAAAATTTAACCCACTATGTAGTGTGTAAAAATCCTTACCTTACATCCCAGCTTCAAATGGTTCTCCTCTAATGTCCCTCCAAAGTCCAGAAAACTGACCACCAGGGAAATTGTATCCGCCTCTGGGCTATCCTCTCAGAGGTTTTTGGCTTGCTCAGAGCAGCCCTTCACATCCTCCTCCCCCACCCCCCTAGCTTCAAACCCCATTGCTACATGATAGGGCTCCTTCCCCCAGCCCCAACCGCATTATTAGATTTTTCCAGAGACTCCCCTGATATTTACTTACCTTACCTCTTTCCCCTGGCGTTCTGAACTTCCGGCAGCCGCGTCCGTGATTGCCTGCTGGTCCCATCCCGTTTGCAGTTCCGTGCGGCAATCTGGAAAATCTAATAATGCGGTTGGGGCTGGGGGAAGGTGCCCTACCACATATACATTTTTTTTTTTTTAAAGGGTGGACATGCCCTTTAAGCCAACTCTATCATACGTCTGTACAAAGTTTTATTCTGCGAGATCCATAAATTCTGTAGGAGAGGAAACATGGGTACTTAGCTTACACATCCCTTGAAGAAAACCTAGACGGCAATGTTGGGCTTGTTCGTGGTGGATAGAAACACGTTGGGCGTTAACGGCAATATCATAGAGAGTTCAAAATATGGCGAGAGCCCACACAAAGAAAGTTATGCAACATAAATGTCTCTTCAGTAGGAAGGCAGGAAAGTCATGGCAGGCACGGCCCAATAACATCCAAAAGAGGAAATATTTCTCCTAGGATCTCCAGTGGATATAACTGGTCTTTCTAGGAGATTCCTACACCAGTAAAATGTTTTACTGTCTAAGGCCTGGCGTTATTTCACTTACTGTCACAGAGAAATAATGAGGTTAATCACGCTATATGAATGCCCCCAGTCACTTCTAGCCCTAATTTTTATTTTTTTTAAACCGCTGGTTCAGGCATGCCCAGTACTATTTACCTGGTTTATAGCACTGAGCATGCCCAGGCCAGTGGTTAGTAGTGACGGGGATGGGGGTTTGACTTCACATGGGTGTTTCCTATTCACAGTTCCCTTTTAACTAAGTAGAGAGTACAGTTTGCCATTTGTGGTTAGATCTGTGTGAAAACCTTAAGCCATTACAGGGAGCGTACCCATGATCTCTTACAATACCATCTGTAAGGGCACAGCCACACGGAATCGCATGAGATTACGTTGCATTTTCTTCATTAGGTAGGAAAACGCATGCCATTGCAATTAAAAATGCGTAATGCACACGAAAACGCGCTCATTGCGTTGCTTATTTTCAATGGTCTGAAAAAAATGCAAGCGTAAACGCAAGAAAAACTCGATATGTGGCCAAGCCCTAAAGCGCTCTTCCTTCTCCTCCTGCACAAGATCATTTTTGTTTGAATATAGAGGGGTCATGACTAGTTTCAAGTGGGCTAAAGGATGTTTTCCCTGTAGAGAGTGTGATCTAGCCAAGTCATTGTAAATAGACTAGTTTCAAGTGGGCTAAAAGGGGATGGATAACTCAAGGCTCATAAACACGCATGGTGAGCCACGACCCCCAACACCGACCGCCGTATTAATGAAACACCGCCAACCACATGCATACACACAGACGATCCTTGGGCGAAACGGGTGTTCGTCACAGGTAGAGGTCGGGGTTCGAGCCTCAACACTGGCTAATGAACTGGAGGGCTGAAAACACATTCTTGTCTGTCACAGACACAGCCAGCTAGGTAACCTTCTCCAGCACCCCCATAACCAAATGCAGCCAGTGAGTGTGCAGATTATGGTGGATTATGGCCAAGTACCTTCCCTGCAGCAATGTCACATACAGAGGGTATAAACAGCCCCATCCCTGGGCTTTTTTCTTTACCTTTCCCTCTGGCTTTGCTTTCAGAGAGTTCCATGTGTTCCAGAAGCTGTCAGGTGTCTGGGGGCGGAGGTCTGCACACTGATGGACAGAACATTCAGTAGCTACAGTAAGTTCCCTAGAGCTACTTATAGCTGATTTTTTTTCTTCTTGCTTTTAAAGAGACAGGCGCTGGAAACAGGACACTTAAAAAAACCAAAACTGCAACACTGTAAGGGACAGCGGATTAGGTCCAAAAATCTGAACTGTCCCAGCCAATCCGTGACCGTTATGAGGCATCTTAACCACTCTTATGGGAGATACTGTATACGTCATTTTAGAAGGGAATCTTACTGCCCCGTTACATAAGAGGTCTATTTGTAGATGGCTCCGTTATTTTGAGACGTTCCCACCACTGAAAATCAACATTTTGTTCTGTTTAATGTTGGCCTATGAAAAGGTCCAATTTAAGGTGGCCAAAAGCATGCAATTGCTCATAAAGATGCAGATCCATATCGGAAATGAGTGCGCAGTCGCAACGCACCCAAAATCCAGCGATTTTGTGTACTTGAAAAATTGTGTGCGCGATCTTGCAGGTGTGGCCTAGCCCTTACGATCATTTTTACAATCCAATATCGCATTGGAAGATCGGGAAAACGTAAACTTTTTTGGTCCAATCAAAACATCTCCATGGCTGTCAGATTGATCGTAATATCGAACCGGTGTATTTAACCTTTAGTTATTTACTGAATTCTAAATGGCTAATCGGGTTGATATATATCGGGGAGGAGCAGTTCACGTGCTGCGATCTTATAGCTCACCAGGACAAACCGGTTTTAAACGCAGATATTCAATATGATCCCTTTTATTCTAACTAACAGGACACAACATTTCTAAAAAAACATTTTATTAAGGATGAACTTTGTAAGCAACTTAACACATAAAACATTTTTACAAAGCGTTTTTATGCTACTTTAATTAGCAGCGACCTGCCCATCCTCCAGCACAAAGACGCGGAATTAAAAAAAAAAAAACAATTGAATTAAAGTCCTCAGAATCCACCTCTATAACCTCCTCTATAACCACCTCCACCTGTACTTTGGTAGCCGCCTCGACCTTGGTAGCCGCCTCTGAATCCACCACCTTGGTTTCCTCCTCTGTAGTTGCCTCTGTATCCACCTCCTTGGTAGCCCCTATAGCCGCCACCACCACCACGAAATCCTCGATTGCCTGAGCCTCCGCCACCATAGCTACCTCCGGAGTTATAGCTTCCTTGAAAACCTCGTCCTCTACCCTGGAAACCACTGTCCATTCGGGCCATTTTAGGTGGACGCGGCCCATCTCCAAACCTATATGGGGGACACAAACATTGTTAGGGGTCTTTCCACACAAGTTCTATAAATCAGTGTTCCCTCTAGGCTGTGCGCTTAAGCACACACAATGCTGGTCTGCGCACACAGGTTTTGGTACAAAAAATGTGCTGGAATGTAAACCCTTGATGTAGGTGTGCAGACACTGCTAATTAAACATTAAACAACGTCTATCGGGTTATACTATCAGGTCAAGTATTCCAACATTGTTTCCAAGCTGCTGAAAGTATATCCATATCACAAGATGAATGAGGGGTAAAAAGGGTATCTTCTCAATATTAAAAGCTACTTAACCCCGAGTCCACACTATGATGGACGGCAATGTGCCTGAAACGTGTTCACGAACTGGTGTTTTACTGCCAGTAAAAAGCCAAAATGAAAGTACTGTATATACTCGAGTATAAACCGAGGTACCCAATTTCACCTAAAAATCCTAATAAAAGTTGTTGACTCGAGTATAAACCAAGGGTAGAAACTTGGCATTCAAAGATGTTTGGAAACTACAACTCCCAGCTAATAAAGCATGCTGGGAGTTGTAGTTTCCAAACATCTTGAATGCCACCCTCACCCTCCCACCCAGTTCAGTTTGTACCTGTGGGCTCTCCTCCATCCATTTTTAAAAGTGGAAAAGCTGTTAAGATTTTTACAAAAACCAAGACATGGCTAAAAACTCATTGTGCTACACGCACCTGGTATTTCCCATCATGAGATTCAGTCCAGCTGTGGAAGGCTTGGAAATTAAACGAATCATGTTCAACATCTTTTCATTTACTGGATCCAACTGCGATAGAATTTCTGGGTCTTTTGTGACTTCTACTACAAGGGCCTCTAATGCAGACCTCAATGCAGTGATACAGGCTGCCTCTTCATGTGGCATTATAAGCTTTATCCTACAAGACAAAGAAAAGGTGTCATATTAAATGGGATCTCCAGTGGTTTAAATCACTTTTTGCTATTCCATTTTATTGAACAGGAGGTAAAGGAGCTGTGTCTTACCTCCCATTCTTCAATAAAACGTTCAGGATCGAAGGAAAGCAAGTTACCCGGCCTATTGATCCTCCGCTGCATCCTCTAACAGGTCCCAACAGACTCGCATTTGGGCATAGAGTATTAAGATTAACCACATATTGCATCAGATTGTGATGTATTGTGGGTATTAGTTGTGGGAAAATGAACTTCCTATTGTGCAGTGTAACCCATACGATTCAGAACACATTCAATAGCACCAGAAGTTCATTTTTAATATCTACCCAGCTAGTCTTGGTGGTGCCTTGTGTCCATTGGGTTGTTTGGGCCAATCTTGCTGCTTCATATTAGTGTCATATTAATTTAAAGGGTACGTCCACCCCCTAAACAAAAAATCTTGAGGCTACTGGATACCACCCATGACCTCGACCTCCCGTGGTCCATACACTTCAAAATCGGCAGCTAAATATACTTACCAGTCCTCGTTCTCACAGCTACCTTCGGCTTGTCTTCCGTGCCTTTTCAGTGCACAGAAGCAAACACAAGGGGCTGGACTAGCAGTCGTGACCATGATTGGCTGAGACACGATGTTTCAGCCAATCAACGTCACGGTTGCTGGTCCAGCCAAGTGACATTATTATCCACTTATGGAACGTCGATAGAAATAACTGTGAACCATAAAATGACAGACTCTTGGTTGAGGAAGTCCTTCCTGACTATTTCTACAGCTTTATATGAGGAGCAGCGCTTCTAACCTTTGATGCAGATTGCTTTTCATTTTCTGGGAAAGAGGCAGTGGATACAAATTTAACCCAACAATCAAAAAAATCAAAAAAATAAAATAGAAAACGATGCACATACCAGTCATCTAGGTGTATAAACTCCCCATCAGACATAATTTTCTTGCAGGCAAAGAGCAGCAGCTGTAATGGACTGACCAAAGTCATCCCTTTGGCAGATATTGCTCTTGTGCGGATCTTAATTGAAAGGGGAAAAAAGGGTATGCTAAGAAACCTACATTTTTAATACAGTATTTTATATTCAATAAGCTATAGGACACTACGGATGTAGTTGCACAGAGATTACCAAGCATGCTCGCCCTTACAGAGGGTCAGACAGTGTGGCAGACGGGACTGTGCTTGAGCAAAACAAGTACTGGATTAAAGTCATGCTGCAACACAAACATCAGATGAAGTGCTGCTTACATGTATTCATTTATAGATGTAAGTATTTTTTCAGTGGATAACTATTTAATTTGCTTTTTCATGTATTTTATGTTTGGGTTACTAGGCAGAGAAAACTTGGCACTCAATACCCAGCACAAAAACTTTATAGAGAACGCAATTTTTTTTTACAATACATACTGGGTTAATAATAGAAACCATAGCAAACCATAATTATGATGTCATGTTAACAAGTTCAGAATAGTAAACAATAAAGCAGACATGGGCAACCTGTGGCACAAGAGATGTTTAAACCCAGCATTAACTAAGGAGCGAAAACTTTTTAATTTGTGATCCCTGGCATCATCCAAGAGGGTATGAATAGTTTGTTTTATTTCAGTGATTGTAGCCATCCGTTAAGAGTATTTGTCCAATGTACAACGTACCTGTTAGAGAGTGACAACAATTTTGTTCGTATTTAAGACCATGCAGTGGGCCACAGCACCCTATGCTCCTGGAGACAGACACACGAATGTGCACTGCCATTGTTTATTAATTTGCCATTAACCCAGGCATAGCATTAAGTTTGCAATAGCATGTATTTGCCCATTTATGCTCCTGAACTACAAGAAATCCCTACATAACTTTATGTACACGGGTATTGTAAAGGTAAAGCTAGTAAGAAAACATTGGATAGGTTTTTACCTTTTCACTGAAGACGAAGAAAGGGGATGGATACTTTAAATCTTGGTTGCTGAATGGACAGTTGACGGAGGACTTGTGAATGAGAGCATTTCGGCCCTCTGTAGTAAGAATTTTGCGCTTTTCCTTATGATAACAAACATTTGGATAAACACCAAATGCTAGAAGCGAAATGACCACATCCAGGTTATTATCCGGTCCGGTGTTGTTAAAAACTTGAGTTAGAAGACATTCTATTTAAAAAGGGGGAAAAAAAAAAAAAATTCAACTCCATAATACAAAAAGGTTTCAAGCAATAACTTAATAGAAATTTAAAAAAACCAACAAAATAACATTTTCAAAAGTAAAAGAAAAGCTACATTAAAACTTGTGATCATTAAATATTTTATGGAGATAATACACTTAAAGAAACAATTCGGGTCTGCTCATGCATTATACGTGCATGCTATATTAAAAAGCAGCTTTTTTTTCTGTAGGGGGGTATGGGACGGAGTACGAGTGGCGGAAGGGCCACAGGGTCCGCAAGTGGGCTGGGGCCAAGTGGGGCTGCAATGGGAGGGGCCATGAAGACGGCAAGGGGAGGAGAAGACATTGTCACATGTTTCAGAGCAGAAAGTGCAGGGGGATCTGGTGATTCTTTCATATCACACATACTCATTTTTTTTATCGAAAGTTAAAAAAAAAAAATTAAGCAAATTGCAAAAACTCAGGGAAGCAATTCCTGACAATTTACCTAAAGTCATATTAGGATTACAGTTCCTCTTTAACACTAGTGTTTGGATTATTGCTAAGGCTATTTCCATCCGTCCCACTTACCGTACCGTCTATAAGAACTATGGTGTGGGTGGCGGTGACCGAGCTCGGTCCCCCGGATGAGTCCCCCACTATTGCTGCAACAGCTACTAGCGAGAACTGTCCCCCCTCCCTGCGTACCCACCACAAATTGCGCCTTAATAATGCTTGGTAGGAGCCATTTCTTACCTTCTGGGAAACCAGCATTTACAAGGATTTCTTTGAGCTGAACTTTTGCTTCCCAGGTCATACGAAGTGTGGCCATGTTGAGACGTTTGTGCTCACAGAATCTTGTTTCAGCGTCTTCTCCTCCCATTCTAGGACAAACAAGCAGATTATAATCCCAGTCCAGTCTCAAAGAACTCGTGTCTATTAGCAAATCTACTGACATACCTTGCATCATCCCAGGCTTGGAACACAGATAGTAGTGCCACGTGGTCGGAAAACCTGCTACCAGCAAAGTTCCTATGTACATATCCCAATCTACGGCCCTCGCTGATGAAAGGCTCGGGGAAACAGGTTGCAGCAGAAATTGTACAAAGTGCATCACCCACACTGAATGAAAAGACAGAGCGTGATTGTTTCAATATCACATGATGCGTTTAGGAGATGATCAACTTCAATAGAGAACATGCTACAATAACCACAGGGGATATCAGCTAAGAATAGTTATAGTCACTGATACTGGTGTAATCCTTCAGTTATAAGTTACGATTTCTTAATATCCCCAGCACCACCTTAAGGCCATTCAGGGTACTGCTGTGATCTTGTGTCCGTGGTAATACAACTGTCTTAATATAAAAGAAGATTTGTACTAAATCACTTACTAGAAGATGCAGCCCATAATCATCATCTTCCCTAACCGTGGTTCAATAGGCAGTTTAGCCAATATCCTTCCAAGGGGAGTCAACTCATCATTTGAGTCCAAAGCATCCAGCTCTGCCCAGAAAGAGAAAAAAAGTCTATTGAGTATTGGGTACCTTAATCTCAAATTTCTATTTTTATTGGTTCCTGTAGTACATAGGTTTTTCAAAAACTTGACAAATAACAGTAACCAGAAGTCTTACCATCACTCACAATGAGAAATCATTCATATAATGTTTAGTCCGGATATATCAGGTTACCCAAACAGATACAAATACTTACAGCATGCTATATCAATGCCGACTGAAAGTTAGATACACAAATAGAGGTTAATGCACCTGATCATTTATGGGTATCTTTAGTTTCAAAAGATACAGTAAGATCTCACTTCTCCAAAACATTTCAGAATTTAAACCTGAGCTGTAGATCCTGAGAAATAATCATTTGAAAATCACAGCATTTACAGGAAAAGTCCTGTCACTCCAGAAGGAGAAATATATACGTGCCCCATCCCTGACCTGTCACTAGGAGCTTTACCTGCCAGCACACTTTCTGAAACAAATTAGAGAATCAGCAGAGAAAAGCTAGACAGGGGTGGGGGGGGGGGGGGGGGGGGAGTACCGTCATTTTACTTCTCTCATATTGTAGTTTCAGATAATGTAAAGTTGTTTCAGTGAGTATAGTGACCCTTTAGTACGAGGACACCAGGGTAGCCATTCATTTTAGATGTACAATAAGAAACCACATGCAAGGAGATCCTAAAAGGTATTTAAAGCATTTGTTAATTTCTAATGTACCTCTCAGGGTATGCTCTGCTTCTATAACCGCATCCAAAGGAGGAGGCTCAATAGCTTTAGACAAGAACTGCCCTATGCCTCCCAAACGAAGAAGTTTAATACTCAGGGCTACTTCATGCAGTGGGGTACGGAAGATTTCTGGGGTAAGATGAGTTTCCAGTCTGTTTTAAATAAATATATATCAATGAAATAAATATTTGCAGAACAATAAAAAGGAATTAAATAGCACAAGAGGCTTACAAAAGTTAGAAAGTTAGTCAGCAAATCAGTAAACAGACGACCATTCTGAATACAAACCGATATCCGTAAAATAAATATAAATGATCGGTATTTGTTCAGGTCACACAGGGCACAACCACGTTCAGTAAACCTTTGTAAACACCATATTTGTTTCATCTGCCAGAATACGACTTGGAGGAGATGCCCTTTAAATTAGTTCTCCATACCGCTATTCATCCCCAGTAAAGCAAGTAAACTATGTGTATTTATTATTACCCAACTTTTAAACAATCCTATTTGGCAAAACTAGGCAGTTTGCAAGATTTACATTTAACTCCTTCTTTCAATACACACTTGCAGGGTTATTCAATAAAAGTTCTTAAGAACGTTCATTGAATCTTCCTGTAAATTTGTTAAAAATGTAAAGCACCTCTAATACACAACCATGTAGTACAATGCCTTTAGAGAGTATGCAAATAAGGAACAGAGACTTAGGGGTTAATTTAAAAGGTTTTACAGCATTCCACGAGCTAAATACAAAACCAGAGAGCCTACTACAGAGTGTACACAGGTTACAAAGAACCAGCGCAGTAAATTCACTGCATTATGCACAGGATGAATTAGATTTTTCTCACCGTTCAAATCGAGCTCTGCTGCACAGATGGAAACAAAATCCAGGTCTCACACGGCCTGCTCTTCCTTTCCGCTGCTCCAGGTTGGTTTTTGAAGCCCAGACTGTTGCATAGTTTGTCATATTGTTATGCGATGTAAAAAGCTTCACCTTTTGCCTGTAAAAATATATTTATAATAAATGGTATAATTGATCAGAAACACTGCCCTAATTTAGTTACTGGTTTAAAGGGCAAGTCCAGCCTTAAAATTATTATTACCCCCCCCCCCAAACCCCACTTTCGGTAGTTTTTCATATTTTAAAGACCCCCCAGAACTTACTTACATGACCCGGTCCCTCGCCGGCTATTCCACACCCCCTGCTCCTGTTTCTAGCTCGTTGCGAGCAAAAACAGGAGCAGGGGACTTCTTTGCTGACAGCCGCTTCTCTTCCTGGTTGCGGCTGTCAGGCATTGGGCGTGATGTCACATCATGCACTAACTGACAGACGCAACCAGGAAGTGAATTGCCTGTTAGCACCAGCTGCGAAGGACTGGGTCAGGTAAGGAATTTCTGGGGGATCTTGAAAATCTGAAAAGTTAGCGAAAGTGGGGCTTGGGGGGTAATCATTTTAAGGCCGAGTAATTTTTAGGCTGGACATGCCCTTTAACCACAGTCAATCTTATTTATTTACAGAAACAAAATGATTAAATTAACACGTATTTCTAGTTACTTTCTACACCAACATACACAGTAAAGTCACTACAGTAAAACCGGCTATACGTGGGGCGATTCCCTCCAACTGAATTCTCATTCCATTCAGTACGGATTGAACTGCACCATCAATCTTCACATTTCATCATAGAATCTGCTGAAGATGAAGACTGGAAGATAGGGGTTGACAATCATCCACGTGGCCCTAGCGAAGTGTACTTTACATGCCATCGTTCCCTCTGTGTTCAGCAAAGCCCCCTGCTTACAGATCTCAGCTTCGGGAGAACAAAGGCATGTAAGAACAGTTCGGATCTTTCATAACCCTTCACTAGTTTCACTCTTCAATTGTCTGGTCAAACTCACATCAGGACAAGGGTCAAGTTGGTCACTAACAGTAAATATTTTCATACTGTTTATCAATTAAGATACAAGTCAGATCACTGGTCCACCAGTCTGACTAATGCTAATGATTGTTGTAACTGTACCAGTTATTGCCTGGTACATGTGCATTACATTTAAATATAAAAAACCCTTCGACTTACTTGCAGGAGTCTATGACATACACAACATCGTTAATAGTTATACTGGTCTCTGCGATGTTTGTTGACAATATCACCTGTGGGTGAAAGAGAAGCCGTTAGCCATCCCAGTGAAGTGATATAATAAAATGTAAAAGTTACAAGACCATCAGCTTTGTTATAAAGCATTCCCAGCTATGTAGATACACCACAAAAAACACACCTTGATTATTCCATCGGGTACAGGGTCAAACACTTTTCTCTGATCTTCCCGCGGTATCTGGGAATGTAGTGGCAGAATGCGGTAAGTGTGGCTCCCTGAGAATAGAAATAGAAGAATTGCTGGTTTTCTAATTCATACAATTGTACAGAAAACTACTTCATGGCAAAATAGAAAGTATGATGGATATTCAAGTTTCCTTTTCACAAGCTTTTATATTTAGTGGGCACGTGTATTTCACACAGTTAAGTCAGGCTTGTTGGAATATTCCTAGGTCCATAGGAGTAGCAGACACCAAAAATAAATGAATTACCAAAATGTGGGTTCATTTCCAGATGTTTCTGCATGGCATAGATGAGATTCCAACCGGGTAAAAAGACCAGCACAGCCCCTGGAGCATTTAAGGTTTCGATATATTTTAAGAGAGCTTCAATAAGTTCCAAGGGAGTCTCTTTCTCGCTTAGTTGAGACATTGAACGCCGCGTTTCCGGACCATAATCTTCGCCACAAACAAGGTTACAGTTAGTCTGCAGGGCACAAAATGTTTATGTAATAACCAAGTAAGAAAAACGATCAATATTATAACATTAAGGATAATAAATCCCAGTTGAGCCATTAAATTTTATAGAATTTATAGAACTTTAACCATGCAAAGCAGTTAAGAGAAAGGATGTATATAGTACAACCTTTACTTGCTCACTGGTATTATAGCTGCCAACCCCTGCGTGTAAACCCAAGTTCTCAACATCAAAGTGAAACTTTTTTTAATAAAACTACAGTAAGCTTAAAACTAACTTCATAAGCAAAGTTAGGTTAACTTTAGGTCCTTTAGGTAAACGTGCAGTTTTATTAAGCATTCTTGTCTACAGATTCATCCAACGGGGCCTGTTTCCATACTAGAACTCTTATACTAAAATAACCCTTCGGTTTACATGATCTAGTGCTCTTCCCAGATTACCACCAGTGGGGTGGTGAGAAAAATTAACAGGGAGATTCAATGAAATGTCAATTGATAAAATTGGTGAGAATTTTGCCCCAACCAATCAGATGTTAGCTTTCAAATGTTAAATAAGATCTGATTAGTTGGGGCAAAATTAGCACCATTTTTAACGATAAGCGGGGAGATTCAATATGGTCCGGTCACGTTACTTACCTTTACGAGACAAACGAGATTGTGTCTGGTATTGCATCATTGGATTGCGTAGAGCTAAGATGCGCAGGATAGAAGTCCCATACAGAACCAACAAGAGGTTTTGTATCGGTAGCACAGCGCTATTTCCAGAAACATTTGGCGCTGTGCCCTAAAATCCGTGTAAACCACACGTTAACCTAAATACTTTGGCCAGATTGAATCTCCCTGTAAATGTGCACACTTATTACTTAATTATCCAAAGCTTTTAAGGTTTGATACTTTTGCTGTAATATTTATTTCAGAACTCTGACAATAGATGTAATGCAAATGTACATTCAGTAAAATAATGTCATATGTCAAACCTACATTTCTTTCAAAGTTATGTGCCACGAACGAAGGGCAAGCAGGAAATCAAGTAACGTGCTGTTCATTGCTGTAACAGTTCTGTTATGTTACACGGACATATACTACACAGTTCTGTTAGAGCAATGCGGAGCTCAAAACTATGTTTTTTCCTGCTAGTCCTTCACTTCAGCTGATCTCTTGTGGGCAGCTGTGGGTCCAGAGGTCTGACACCTGCTCTATCACTTGCGAGATAAGTCATTCCTAAATTATCCGGGTGGAACGACCAGTTTAAAGGCCCAAGGGAGAACAATGGTTTCCCTAGTGCTAAATAGGAGTTCTAAGTTACAACACACAGTGTTGGATAAATCTGCAATCACCTCTTCATCGTCTCCTCCTTCTTCATCCTTATCTTTCTTTTTTTTGTCTCTCGGAGGTGGTATGAATTCAGTCATCTGTATGCAGTCCTCTAGATGGTATTCTGCAAAAGTATTTTTTGTTACATGATGTATGCAGTTTAAATTTACATGCATCTGTGCATGGGTAAGGTAATCTGTATCTAATACAGACAACCGGGACATTAACAGTAAATATTAAAAGGGACACTAAACTCCCATATTCAAAAAAAAACTCTTTACCATTCGTTTGTATTATTTACAGGGAGGTGAGAACGCTTATTCTCACCTCCCTGTGAATAATATCACGCTCGGGGGACCTGGAACTTACCTTACCACGCTCCACTCGCAGCCGCTCCTTCACTGACAGCTGCTATGCCCCGACCGCGCACCCTATCTTAGGCGCATGCGCGTCAATACAAAAGACAGGGCAATCGGGAGAGAACAGCTGTTCAGTGAAGGAGTGGCTGCGAGTGGAGCGGCGGGTAAGGTAAGTTCCAGGTCCCCCGAGCGTAGTATTCACAGGGAGGTGAGAATAACAGTTCTCACCTCCCTGTGAATAATCCAAACGAATGGCAAAGAGTTGTTTTTTTGGATTTAGTGTTCCTTTAACATAAAAATGTACCATTTGCAAACTATCTTGAATAATTGTGTTTACCTAGTCACCGCGAGCATAAAAACCTGACAAAGTTCATAAACACTCAAGTCTGCATATGCCAGCAATTAATAGGCCAATGCAGTAGTGTGGCCTAGCCCTTAGATGTTGACACACATGTTAAATTTGCGTCCTTAGTTCAACTGAACAGAAGGGACACAGTTTTTTTTAGGCTTAAGATCACCTTTCATGCTATTTTACTTATCTAATCTTTTTCCTTTAATTGAAGAATGGGATTTAAAAAGGAGCTTCGTCTTACCTCCCGACAGGAGCAGGCAGGAAACACACAGAACTTACGCAAGACTGCGCTCCAGCGCTGGTTCTTTAGAGAGAGGTCCCAATGTGCCTTTAGAATGCATGCAGGAGCGACAGAAGAAGCATCGCAATCAGGGGCAAGAGTGTTCCCTGCTTGCTTCTGTCTAAATTTAAGATCAGGGGGTAAGAAAGCTCCTTTACCTCCCGGAGCACCTGAGCCTGTGTAAAATTTAAATTTCTCAAGTGTCGGCTCCTGGAGGTGGAACACTTTCACCCCTAGGCTGCAGGAGAAAAAAAAATTTATCGGTGGAAATACCCTTTAAGAACAATTCATAATTCTGTAACTCATCCAATTACAGCATCGTACAAGGTGACTGGATTATTTTTACTTTATAATTTCCTCCCTTGAATCCATACCTCTCTTTATACAAGACAATATCTTGCTGGCTCTAGCTGTTGCTGCTTGCTACATTGCTAAATTTGTTATCCACCAAAACGTAAAAGAGCCATTTATAGTATAAGCAGCACAAGGATTTTTAAGTCCAAAATGCATCACCTTCCATTTATCAACATTGAATCTCATCTGCAGCACAATATGACTAATCTAATCACCTGCAATGATTGCACATCATCTGGAGCTTTTAATGGTCAAAAAGCTGTGTTGTCTGCAAACACAGAAACCTTGCTGACAATACCCACTTTCAAATCATTAAACACATTAAATAGAAGCGGCTCCAACACAGAACCCTGTGGCACCCCACTTAGAACTTAGTCCATATTGCGAAGCACCAATAACTGCTCTCTGCTTCCTATCCATCAACCAATTTTTGATCCATGTACAAGCCACCCCAGCCAAAAAGCCATAGCATATACACAAGTGGACCAAAAGCCTTACCAAAATTCAAGTATACTACAACTTATAAGGTCAGTCCTTGAAACACTATATGTTTGATATGTTCCCATATCAAACTTTCTGGTATCTTTCCCACCACTTAAGTTAAACTTACAGGCCTGTATTGTGTTAAAGGAGTAGCTCGCCTTTATTGAAGAAAAAACAGCGCATTTTTGCAGTGTGTGTACTGTAATCATTCACACTAGTCCATATATTTTTTAATTGGCATTTACCAGCTTATCTATTCAAGCAAAGAAAAAAAAAAAAAAAACTACCTTGAACTGGGAATGTTCTTCCAAAAACCTCAATGATTTGACAGTTAAAGAAATACTCGCAGAACATGCTAGTATCAATTGTAGCAGACATGAGTATAACACGGATTTCTGGGAATGCCTGAATAACATCACGGAGCACAACCAGTAGAAAGTCCGTCTAAAGGAGACAAATGTAGAATTTCAGAGAAAAAAAAAAAACTATTGATAAAACTAGCGAGCAGATAAAGAAAAAAAATCAAAGATTAGTTCATTCAACTTACATTTATATCTCGCTCATGGATTTCATCCACAATCACATGGCTAATCCCCCTGATACCAGCTTCTAATTTCCGGAGGAGGACACCTTGGAAGATTTACACCATTTAATCTAAATGAATATACTGGAGAATACTCTACAGATATAAAAACAGAAACATGAATTCAAAAATACTTACCTACAGTGCAAAAAAGCATGCTAGCATGAGGACGTGGAAGTACAGATTCAAAGCGAACACTGTAACCACAGCTTTTTCCGACCTCTTCCCCTCTCTCAAAAGCAACGCGTTCTGCAACAGACACAGCACTGATCCTTCTAGGCTGAAGATTAAATAAAAGAACCCAAACAGGTTACTTGCCGTTGGCTACACTAGTAGGTTTGGTCTGTCATAATTTATCTGATCTACATACCTGTGTTACCACAATGTTACACTCTGCTGCTCTGTTATTGCGAATACATTCATCCAAAATATACTGTGGGACCTGAGTAGTTTTACCACAGCCTGTTGCTCCCCGGATAATTACTACAGGGTTATTATGCACAGCACGCATGATTTCCTCCTCAAAATTCTTTACAGGAAGCGTATCCCTGTCTTTCAGTATCTGCAAGATGAACAATCGGACAAGGAAGACGACATGTTAAAGTGGACATGTGAGGGTTCTCAATACTCCAGGTCATGGTATTTGTGATATTCAGTTAGATTAACTGGTCTTGAAATTTATTTGACGTTTCACTAGTCATCAGAAATCTGAATTGAGAAAGCCATTTGGATGACTAGCAAAACGTTGTCCAGAACTAAACTGAACCCTACAGAATTAACATGGATATCGGCTTTATATATAAAAAAATAAATAAATGCTGTTAAGCCTGGCCCATTCATTTTGCGTTCGTATGCCAGTCATGAAGAACAGGAAATGTCGCTGGATTGGTCGGTAAATTCTAATGTATGGGCACCTTGAGCTTTATAAGGAAGTCACTGTACCTGCGTAATGTTGGGATCATGCTGTAACTGATGCATATGTTCATTCTTTATATCGGCGCTGATCTGTTCATGGGTGGCCTAAAACAGACACCAAATTAAAATCACTTGGGTAGCGATTAATTGTGCAGAGTTCACACATGGGCAACTAAACTTACATAGGCCAGAGGTCCTTCATCTATGTTACTGCTCGTCCATGGGTTCCAGTTGACTTGCGGTGGAGACCAAGGAACCACACCCGAGAGACTCTGCCGCTGGGAGGGCTCAAAATGTACCAATTTCCCAAGATTAAGGGACACAGGTTGACCTTCATTTTGTGGCTGTAAATGGGGGTAAAGTGGAAAAATGATAAGGCAGAGAATCTCTCGCATCCATCTAGCATCCATCTAGCACACGCGTATTTTTATACATTCACACAAAAAACAAACCACCACTACTAACCGGGCAGGGCAATTCAATCCCAAGCTCCTCAATTGCACCCTGCAACTGTTTCACAACATCTGGATTTAAATTCACTTGGTAAGGCTCCACCTGTCCACAAGAAAAAGTTTGACAATTACACAATTACCAGAGAAGAGTACAGACTGAACTTGACAAAAAGTTATGATTTCTAAAACGTTGCTTGCAGAGTGTTAAAAACAAACAGGTGACACGTAGTAGAAACCCAGTAAATCAGTTGTTTTGACGGTCCAAAATATTATAAAAGTTAAAACAGTCTAGGCAGAATCTTCCCCTTTCCCATCAACGTTGATATTGTTTATTGGTAGTGAGTAAAATCCGTAGATTTGTAAATGGGAAGGCAGTTCAGAAAACTTACCGATTCCCCTTCCTTTTTCTTAGTCTGACCAGAGTAAGCTTCTATTACACCCAGATGATACAGCTGTCTCACGATGGACAAGGCACAGGATTGCGCTGCTAGTTTTTTGTTTGAGCCATGTTCTCTGGCAGTGATTCCTACAGGTTAAAAACATACTTTAGACACTACAAACATAGCCAACATGTATCATAGGACAAACCTAAAATGACACGAGTAACTAGGAACAAAAAGGTTTACTTACTTCTTCCAAGTTGTTTTACATACAGGACCATCTCTGCAATAAAGCTCCTGTAGAGACAGAAAAGTCAGCATTTTCTACACAAATAAGCACCATGCACTTTTTAGGGAACAGGGGATGCAGATGTCTCAAATGACAGGATGTTCCCTTTAATATTTGCACACAACACAAAATCCAAGTTCTGCAAACTCTGCTTATTTAAAATACACAAACCACATGTTATTAAAGGGTATCTTGAATTTTCTAAAATTGTACCTTTAGATGCAGCAAGATGCTACTTCTCTAAATCTTTTTGGATTTTATATCTGAGCTGTAGATTTTGAGATATCATTTGAAATCACAGCATTTACAGAGAAAGACCTGTCACTCCAGAAGCAGAAATGATATGTTCCCCATCCCGGAACTCTTACTAGGATTTTTGGCTGCCAGCACATTTTCTGCAACATTTTAGAAAATCAGCATAGAAAGGAAAGAAGGGAGGGGAATGGCATATAAAAAAATAAATATTAGGGTGGACATGCTCTTTAATGTATTGTGTAATTAATTTAATTTCCATAAAGACAAACCCTTGGCACATGATTATGATATTAAATAAACCAAAAAAGGAAATTCTTTTGTCGGGTCACCTGGATCATGTCCTCATTTTTACTGGATAAATGCAATGTGGTATTTACAATGTCTGTATTTTGCACTTCAATCAGTATGGTAGCTCTTCTTGTGGACAACATGGGCTAACCAGGACTCTGTCTCCAGTTAACTGGTTTTCCTTCCTTGGACCACTGCAGGGGCCCATGTCACACCCCGATATTGGAGGCAGAGCCCCTGACCCCCTCCACGATCAGCCGTTTTTAAACAGTTGGTCGCGCGTATGAAGGAAATATTTGGGGAAGTGCTTTTAATTCTAATCTTGTTTCATTTTTCTTCCAATATATTGCTTGGGAAGTACTTGTTTTAAAGGTGCTGATTAGTTAACATTGTACCAGATGGCTGTGTCTCCAGATCACACAATGCAACATTCCATTCTGCTTCCTTTTGTTTAGTAAAACAAACAGCCAGCAATAATAAGCCACTTAAGGTTTCATAATTTTTTTAAAGGTCCCTAATGCTGCCTATACAATGTCAGATGGCTAGATGATAGTGCGGATGATCAAGTTGGCAAGTACCAATCAAATTGCACCACGTTGTGTTATTCTTGTACAGATTGGAAGATGAGAAACTTTTTATGTGACCATGGATGGGACGGGGACATTTTCCCACAGATCTAACCATTTCCTATTCAATAAATTGCCCAAAATTGCCAGAAAGTCTATCGAACAGAAGGTGTACATGGTTAAATTTTTTTGTGTCAATTTAATCAAATTGAATAGATAAAAAAAATTGAGCCATGTATGGTCTGCTATAGTGTCCCACATTTTCAAAATCTATTGGCATCTGCTATACAGATTTCAGAAAACCACGCTTTCCTTCTTAGTCCAGATTCTGACAGAGAAGTTAGGGAACTGGTAGACAGTAGTAAGATTTTAAAAAGAAGAAGGCTGAATTAAAATGTGTAGCAAGTATCTAAATTAGTATGCAAAGACCTAATAAAAAGCCTTAACCCAATGGTGTCCTGTCACTGATGAGAAAAGGGGATGGAATCAAAAAGGGCTGCTCTTTCCATTTATATCTCCATCATATTGATGTAATGGCGTTCAGCTATACAAAACTGAATAGTTATGGGGAGTTCCCTTAGTCCCAACTCCCCTCTACCCCTCTCACCAGTAACATATAAAAAGCCATGCTACAAGCATTGGACTCACCCCAGACCCGTTATTCTGTCTCGTTTCAGAGGAAAAGTTAATGAATGAATGAAGAACCAAACACAAAGGGCAAAGAAAGCCAGGGGCAAACATACAAAGCAGAGCCAATTGGCACATAAACTAGAAATGGAAGAGTGCTAGATAGATGAAGATTAAATTGTTTATAATATGGGGGAAACCTAGGGACTGATTTACACATCAGGAGCCGAAAGCACAAAAGGCCTATGACTGAATAGGTAGGCAATCTGTGAGACTGGTGAATAGGTTGGCAATCTGTGAGACTGGTGAATAGACTGGAAATCAATGAGACTGGCGAATAGGCTGGTACTGTTAGACTAGTGAATAGACTGGCACTGTGAGACTGGTGAATAGACTGGAAATCTATTAGACTGGTGAATAGACTGGCAATCTGTGAGACTGGTTAATAGGCTGGCAATCTGTGAGACTAGTGAATAGACTGGTAATCTGTGAGACTGGAGAATAGGCTGGCACTGAGACTGGTAAATAGGCTGGCAGTGTGTGAGAGAGATATATAGATGAATACACAGAACAATATGGATATGAGATATAAAGAGAGACAGACAGACAGACATATACACATACAGAGATAAAGATAATTAGGCAAACAAACAGCAAACTAGGAATTTCACAATACTGGTACATCAAATGGAATTTCATGGACCCCTCTGCCCTGGATGAATTTATGTATATATATCATACCCCTCCCCCCCCCCCCCCCACCCCCCCCCTTATATGAATTTATCAAATATATCATACTCCTACCCCCCCCCCCACCAACTGCTCTGATGGAGAAATGTATGTATATATATCATCATACCCCTTCCCCCCATGACTGCTCTGATGGATTAATTTATATATCATATCATACCCCTCCCCCCCATGACAACTATAACAGTATAAGCAGTCACATTCCCTGATGAATACATACTATGTAACATACACGCAATCAGTATGAACACTTTCCCAATGAAGACATACTATGTAACATACAAGCAATCAGTATGAGCAGTCACATTCCCAGATGAAGACATACTATGTAACATACAAGCAATCAGTTGACACTTTTCCCATGAAGACTACTAGTAACATACAAGCAATCAGTATGAGCAGTCACATTCCCAGATGAAGACATACTATGTAACATACAAGCAATCAGTATGAGCAGTCACATTCCCCGATGAAGACATACTATGTAACATACACGCAATCAGTATGACCACTTTCCCCAATGAAGACATACTATGTAACATACAAGCAATCAGTATGAGCAGTCACATTCCCAGATGAAGGAATATTATGTAACATACAAGCAATCAGTATGAACAGTTAGTATGTCTTCATCAGAGAAAACATGAAATTGTTTACTACATACCGTAATTTCTGTTTCTTGTCACCTTCCATGGCAGCATTCACCAGACTGGGATATCCCTGGCTCACAGGAAACGCACGGTATAAAAGTCCCTCCCATCCTCCTCTCCATGTCTTAATTATAAAGCTGTCAAAGGAAACATAATCATACAAGATAAATAAACATAAATAACAATAAGGGTGGGTATTCACCTGGTGAATGCTGCCATGGAAGGTGACAAGAAACAGAAATTACGGTATGTAGTAAACAATTTCATGTTTTCTCTGTCACCCCAGTGGCAGCAATTCACCAGACTGGGAATTATTCAAGCTAAAATCTAGGGAGGGAACATAGAACATATTCTCTTTTTTTTAATTTTTTTTTATGAATAATAGCCTCCAATACTCTTCGTCCGAATTTGGTTTTGTCGGTTGAAGAAACATCCAGGCGGTAATGACGAATATAAAGGTTCTCCAGGATGACCATTTGCCGCCTCACAAATGTTTCCTATAGGAACATTAGATTCAAAGGCCAGGAAGTAGCAATTGCCCTGGTTGAGTGAGCTTTTAAACCAACCGGAACTGTCGCCTCGAGCCTGATAAGCCCTTGCAATGGCCTGGGTTAACCAACCCGCCAACGTACTCTTTGAAGGAGCTTCTCCCTTCCTAAAACCTTTAGGTATAATAAAGAGTGTTTTTTGATTTTCTCCATGACTCTTGTCTTTTTAGTAATGGGAAAAAGTTCACCCAAGTCTAAAGTATGGAGCTTTTGTTCTTTTCTGATTTTGGATCCGGACAGAAAACCGGAAGATTAATTTCCATGTCAAAGTGGAAAGGTGACACTATTTAGGAAGAAACCCAAATGAAGGTTTCATTCTGACCTATCATGGAAAATTGTCGTGTCGGGCCTGTCTGTGACAACGCCGCCAATTCTGAAACTCTGCAAGCGAAGTGATGGCAACCAATAGAATTATCTTTAAAGTCAGATTCCAATCTGAAGATTTTTCTATCTTTCTGATTCGAGATTTTCTTCTATGGTCACCAAACCAGCGATTGTCTTACTCTGTCTGAAATAAAGACCCACTTTTTCCAGATTGAACTGTGGATCTTTGACCGACGACAATGATGATTCTGTAGGGTTCTCATGTGCCATCTCGCCCATTCTACCATTGGAATACAGGATGCCATAATTCCTATTATTACTAGACACTGTTTAACCTTATCCTTTTTGATTTTATAAATGCGGAAACCTTTTGACTTATCGACCTCGCTTTTATACTTGGTAATAAAATCAGATTGTTTGCTGTAGAAAAAAAGAGCTCCTAGAAATATCATATCTTGGGAAGAATAAGGCGACTCTTCTCCTTGTTTATTACATCCGAAGTCTACAGGATATTTGTCAACCTGGAAGTATGAGAATGGCAACCTCCTTGGTTTCTGCTATTAGCAAATATCGTCGAGATAATGAAAAACTTGGATCCCTTGTTCCTTATCTCGGCTATTAACGACACCAGTACCTTTGTAAAGACTCTCGGGGATTGGTTTAGACCGAAGGAAAGACATTTGAACTGTAGATGCTTTCCGTTGGCCATAAATCTTAAAAATTTCCAATGTTTTTCGAAAATGGGGATATGAAAATACACATCTTTTAGATCGATTTTTACCATCCAGATATCCTTGCTTATGGCTTGAACGATGGATTGCAAAGACTTTTGGCACCATAAATAAAGGGGAATAAAATCCTCTTCTTCGTTGTTCCTTTGGAACCTCCTGAATTGCCCCTATAGCCAATAATTGGTCTATGTAGTGAAAAATTACTTCTTTCTGTGCATTCTCGAGGCTCTTTTGGTGGACAAAATAATGTAAATGAGGCATGTTTGAAACTCTAACCTGTAACCTTCCTGGATAGATTTTATTACCCAGGAGTCCAGGACACTTCGGCCCACCCCTCTGCGAAAAAAGTTGTAATCTGCTCCTATAGCTGAGGTGGAACCTGCTTCCCGTCATTGTTGTGAAGTATTCTGGAATGAACCTGATGCTTTTCTGACAGGCTGCATTCCTTGTCTACCTCTCCAATTTGATGACGAAAGGAGTCTCTACTCCCTCTGCTTTGTCTTGATGGACGAAAAAAATCTCTCTTCCTCTCTGCGAAAAGGTATCGGATCGCAGATTTTTAAATCTTCTTTCCTGAGGAAGGAATATACTCTTACCACCTGACGATCTTTTGATAAGATCATCCAGTCTTTCCAAAAAGATTTTGCCATTGAACGGAAGTTGACATAGATTAGACTTAGAATTTAATCCGCTGACCAATTCTTTAAACAGAGGTCTTCTGGCTGCCACTGACAAGGCCATTGATCTCGCTGCAGCCTTACTAAATCTACCGAAGCTTCAGAAATGAAATCTGTTGCAAACATACATTCTTGTACCATACCTGTCAGTTTGGACCTTTTTACATTAGAATCTATAGCATGTTGAAGGTCTGCTAACCACACCTTAAAGCTTTTGAAGTGGAAGTCAGAGCCATAGAAGGTTTGCAAGCTGCTCCTGCTGCAAATAAGCTTTCTTCAGATTAGCATCTATTCGTCTATCCATTGGATCCTTAAATGTGGGAGCATCTTCACAGGTAATGTGGTTTCTCCTTGCAACCTAACCACCGCTGCATCCCTTAGGGGGTGATATTCCAGGCCTCTGCATCCTCCTCATGGAAAGGGTATTTTTACAAAATCTGTTTCCAACCTCTACCCTTTTTTTTCAACTTTTTCCATTCCGCAGAAATAACCTGTCTTAAAGATTATGAACGGGAAAGAAGACTGAATTTTTCTGTATAGGAGGAAAAATTATCCGCTGAAGCAACCACTGGTTCCTCTATGGTGAGAGAAAAGTTTCCCTGTAGCCTTAATTAAAGGCACCACTATACTAGGGTCAAAGTGGATCTGCTTCATTATCTTCTATCTAAAAAGGGATTCTGATCTTCTGAACTAAGAAACCCTTATCTTCTGAAAGGTCTGAATCTGGGACACATCCGATAAATGCCTGGTCTTAGCTTTTTTCTTTTGCTGCCTTGCTCTTTAGG
This sequence comes from Hymenochirus boettgeri, assembly GCA_019447015.1. Lineage (NCBI taxonomy): Eukaryota > Metazoa > Chordata > Amphibia > Anura > Pipidae > Hymenochirus > Hymenochirus boettgeri. The sequence goes on along the minus strand of CM033469.1, from coordinate 104,301,224 downwards.
CTGATTCGAAACAGCCGTTTTATATTAAGCTCATATTATCCATAGAAATTCTTTCAGGCAATTGGACTAATTCATCTTCCTTATCCGATTTCTTCCTCTTAGAACCAGAGCTTTTTCTGGATTTGGAAGACTTATCAGAGACAGAGGCACTGAAAGAGACAAATAGAAATATAGAGGCTTTCAACCCTTTGAAAACAGTAAATCATCTCTTTTAGCTACACCTACCTGGGGCTTACCTAGTTCCTTGAGGTTGGTGACCCTCACTCACTGATTTGCTCCATAGTGAGGAAATATCTACACAAAAATACATATAACAAAAAATGATCCTGCAAAAAATACACAAACAGCCAAGGCATGTATAAAAAAGGAGTAGACAGGTACTCACTATTAGCAGAGGCTACCCGCAGCAAATAGAAACCTTAGGAACACAAATGATCCAAACAAGCACCAGATCGTTTTGGTATAGCCCAGGACCAGAGAAAAACTCCACACCAACGTCACGTGTGAAACATAGACTTCCGGTTATCAAAAACCGGAAGAAAAGAAGCTCCCATCTGCCTTAAGAATCCTCTCGCGAGACGCGACTATGACGTCACTCGCGAGACCCGGAAATGCTGCAGAAGGACGTGCGCATGCGCGCACCCGCGGCTGAGAATGCCGCACCTGGAGCGTACTCTGGATCCCAAAAATGGCAGCCACCTGTAGGGAAACACTGGATGGACTCTAAATCCACTCTATTCAGCCTGGTCACAAGGCCCTTCCCAGGCAATCCTGTTGCAACTGAAGGGAAGGCATCAGCTAGGAGAGAGAGAGAGAGAACTCCTACTGGCAAGCCACAATGGCAGGTAAGCCCTGAATCTTCAGCACCATGCTTTCCTAGCCACAGGAAACGCAAAAGACATGGAGAGGAGGATGGGAGGGACTTTTATACCGTGCGTTTCCTGTGAGCCAGGGATATCCCAGTCTGGTGAATTGCTGCCACTGGGGTGACAGAGAAAGTATGTAACATACAAGCAATCAGTAATAACAGTCACCTTCCCCGATGAAGGAATACTATGTAACATACAAGCAATCAGTATGAGCAGTCAACTTCCCCGATGAAGGAATACTATGTTACATACAAGCAATTAGTATGAGCAGTCACATTCCCCGATGAAGGAATACTATGTAACATACAAGCAATCAGTATGAGCAGTCACATTTCCAGATGAAGACATACTATGTAACATACAAGCAATCAGTATGAACACTTTCCCCAATGAAGATATACTATGTAACATACAATCAATCAGTATAAGCAGTCACATTCCCCGATGAAGACATACTATGTAACATACAAGCAATCAGTATGAGCAGTCACATTCCCCGATGAAGACATACTATGTAACATACAAGCAATCAGTATGAACACTTTCCCCGATAGATATACTATGTAACATACAAGCAATCAGTATGAACAGTCACTTTCCCCGATGAAGACATACTATGTAACATACAAGCAATCAGTATGAGCAGTCACATTCCCCGATGAAGACATACTATGTAACATACAAGCAATCAGTATAAACACTTTCCCCAATGAAGACATACTATGTAACATACAAGCAATCAGTATGAGCAGTCACATTCCCCGATGAGAACATAATTATGTACACACTACAAGCAAGCAGTACTGAACATTTCACCATTAAGACATACTATGGTGCATACAAGCAATCAGTATGAGCAGTCACATTCCCCTATGAAGACATACTATGTTAACATACAATCAATCAGTATGAGCAGTCACATTCCCAGATGAAGACATACTATGTAACATACACGCAATCAGTATGAACACTTTCCCCAATGAAGACATACTATGTAACATACAAGCAATCAGTATGAGCAGTCACATTCCCAGATGAAGACATACTATGTAACTTACAAGCAATCAGTATGAGCAGTCACATTCCCCGATGACGACATACTATGTAACATACAAGCAATCAGTATGAGCAGTCACATTCCCCGATGAAGACATACTATGTAACATACACGCAATGAGTATGAACACTTTCCCCAATGAAGATATACTATGTAACATACAAGCAATCAGTATGAGCAGTCACATTCCCAGATGAAGGAATATTATGTAACATACCAAACAAGTCAGTATGACCACGCACATTCGCGATGAAGACATACTATGTAACATACAAGCAATCAATATGACCAGTCACATTCCCCGATGAAGACATACTATGTAACATACAAGCAATCAGTATGAACACTTTCCCCATTAAGACATACTATGTAACATACAAGCAATCAGTATGAGCAGTCACATTCAGTCCTGTCCTTTTACTAGCACATCGTGTGTCGAATGACCCCCAGTAGGCGGGACTAAAAAGTTCCTAGAGTTTGAGACTCCCCAGTGATCCCCACAGCGATTCTATGGCTGGCTACACACGGGCCAGCCGTTTGACACAAGAGATCGGTCGGCCGGGAAGAATCGGCCTCAGTCACGGCACCTGGAAGTGGGCGGGATTAGAATGACCCGGAGGGGTTCGGGGTGGGGCCTGTATTTGAACAATCGGTAGCTCTAGTTTGTGTTCGAACTGGAACCTGCGTTGGGCGGGGCTATTCAGCTGCACCTGTCAGGGCGGAGCCGGATACTCACACCTTCTTTCTATCACGGAGCCCGGCGTCGCTTAGGCGTGGTCCGGATCTCTGGTGGTCGCTGTGTGTGTGTGGATGGCTGAATGAAGAGCAGAAGGTTGGTGGGAGGTTAATGGCGATTTCCTATACAACCATATTTATATACAGGTAGACTGGAACCGCCGGTTACCTGCACGTTAAACCTGTAATGGGGAATATCCAGTTCCAGAATGGAAACACGGACTAGGGGTGTAATTAGTTACCTTCATTAGGCGATAATTCACCTACCAACACCCTGCACTCTATAGGGGAGGGACTCACCGTATATCAATAACCAATAGGATCAAACCACAGATACTGACACACCCTACCACAGCAACACACCCCGCCACTGGATCTTCCCCGTCTCTTTCTGTCCCTCCCCTGGCTGTGGTCCCCGACTATAATAGTGTAACTATAGGACTTACATTAGGGGACATCTCACTTTATTCAGAGACTGGCCATGGTATGTCTTCTTCACTGGGCACATCGCTCCACAGCCCAATCTGGTAGGATACCCAGTAGCCATTGCAGTATGTAGCTTACACAATCAGGGTTATTCAATAAAAGTTCTTATCACCACTGATTATGGCCACCATTACTCTTTTAGACAGGAGGATATTATTATCCTTAATATCTGTTTGGTAATAAATCTAATAAAAGGGTATCTCCAAACATTTATTGTAGTGTAGGGCCCCCCTATCCCCCCCCAACCACCAGGTTCGATTGTCTAAAAAAAATAGATCAGTACTTACAATCCTTTGTTCCCCCGAAGTTCAGATCTCGTCCATCTATTGCCGGAACTGCGACAGGACCGTCAGCCGCTCTGTGATTGGCTGAGAGGCAGCCATCACGGACGCGGCTGACTGCTTTCCTGACACCGGGGGAAGAAGGATTGTCCATCTGATCTTTTTAGACAATTGAACCTGGCGTTTGGGGTGGAATAAGTTCTGAGCGTTTAAAATGGTGCTAATTTTGCCCCAACCAATCAGATGTTAGCTTACAAATGTTAAATAAGATCTGATTGGTTGGGGCAAAAGCCACATTTTAAACGATAAGAACTTTTATTGAATGTATTTTATATTCACACATAGTTAAGGTAAACTAAACTTTAAATCTACTGCACAATTAACCAGTTACTTACAGTTTATTGGTAATTCATTATTCCTGGATATAAACAGTGCATTTAACTTATTACAGCTGCAATTGTTCATTTACATTGCGCCAAAAAAATACCAATCCCACTCAGTATAGCCCAACAATAACAGCAGTCCTTAAAAAACTGGAGACCCAATTCCGACTGCTATTTTTACAATTTTATTAATGCATTTGTAACCAGATATTAAATAAGTTCTCTTCTGTTCTCACAAAGGTATTCAGATATATATTTATCTTCATCTGCTCAATGAACTTTTATGAGCTGATGAGGCAGCAGATAAAACATCAATTAATCATCGTCAGTCAGCATTGACTGCATGGGGGGGAGGAGTCAGATAATGGTGGCCTAAATGCTTAGGTCCCGGTATACGATATAGGGATATCCCAATACATACATACAGACATCCCACCCTGCCGAATCTGGCTTCCAGGCAGGGTGAAGAGAAGGGGGCGGAGCTGACTGACGTGATGTCAATGATGTACAAAGGGGGTGGAGTTAGGCAAGCAGACATTGACTTACAGGGGGCGGGGGGTTATGGGCAGGCCACTCATGTGATGTAATTTACGTCACAGAAGGGGCGTTATTAGGGGGAGCGTGACGAAATTAGGTCACAGAAGAAGGGGGGGCCCTACACTACAGAAAAATAGTTTAAAGCTAGGGCACAATTTAACAAAGTTAGCTCGGTCAGGGGGGAGGGCTCCTCTGCGCATGTCACATACCTTGTTGAGGTTATGGAAATAACAGGGACCAGATGACTCACAGACAGGCTCCTACACTACACTTTACTGGACATTGAACACTGCCAGAAAACCATTTGAAGAAGAGATGTAAGGTAAGGATTTTTAAACACTACATAGTGCGGCCAGTGTTGGGTTAAATTTTAGTTTTGGGGTGGACATGCCCTTAAAGTACTGACTACAGTTGGGGGCAGTTAACTAACAAACAACAGTTTCTTGTTTAAAAGGGGAGATGCCCTTTAAGGGATGTATGGCCGCAGTCGTAAATTGATAATAGAGGTCATCTAATACTGACAGTCACATTGGCAATAGTAATAAATCTGCAGTATACACCACAAAAACCTCAGTCTTTTATTATTAATATCAAGCAATTACTATTAAATCAAGGAGGATTGTGGTACAAATTAATCCTCCCTTTTTTTTGTCTCCATAGAGCAAAACTGTATTCCTGCCCTTGACTAAGGTGGTTTCTGAAGCCTATATGATGGATCGTTACCGTTACTTTATTTTCAATCAGAGGAGCATGGTAGTGTTGGGGATCCTTCAGATAGCGTGTGCTGGCATCACTATAGTGTCTGGATTCATGGATGGAGCGTTCAGAATTGAATCCACACTCGGAAAAACCAGGGCTCCGCTATGGGCTGGAACGGTAATGAGTTTATATTAGATAATAATAATAATGAATAGTTTAGTGTTTCGCGCCCGTGATTTTTGCTAAAATGGAAACCGCGGGAATTCCCGCGATTTCCGATGCACATGCGATTGTGCGTCCGTTCGCGTTTTGGTAACGAATGCGTTCACCATTTTTGGTGCATTAATGCATGCGTTTCCATAACGCAAAAAGGCAAAAACGCATGCGCAAAATGCACAAGAATCGCACACAATTGCGTGCGATAACGCTCGCGATTTTGTGCGTTATTCCTGTGCGTTGCAGTGTGGCTTCAGCCTTATTGATTAGAATGTTGCTTTTAGTTTACAACTAAGGCCTGCCATACACATGGCCAATAGTACAGAAATACTGCCTGATCCGATGGGTTCTACCTAATATCTGAAAGGTGTGGGGGCCAGAAATGATCGCCCAAGGTGTTCGACAACTGCCTCTTCTTTAAATAAAGTCAAAGGAGTTGATCCAATCAGCCCGCTCTAAGTACAGGGAGTTGATCCAATCAGCTCCTTGTATGGGAGGTTCTTTGGGTCTGTGTTTGTTGTTACCATGGAATCTGTTGGGCATACATGTGATTGGCAACTACATGTGTGGCTACCTTGAAATAGTTTAAGGATTCATTGCTGAGGGAAAATGATGTGTGACCAACTAATTCAAAGAGTTCTCAATTTTGCAGATCATGACTATTCCTGGAGTTCTGGCTCTATTTTCATCACAGAAAAAGAATCCAGTTCTAGTAAGTATAATTGTTTGGTAAAAACTTTTAACGGATACTTTCCAACTCTCAATATTAACAATTGTTTTAGCTCAATTACAATGTAAACACCTGTTGTGGCTAATGGGACATGTTTAGAAAAATACCTGATGAAATGCTGGTAGTTAAAGGATATCTGGTGAAGATCAATTTATTTATTTTTTTTGGGGGGGGGGGGGGTCGAAGACAATACTCCTACTTCGTGTTCTTGTCTGTAATCCTAGCAGTGAACTTTCAAAATAGATGCCTGTTGCTGAAAGCTCACCCACGCCTGCTCTAAATAGCGGACAAAATAGTCGGACAAAATGATTGTGTATGCTAAGAATTCTTTAACTTTTTATCTTTTGTCTGAAACTCGTAATAATAAGATAAAATACTTTTCTTTGATTGCAAAAGTTTTTCATAATGTATGTGAAATATATAAGAATATTACACATCCGAGGGGTTGCATAGTGGTGTCACTATGTTAAAACATTCGGGGCACGTGCCTCGGAAGTGCCATGAAAGTTTTAACAGAGCCTAACGCAAGTGCCCCAAATCTCTGAATTGCAATTTTATATGGGGATGCATGGTAATTTTACGCTTGCACCGAACACAAAGCTCAACTCGCCTTGCAAGGTGAAACCAATCCCAGAGCTGTAACTCAACCCCTCCTTCCCCCTCCCTTTCAGTAACAGTTTGTGTGAGTCCTGCTCTCGATTCCTCCTCATTCATCCCTCTCCCCTCCAGTTGGCTATAAGTGAGTGAGTGACAGCCCTGAGCTGTGCTCCCTCACGATCTCTTAGCCCTTCGGGGTGGGGCCTGTATTTGAACAATCGGTAGCTCTAGTTTGTGTTCGAACTGGAACCTGCGTTGGGCGGGGCTATTCAGCTGCACCTGTCAGGGCGGAGCCGGATACTCACACCTTCTTTCTATCACGGAGCCCGGCGTCGCTTAGGCGTGGTCCGGATCTCTGGCGGTCGCTGTGTGTGTGTGGATGGCTGAATGAAGAGCAGAAGGTTGGTGGGAGGTTAATGGCGATTTCCTATACAACCATATTTATATACAGGTAGACTGGAACCGCCGGTTACCTGCACGTTAAACCTGTAATGGGGAATATCCAGTTCCAGAATGGAAACACGGACTAGGGGTGTAATTAGTTACCTTCATTAGGCGATAATTCACCTACCAACACCCTGCACTCTATAGGGGAGGGACTCACCGTATATCAATAACCAATAGGATCGAACCACAGATACTGACACACCCTACCACAGCAACACACCCCGCCACTGGATCTTCCCCGTCTCTTTCTGTCCCTCCCCTGGCTGTGGTCCCCGACTATAATAGTGTAACTATAGGACTTACATTAGGGGACATCTCACTTTATTCAGAGACTGGCCATGGTATGTCTTCTTCACTGGGCACATCGCTCCACAGCCCAATCTGGTAGGATACCCAGTAGCCATTGCAGTATGTAGCTTACACAATCAGGGTTATTCAATAAAAGTTCTTATCGTTTAAAATGGTGCTAATTTTGCCCCAACCAATCAGATGTTAGCTTACAAATGTTAAATAAGATCTGATTGGTTGGGGCAAAAGCCACATTTTAAACGATAAGAAAACAACGTTAGCTCGGTCAGGGGGGAGGGCTCCTCTGCGCATGTCACAACCTTGTTGAGGTTATGGAAATAAAAGGGACCAGATGACTCACAGACAGGCTCCTACACTACACTTTACTGGACATTGAACACTGCCAGAAAACCATTTGAAGAGAGAGAAGGTAAGGATTTTTAAACACTACATAGTGCGGCCAGTGTTGGGTAAATTTTAGTTTGGGGTGGACATGCCCTTAAGTACTGACTACAGTTGGGGGCAGTTAACTAAAAACAACAGTTTCTGTTTAAAAGGGGAGATGCCCTTTAAGGGATGTATGGCCGCAGTCGTAAATTGGATAATAGAGGTCATCTATACTGACAGTCACATTGGCAATAGTAATAAATCTGCAGTATACACACACAAAACCTCAGTCTTTTATTATTAATATCAAGCATTACTATTAAATCAAGGAGGATGTGGTACAAATTAATCCTCCCTTTTTTTGTCTCCATAGAGCAAACTGTATTCCTGCCCTTGACTAAGGTGGTTTCTGAAGCCTATATGATGGATCGTTACCGTTACTTTATTTCAATCAGAGGAGATGGTAGTGTTGGGGATCCTTCAGATAGCGTGTGCTGGCATCACTATAGTGTCTGGATTCATGGATGGAGCGTTCAGAATTGATACCACACTCGGAAAACTTTAAACGATAAGAACTTTTATTGAATGTATTTTATATTCACACATAGTTAAGGTAAACTAAACTTTAAATCTACTGCACAATTAACCAGTTACTTACAGTTTATTGGTAATTCATTATTCCTGGATATAAACAGTGCATTTAACTTTATTACAGCTGCAATTGTTCATTTACATTGCGCCAAAAAAATACCAATCCCACTCAGTATAGCCCATACAATAACAGCAGTCCTTAAAAAACTGGAGACCACAATTCCGACTGCTATTTTTACAATTTTATTACATGCATTTGTAACCAGATATTAAATAAGTTCTCTTCTGTTCTCACAAAGGTATTCAGATATATATTTATCTTCATCTGCTCAATGAACTTTTATGAGCTGATGAGGCAGCAGATAAAACATCAATTAATCATCGTCAGTCACAGCATTTGACTGCATGGGGGGAGGAGTCAGCTAATGGTGGCCATAAATGCTTAGGTCCCGGTCATACGATATAGGGATATCCCAATACATACATACAGACATCCCACCCTGCCGAATCTGGCTTCCAGGCAGGGTGAAGAGAAGGGGGCGGAGCTGACTGACGTGATGTCAATGATGTCACAAAGGGGGTGGAGTTAGGGCGAGCAGACATTGACTTCACAGAGGGGGCGGGGTTATGGGCAGGCCACTACATGTGATGTAATTTACGTCACAGAAGGGGCGTTATTAGGGGGAGCGTGACGTAAATTAGGTCACAGAAGAAGCGTGCCGAAGAAAAGAAGGCGTTCTGGAGGCGGAGCTGCCAGGTAAGTTCGGGTCGCGGGAGTTTGGGGTGGCCTCGCGGGTGTGTGGGAGACTCCAACGACCCCCTGGGAGGGGTGGGATGCCTGTATCATACGATCATCTAATCGTGTGGACAATCGTTGAAAGATCTTTCAACGATGTTGCAATAGTTTCCCCATCAGGCCAGTTGAAAAATTTTTGGCAATCCAATTGTACGACCCGTGGATTGTACGATCAGATTGTATCATCTATGGCAGTGATTGCAAACCTTTTAGAGGCAGAGTGCCTAAATTGCAAACCAAAACCCCACCTTTTGTTGCATAGTGCCAACGTGATCATTTAACCAGAATACGTTGTTTTTAATTTAGAAAAAACCTATTTTAATTACCTATTAACCTTTACATTACCACACAGGAGTTTGAAATCTAAAACAGGGACTCAAGCAGAGCTGAATGTTATAGCACATCACATATCTCTGCTATAGACAGTTGCTACACTTTCTCTCTGGATTTCTGGTACCAAACTCTAGTGAACTTTACTGTGCATGAGTGCCCACAGAGAGGGCTACAAGTGCCACCTCTGTCATGCGTGCCATAGGTTTGCCACCACTGATCTATGGCCACCATTACTCTTTTAGACAGGAGGATATTATTATCCTTATATATCTGTTTGGTAATAAATCTAATAAAAGGGTATCTCCAAACATTTATTGTAGTGTAGGGCCCCCCTATCCCACCCCCAACCACCAGGTTCGATTGTCTAAAAAAAAATTAGATCAGTACTTACAATCCTTTGTTCCCCCGAAGTTCAGATCTCGTCCATCTGATTGCCGGAACTGCGAGCAGGACCGTCAGCCGCGTCTGTGATTGGCTGAGAGGCAGCCAATCACGGACGCGGCTGACTGCTTTCCTGAACCCTGGGGGAATGAAGGATTGTCCATTCTGATCTTTTTAGACAATTGAACCTGGCGTTTGGGGGTGGAATAGGGGGCCCTACACTACAGAAAAATAGTTTAAAGCTAGGGCACAATTTAACAAAGTTAGCTCGGTCAGGGGGGAGGGCTCCTCTGCGCATGTCACATACCTTGTTGAGTTATGGAAATAACAGGGACGCAGTGACTCACAGACAGGCTCCTCACTACACTTTACTGGACATTGAACACTGCCAGAAAACCATTTGAAGAAGAGATGTAAGGTAAGGATTTTTAAACACTACATAGTGCGGCCAGTGTTGGGTTAAATTTTAGTTTGGGGGTGGACATGCCCTTAAAGTACTGACTACAGTTGGGGGCAGTTTAACTAACAAACAACAGTTTTCTTGTTTAAAAAAGGGGAGATGCCCTTTAGGGATGTATGCCGCAGTCGTAATTGATAATAGAGGTCATCTAATACTGACAGTCACATTGGCAATAGTAATAAAATCTGCAGTATACACCACAAAAACCTCAGTCTTTTTATATTAATATCAAGCAATTACTATTAAATCAAGGAGGATTGTGGTACAAATTAATCCTCCCTTTTTTTTGTCTCCATAGAGCAAAACTTGTATTCCTGCCCTGACTAAGGTGGTTTCTGAAGCCTATATGATGGATCGTTACCGTTTACTTTATTTTCAATCAGAGGCAGGGTAGTGTTGGGGATCCTTCAGATAGCGTGTGCTGGCATCACTATAGTGTCTGGATTCATGGATGGAGCGTTCAGAATTGAATCCACACTCGAAAAAACCAGGGCTCCGCTATGGGCTGGAACGGTATGAGTTTTATTAGATAATAATAATAATGATAGTTTAGTGTTTCGCGCCCGTATTTTTGCTAAAATGGAAACCGCGGGAATTCCCGCGATTCCGATGCACATGCGATTGTGCGTCCGTTCGCGTTTGTGTAACGAATGCGTTCACCATTTTTGGTGCATTAATGCATCGTTTCCATAACGCAAAAAGGCAAAAACGCATGCGCAAAATGCACAAGAATCGCACACAATTGCGTGCGATAACGCTCGCGATTTTTGCGTTATTCTGTGCGTTGCAGTGTGGCCTCAGCCTTATTGATTAAGATGTTGCTTTAGTTACAACTAAGGCCTGCCATACACATGGCCAAAGTACAGAAATACTGCCTGATCCGATGGGTTCTACCTAATATCTGAAAGGTGTGGGGGCCAGAAATGATCGCCAAGGTGTTCGACAACTGCCTCTCTTCTTAAATAAAGTCAAAGGAGTTGATCCAATCAGCCCGCTCTAAGTACAGGAGTTGATCCAATCAGCTCCTTGTATGGAGGTTCTTTGGGTCTGTGTTTGTTGTTACCATGGAATCTGTTGGGCATACATGTGATTGGCAACTACATGTGTGGCTACCTTGAAATAGTTTAAGGATCATTGCTGAGGGAAAATGATGTGTGACCAACTAATTCAAAGAGTTCTCAATTTTGCAGATCATGACTATTCCGCTGGATTTTTCTGGCCTCTATTTTCATCACAGAAAAAGAATCCAGTTCTAGTAAGTATAATTGTTTGGTAAAACTTTTAACGGATACTTTCCAACTCTCAATATTAACAATTGTTTTAGCTCAATTACAATGTAAACACCTGTTGTGGCTAATGGGACAGTTTAGAAAAATACTGATGAAATGCTGGTAGTTAAGGATATCTGGTGAAGATCAATTTATTTATTTTTTTTTGGGGGGGGGGGGGGGTCGAAGACAATACTCACTTTCGTGTTTCTTGTCTGTAATCCTAGCAGTGAACTTTCAAATAGATGCCTGTTGCTGAAAGCTCACCCACGCCGGCTCTAAATAGCGGACAAAATAGTCGGACAAAATGATTGTGTAGCTAAGAATTCTTTAACTTTTTATCTTTTGTTTGAAACTCGTAATAATAAGATTAATACTTTTCTTTTATTGCAAAGTTTTTCATAATGTATGTGAAATATATAAGAATTACACATCCGAGGGGTTGCATAGTGGTGTCACTATGTTAAAAATTCGGGGCACGTGCCTCGGAAGTGCCATGAAAGTTTTAAAGAGCCTAACGCAAGTGCCCCCAAATCTCTGAATTGCAATTTTATATGGGATGCATGGTATTTTACGCTTGCACCGAACACAAGCTCAACTCGCCTTGCAAGGTGAAACCAATCCCAGAGCTGTAACTCACCCACTCCTTCCCCCTCCCTTTCAGTAACAGTTTGTGTGAGTCCTGCTCTCGATTCCTCCTCATTCATCCCTCTCCCCTCCAGTTGGCTATAAGTGAGTGATGACAGCCCTGAGCTGTGCTCCCTCACGATCTCTTAGCCCTTCGGGGTGGGGCCTGTATTTGAACAATCGGTAGCTCTAGTTTGTTTTCGAACTGGAACCTGCGTTGGCGGGGCTATTCGCTGCACCTGCCAGGGCGAAGCCGGATACTCACACCTTCTTTCTCTATCACGAGCCCGGCGTCGCTTAGGCGTGGTCCGGATCTCTGCGGTCGCTGTGTGGTGTGGATGGCTGAATGAAGAGCAGAAGGTTGGTGGAGTTAATGGCGATTTCCTATACAACCATATTTATATACAGGTAGACTGGAACCGCCGTTCCCTGCACGTTAAACCTGTATGGGGAATATCCAGTTCCAGAATGGAAACACGACTATAGGGGTGTAATTAGTTACCTTCATTAGGCATAATTCACCTACCAACACCCTGCACTCTATAGGAGGACTCACCGTATATCAATAACCAATAGGATCGACCCACAGATACTGACACACCCTACCACGCAACACACCCCGCCACTGGATCTTCCCCGTCTCTTTCTGTCCCTCCCCTGGCTGTGGTCCCCGACTATAATAGTGTAACTATAGGACTTACATTAGGGGACATCTCACTTTATTCAGAGACTGCCATGGTATGTCTTCTTCACTGGGCACATCCTCCACACCCAATCTGGTAGGATACCCAGTAGCCATTGCAGTATGTAGCTTACACAATCAGGGTTATTCAATAAAAGTCTTAGGTTTAAAATGGTGCAATTTTGCCCCAACCAATCAGATGTTAGCTTACAAATGTTAAATAAGATCTGATTGGTTGGGGCAAAGCCACATTTTAAACGATAAGAACTTTTATTGAATGTATTTTATATTCACACATAGTTAAGTAAACTAAACTTTAAATCTACTGCACAATTAACCAGTTACTTACAGTTTATTGGTAATTCATTATTCCGGGATATAACAGTGCATTTAACTTTATTAAGCTGCAATTGTTCATTTACATTGCGCCAAAAAAATACAATCCCACTCAGTATAGCCATACAATAAAGCAGTCCTTAAAAAACTGAGACCACAATTCCGACTGCTATTTTTACAATTTTATTAACATGCATTTGTAACCAGATATTAAATAAGTTCTCTCTTTCTGTTCTCACAAAGGTATTCAGATATATATTAATCTTCATCTGCTCAATAGACTTTTATGAGCTGATGAGGCAGCGATAAAACATCAATTAATCATCGTCAGTCCACGCATTTGACTGCATGGGGGAGGAGTCAGCTAATGGTGGCCATAAATCTTAGGTCCCGGTCATACGATATAGGGATATCCCAATACATACATACAGAATCATCCACCCTGCCGAATCTGGCTTCCAGGCAGGGTGAAGAGAAGGGGGCGGAGCTGACACTGACGTGATGTCAATGATGTCACAAAGGGGGTGGAGTTAGGGCAGCAGACATTGACTTCACAGAGGGGGCGGGGTTATGGGCAGGCCACTACATGTGATGTAATTTACGTCACAGAAGGGGCGTTTTAGGGGGAGCGTGACGTAAATTAGGTCACAGAAGAAGCGCGCCGAAGAAAAGAAGGCGTTCTGGGGGCGGAGCTGCCAGGTAAGTTCGGGTCGCGGAGTTTGGGGTGGTGCCTCGCGGGTGTGTGGGAACTCCAACGACCCCCTGGGAGGGGTGGGATGCCTGTATCATACGATCATCTAATCGTGTGGACAATCGTTGAAAGATCTTTCAACGATGTTGCAATAGTTTCCCCATCAGGCCAGTTGAAAAATTTTTGGCAATCCAATTGTACGACCCGTGGATTGTACGATCAGATTGTATCATCTATGGCAGTGATTGCAAACCTTTTAGAGGCAGAGTGCCTAAATTGCAAACCAAAACCCCACCTTTTGTTGCATAGTGCCAACGTGATCATTTAACCAGAATACGTTGTTTTTAATTTAGAAAAAAACCTATTTTAATTACCTATTAACCTTTACATTACCACACAGGAGTTTGAAATCTAAAACAGGGACTCAAGCAGAGCTGAATGTTATAGCACATCACATATCTCTGCTATAGACAGTTGCTACACTTTCTCTCTGGATTTCTGGTACCAAACTCTAGTGAACTTTACGGTGCATGAGTGCCCACAGAGAGGGCTACAAGTGCCACCTCTGTCTGCGTGCCATAGGTTTGCCACCACTGATCTATGGCCACCATTACTCTTTTAGACAGGAGGATATTATTATCCTTATATTCTGTTTGGTAATAAATCTAATAAAGGGTATCTCCAACATTTATTGTAGTGTAGGGCCCCCCTATCCCACCCCCAACCACCAGGTTCGAATTGTCTAAAAATTAGATCAGTACTTACAATCCTTTGTTCCCCCGAAGTTCAGATCTCGTCCATCTGATTGCCGGAACTGCGAGCAGACCGTCAGCCGCGTCTGTGATTGGCTGAGAGGCAGCCAATCACGGACGCGGCTGACTGCTTTCCTGAACCTGGGGGAATGAAGGATTGTCCATTCTGATCTTTTTAGACAATTGAACCTGGCGTTTGGGGGTGATAGGGGGCCCTACCCTACAGAAAAATAGTTTAAAGCTAGGGCACAATTTAACAAAGTTAGCTCGGTCAGGGGGAGGCTCCTCTGCGCATGTCACATACCTTGTTGAGGTTATGAAAATAACAGGGACCAGATGACTCGCGACAGGCTCCTACACTACACTTTACTGGACATTGAACACTGCCAGAAAACCATTTGAAGAAGAGATGTAAGGTAGATTTTTAAACACACATAGTGCGGCCAGTGTTGGGTTAAATTTTAGTTTTGGGGTGGACATGCCCTTAAAGTACTGACTACAGTTGGGGGCAGTTAACTAACAAACAAAGTTTCTTGTTTAAAAGGGGAGATGCCCTTTAAGGGATGTATGGCCGCCAGTCGTAAATTGAATAATAGACACAGGTCTCACTAATAAATCTGCATCATCAATTATGGCCTAATAGTTTCAATAAATTCAGATACATTAAAACCTGTCATTAATTATTAATTAATACGCTAATTTCTAATTATAAATTATTAATACAAATTAAATTAATCTAATATATTATAACTTTCCTTCCTCCATCCCCTACCCTTCCTCCATCCTCCCGCCTACCTTGCCCCTCCCATCTCCTTCCCCCTCCCTTTCAGTAACAGTTTGTGTGAGTCCTGCTCTCTGATTCCTCCTCATTCATCCCTCTCCCCTCCAGTTGGCTATAAGTGAGTGAGTGACAGCCCTGAGCTGTGCTCCCTCACGATCTCTTAGCCCTGGGGGCGGAGCAGCTACTGGTTGAAATTATTGCTGGGTGAGGACTGAGGGCACGTAACTCAGAGGTGACATCTATTTACATTACTTTTTTTACAATGTACCCTTTGTACCGGAATATGTGTCCCAAATGTCACAATGCTGCTCTTAACCCCCCCTCAAGTCTTAAGAGCAGCACACACACAGAAACTACCCATGCCTTCAACCCCCCCCCACACACACAGAAACTGCCCATGCCTTCACCCCACACACACACAGAAACTGCCCATGCCTTCACCCCCCGCCACACACATACAAGCTGCCCATGCCTTCACACACCCCCACACACAAATTACCCATGCCTTCACCCCTCCCACACACACATATATAGAAACTGCGCATGCAAAACTCAATACAATCTCCTATGAAGATATAAATATATTTAAATAAAATAAAGGATATATATCCTTTATTTTGTATAAATATACTTATATTGTTACAGAGATTGCATTGAGTTTTTAAGAACTACCAATGAGGTAGGGGGTATTTGATATTACATATAGAGAGGTGTATATGTATGTATGTATAGTTTATGTATAAAGCGCCACTTGGGCACGCAGCGCTGTACAGTAACGAAATACAATAAAGTCATTCAAGGGGAACAAATACATAGATAGTTCAGTGCATAAATATATAAATTCTATAAATGGAAGTGCTAGAGCTTTGCCACAAAAGGAAAGGAGGTCCCTGCCCCGTAGAGCTTACATTCTAGTTAGGTGGGTAACACACAGATACAATGGAATGGGTATAAGTGCTGGAGTGAGACGTATGCAGTGCAAATAAAACAATCATATACTGTGCTGGTTACCAGATAGGTAGGATGTAAGGATAGATTTAAACCTGCTAATAGAGGTCTCTTGACATAGAGAGATGGGAATAGAATCCCAGAGGTCGGGAGCCGCAAGAGAGAGAGGTTTAAGGCGAGAGGAAGCAGTACAAGTGGGGGTTCTGTACAAGACCTGGGATGAGCAGAGGGTACGGGCAGGAACATATGGGGAGACTAGAGAGGAAATATAAGGAGGAGCAGCAGAGTGAAGGGATTTAAATGTTAGGAGAAGGATTTTGTATGTAATGCGCTGTTTAACGGGGAGCCAGGTTGTTATCCGGTACAGAGGAGATTTGGGATCCGGTTTATTAGAGAGCAAAACAATACGTGTGGCGGAGTTAATTATAGACTGAAGGGGAGAGAGGTGGGAAGCAGGAAGACCAAAAAGTAGTAGGTTGCAATAGTCCAGGCACGATAGGATGAGAGCATGCATAAGCATAGCGGTGGTCGGGAGAGAAAGGAACCTGCGAATTTTAGCTATAATGCGAAGGAAGAAGCGGCAGGTTTTCGCAACATAGTTAATGTGGTTAGAAAAGGAGAGAGAGGAGTCAATAATTACCCCTAGGCAGCTTGCCAATTGGATAGGGGAAATGGGGTATTGCCAAGAGAGATGGAGAAAGATGGGACAGGACCAGGTTTAGGTGGAAAAACCTAATGGGTGGCATTTCTCACTATTACCATCTAAATGACCATAAAAATATGCATATAAAGTATAGTACTCGCTTATATTAGGAACATGGCAAAATGTATAACGTTTTTAATGTACTTACATTGCTGGTACACCTGTTTTAGTTTGGTATAGCTGACTTGTATCTTGTGCTCCCAACTCCTACCCCAAAAGCCATGAACCTGTGCCCTGTACTGATAGATTGAAATATAGCAGATTAGTCTGAACTCAGAAATACCAATAGTGATCTCTCTCTAACGTACTCCCTGGTGAGAGCTATGAGATAATGGGGAGGGTAAGTATTGAAAGACAGATTGATAACTTTAATTATATAAAGATCCAGTGTATCTCCTATTGATCTTATATTGGTTGGAAATTTGAAGGGGAAGATTGATTCAAGCTCTGCACAGCAGTTGTAACTCACTGTGGTGGTGTTTCTACTGAACTATAACATAATGTTATAATGTTATGATAATGTTACGATAAATATATCAAGAAAAGACAAAACCCTGGATTTTAATATGTTCCTGTATGGATTCATCAAAACAAATCGATAAAGAAAACAGAAAAAAGTGATAGTGTTATACAACAAATATACTGTAAGATGGATAATGTCTGTATCATCTAGATGTTAGGTTTCACTCTATCTATATTTAACATGTATTTCTAAAACACTGACGCTTCCAGTACGATCCAAAAGATGGCGGTGTTGTGTGTGGGTGTGAAACGGAGGCACTCACAGGACTTGGTCAATCTAAAAAAACTTTTATTGCATAAAGTTAAAATGCACTATAAACGCATTTCAGCTAAGAAAGCCGTCATCTGGATATGTATACATAATATTTATAGCCTGCATTGGTATTCCCAGGCTGCAGGGAATACTTAAACAATTGCCTCCTAACTTAGGCTGGGTACACACAAATTAATTCTTCGTCCTAACCGACTGTTCGTTGTGAGTGGTCAGCCGGAAGGAATCACTTTCAAGTCACGGCGAAAGTAGCCATGTCCGACAGTTCACCGAGACTGATCTTGCAGCCCATCGGTTATTTTCCAACATGTTGAACGCGCATTGGTCCGATCCGGGCAACTGACATTGGTTGCCGCCCCTGTGAAATCAGCTCACCAAAAAATCTGCTTGTGTGTACCCAGCCCTAAAGTTTCCTAGAAATTGATTTTTTTGTTGAGCTTTCCTAGTAGAAAAAACAAGCAACCATAACTATATTTTATAAATATACAGTTTAAACGGGATTTAGCAAGCTTGGGCTTAACTATGCAGTTTTAGTGCACAAAAAAGTGCATTACTATTTCTAATCTAATGTCGGTGTAGTATTAATGAGTTCTAAAAAGTAAGTATACATACAAAATAGAGATGATTGCAATTTATCCTTAGTCCCTAGGGCATAGCTATAAGGCCTTTGCGATACCCAGTGGGTACAGGAGGAGAAACCAAGATGGCAGCCCCCATGGGACAACTTTAAAACCATATATCTTCACTGTCATTGGGCTGATGTCACTCTGATTAGGTATATTATATACAATGCAGTATGTATTTTGTTTCTAGCCCAAGTTTCACTTTAGTTGACCTTTTAAAGTAAGCAATCCTAACAACAATAGTTTGCCTAATATCGGCCAAGTGTGTGGCTGCCTTTAGGTTAGTGGAATGAGAAAATTCTTGATCTTCCCCTTAAAGTAGTTTTCCTTTCATTTTTTTTATGGATATGTAGTTTCTTTCTTGATACTTGAGAATATAAAGTATTACATATATTTTATTTTTGTTTCCCTTCATTTTATATTTTAGGTAAATGCACTTATTGCAGCTTCAGTTTTTTCTTGCTTCACGACTCTGATTGTTATTGTCTATGCTTCTTTGACCCTGGGTTATGGGGAGGACGATGATGAAGTTTTATCTACACCTGCACATATTCACGCAGTGAGTTTCATTTGGTTTTCTGTTGAAGCAGCATTTTTATTCTATTTAAGTCTATTCTCTTCCCAAAAAAAGTTTGTTTTTAAATAGTTCAGGATTTTTGGAAAGCAGAATTAAATTCATCATTCGATATTTTAAGCAGAAATGTATTCATTACCATTGGTTCGCAAACATAAAAAACTGATATAGCCATTTTTATTGCTTTAAATTAATTTTTCTGGTTTGTTTGTAGGACCCATTATTTTTGATAAAACATTTTGTTTTTATACCTTTTTCTTTTGTTTTTTTTTTTTTTAGAAGTTCATACTTGGAAAGTTCGTCCAAGGTGCCAATATAGCCATGCTGACTGCATCAGTTACCAGCCTTTGTGTCATCCTTTGCATTGCTTACATGGGTTGCCGAAGTTTGCCACATTGTATGTGCTATGATAATATAACTGGAATGGTGAGTAATACTTTAAAATTTAAAATAAAAACAAATAAAAATATTGTTGCGGTGTCTGTTTTCATAATCTTTTGGTAACTTCCAAACCAGTGATTATAGTCTGTCAAAAGTAATTATGTACAAATATAGTCAGTTTAAAGGACATTAATCCCTCAAATGAAAAAAAAAAATATATATTTTTTTTTTTTTGGGGGGGGGGTTTACAAGCTTTTACATGCTCAGAGGAGGCGACTAGGGGGAATAGCATTCAGTCATTGGCTGTGATGTCATCTGTAACATCCATAACTGACAGATGCTAACCAGAAGAGCCTAGAAGCAGAAATAGACATAACAGAACATCAGGTAGCATTTTAGGTTAGACCTACGTCTCTGTTTTCTAGCTATTGCAGTTTTGGTTCTTGGGGTGGTGATTTACCTATATGGGGTGAACTTGCCCTTTAAGCTTAGGTAGGTTTGCTTGTGTTCTAGATTAGACACTGTATTATTACACCACAGCTGTCCTGGGTTTGTGTATACTGCTTGTGTAGTAATTTCGGCTTTGTTCACACTAGGGAGCATAGGAGTTTATGGTACTGTTCACACCGATAAGCTGTGATGCAGTCATTGTTTCTAATGCACTGACTAGCAGTTTGCTACTTTAAGTCAATAGAGGACCGCACGATCGGACGAGGTTTTCCACCCTGTCCGATCGTCCTTTTGTCCGATTTGGACGAACGGTCGATCGGACATGGGCACATTCGGATGCGACAATTTCGGTCCGATCGACCGATACACTGAACTATCGGTCGATCGGACCGAAATATCTCATCGTGTGTACCCAGCTTAATGTATACAATATTGTGTATCCTCAATAGAAATGTGATATTTAGATGTTAGTAACTAGTGTCTCTGTACGTGAAAGTTCTAGCTGACATGAAAAGCGTTTCAGGAAGATTTATTTAAATGTACAGAGTACTATATGCAGATAACCTTTACTTTATCTAACTAGAAGGTAAATTCTTTTGTAGGAATGGCTACATCCAGAAAATGATCCGCCTCAGACAGTTGAACTTGTTTGCACATTCAGAGGTGAGATTAATATTTCTTTAAAGGGCATGTCCACCCTAAAACAAAAAAACTTGTGACATGTCCATTATCTGCTTGCAAACCCCAACTGCTATTTTTACCAGTTTATTACATGCATTTGTAACCAGATATTTAAGTCCTATTAATTTCTGGCAAAGGTGTCTGGCTCCCCCCTCTGTCCAATGATTTTTTTTTTATAAGCTTGAGCATGTGCAGAGGAGGCAGCAGATGAAACAGCAGTGAATCACCCTTGTCAGAGTGCAAGTATTAAAAGTGCTGTGAATCGGTCAGTGGGTCGAAAATATCTGCTGGTGTGTACCCAGCCTTAGCTTTCAAATGTTAGGTAAGATCTGATTGGTTGGGGCAAAATTAGCACTATTTTTTACTATAAGAACTTTTATTTAATCTCCCTGATTGTGTTTTATTGAGCTATTTCAATTATTCGTCTGACCTAGAGACACCCTGCATCATAGTATACAATGAACAAACCAAAAGAGATCATCTGATGCAGCTTATATAATATATGGTTATAAATACCAGTCTAGATCAGCGAATATAACAGCAGAAGGTAGTTTATGATGGACGTGTTATGCTCCCAATACTTGTGCTGATTCCAGAAGTATCACTGGATCACGCTCGTGTCCAGAGAATAGTTTGGTTTCCATGGTAATAAGTGAACATTAAAAAGTCAAGTCCCTCTTTATGATCGATCGTGCTAAACCTATAGAGAGAGTATTTTCTTACACAAAATATACAAAAATATGCTCTAAGTTCAGACAATGCTCTACTTATATGAACATCTCGTATACAGAGACTCTTATTAACCTAAAGGGCAACATGCAAATCAGTCCAAAACATTGTAGAAAAGGTTTCAGAGTCCTTTAACAAAAAAAAAAAAAAAAAGATTATGTATCAAAAGAAATGTATACTGTTCTAGTATACACTGATATAATTTCCAAGTAATATTTCAACTTATAAGGAAAAGTAATATAGACAGGAGCAGTTATTGAGTATTTTACATCACCATTTATACTGAATGTATCCAGAGTAAATCTGTAGGTTTCAAATCAAAACGCAAAACTCCTCCTGGTCAAGATTATGATTCCATACAATACACCTTCTGATATCCCTCAGGTGTTTTATGAATTGTCCATCATATAAGGAAAGGGGAAGCAAGTTGGAGAGCTTTTCTCGAATAAATCAAATTTTTGGTTTTACAGTTGATTGTTTAATCTTATATTTGATCTTATTTTCAGTGTCTCAAATTAAGTCTTTTCTATCCATGTATGTACAAAATGTAGTCACCGCAGGGAAAAGTACCTGCTAGTCTCTGTCCGGCTTGTTTCTGTACAAAGTGGCTGTCTGTCCCCAATGTTTCTTGGTCTCCAAACTATGAGTTGAGGACTTACTTACTCAAACACTGCACTTAATCCTTGCCCTTATGCTTGCTCCAGTAGCATAAATTAGGGTGGATTTGATTCAAATCAAACTGAGGCTTGATTTGAATCATAGGTTTCTACATTATTCTTGCTGGTATAACTTTAATATACAAGTAGATAAAGATTTTGAGAATAATAACAATTTAAATAATTTACTCAACTGAAACAATAACATTACAGCATATCTTAGTTGCTTAAACAAACATCCAGATCTATTCCACTCCAAACAATCGGAAAAATATTTCTATTCTATTCACTGAACTTCTTGAAACTTAGCACTGAAGGGATTGATTCTGTATTCATAGGTTTATAGAAAATAGGATTAAACGGACACTATACTGAAAAAATGACTTTGCCTCATCTTAATCTATAATTGAATACATGTAAGTAGCACTTACTCTGATTTGCGTGTGTTGCTGCATGCCTTCAATCCAGCACACATTTTGTTTAGGAACAGTATTTCCCCTCCCTCTTTTAACCACTCCCACTTCCATCCGACCTGACTTTTTTCCCACAAACCAACTGTCCAGCCTGCATACAGCATTCCAACTGTCAAAACTCTGACACCATTCCATCTACAGCAAAACTGTTCCTCAAAAAGCAATTTATTTAAAAAAAATCCGATTTAAAGCAAAAAAATACAATTTTGGAATTTTTTTGAAAAAATCATTTATTTTGTTCCACACTGGCATAAATAGTAATCACTGGGCCCCCAGCAACACTATGATGGTGCCCCTCATCTGTGCTTCATCCACAGTGGTTTTCTGCGAAGGAGGCTATATCTGTCATAGGAAAAATAAGAAGATGGCACTCCTAGGCCCCCCTGTGGTTGCTCCCCTGGTAGTTACACCCCTGGCTTGCTCACATCTTTAACTTCCCTGACTTCTGGTATTTTTCCTGCTTCCTTCAAACATGCTTGTGTCAAACCTCTTCTTAAACGCTCTCTAGACCCTTGCTGCCTCCCTAACTACCCTCCTGTCTTCCTTTTACCATTTGTCAAAACTCTTAGAGCATCTTGTCTTTACACAAATTACGAATTACCTACATGCTTAACCTATTGGACCCATTGCAATTTTATATATATATTTATATATAAGATATATATATAGATGATTTGTTCTTTCTATGGGGGGGGCACAGCTACAGAGTGCGATGACTTTGTGGATTCCCTCAACAATTTGGATACACCAGTGAAATTGACTAAAACTGTCCATGGTGTGACGATAGACTTCTTGGATCTGCAAATTTTTAAGGAGAACAACAGATTGTTTGACTCTTTTCACGAAGCCAACGGATAGGAACACTTTAATGCATGCCTCCAGCTTTTATCCCAGCTCACACAAACGTGGGATAATATATTCACAGGGCCTTAGGGTCTTGAGGAATAACACTGACTCGGAGAGGGCCAATATCCAATTATTGGAGTTAAAGCATACATTTTATATCTAGGGGTTACAACAGTGATTTGGTACAAAAGGAAATTGAAAGAGGCTTCACTAACCGTTAATAATCCAAAACCTAACATGCACCTTGATAGTTCTAGTAGGCCTAATAAAATACCATTTGTCAGCTCCCTACTGCCAAACTGGGGTTCTACAAATGCCAGGGATGCTTAGCGTGTAGAAGTGCCCTCACGGGTCCAGATTTTCCACACCTGCAGAGCGGCCGTAGGATCAAAATCAAGTATAGACTTAGTTGCCTCAGAAACTTTGTGATTTATTTTATTACGTGCCCATGCGAGAAATATTACGTGGGTAAAACCACCACCTTGCTGAGGGAGCATATGGCAAATCATAGACAGGCCTTCAGAGTGGCTCTGTCATCGCTCCCACCTAAAAGTGATCTGACCATGAAAACACAGGACAGGTTCGGTGAACAGTCTGTGGCCAGACACTTTTAAGGAAAAGAGACACTCACCAGCTACCTTTAGATGGATGGCTATAGATTTGGAGCCCACTAGGAAGGAGTAGACCGCAAACAGGCCCTTTTACGCAAAGAAGTTCGGTGGATTAAAAGACTCAAGACACTGTCCCCAATGGGCATTAATGAACAATTAGCTTTGTCCTGCTTTTTATAATCTGTTTTTGGTTATCTGCTCAGTATACTTTGTGATCTGATACTAATTGCTTTAGGTACCTTTTGGAACTAAGGCTGGGTACACACCAGCTTATATTCACGGCCCTTTCGGTCGGTCGCCCGAAAAGATCTGCTGGTTTGGGGCAGCTGGCCGTGGACGACCTCGATCATTCGGATTGGTGAACGAACGTTCTAACGTGACGGTAAATTCCGATCAATTGTGCGGTTCCCTGCGGGACCGCACGATCGATCGTTCGCAAATTCGGCCACAGCCGAATTTGCTGCGACCAACTGACATTTGTCCCGACAATAGTCCCTCCGTGTGTACTCAGCCTAAATATAAGGAGGGGTTCTGTTCCCCCCCCAGCTCAATGATTAGGAAGTGTGAAGTGGTGTCAGACTGGTGTGCAGGTTTTGTTGTTATCCTGGAAATTCTGACATGGACCTCTCAATATTGACAAATTAAAAACACCCAGGAAAGTAAAACCTTTGAATGATCCTCTTATTTAAGACTAAACAAACTGGTTTAAATAGGAACATGGGATTCCTCAGCCACTATCAGGAATATGTTTGATCCATTCCCACTTCCCCCCTCCCTGTCTGCTTGTACCTTGTCTGTAACCCACTAATTACTTTCACTAATTATGTTCTGTTTACAGTTCCCTAATGTTTACTTTGTTGTTGTTTTTATTGCTTTGCTGCTTATAGTTCACCCTATATGCTTATCTTTGTTTTACATTCCTAACATAATAGGATTTCCAAAAACAGTTTGTAACTCTATCAACTTTAAAATGTGATGTACCCTGTGTTTCTTAGCACTGCTTGACCTGAGGAAGAGAGAAGTGTATCTCTCAAAAGCTTGTCTGTAAAAAGGAACTGTTTGTCCATAATAAAAAGGTATCACCTTATCCTACAGTACTCATCTCTTAGTATAAGCAGCACAGTAGACAAGGCAGCTAGAAAGCTTAGGGATAGGGGGGCCAAAAGGAGCAAAAAGCCCTCCTCTGAGACTGCAAGATGCTTTCTGTTAAAAAAAAAAAAAAAAGGTGTTTCTCAATTTTTATGCTCAGTGGAGGGCTTTTTGCTCCTTTTGGCCCCCCTCTCCCTAGCTGCCATGTCTACTGTACGCACAAGTCTTAAACCATAGAGCCATGAATCTGTATCTTGCACTGATGAGATCTAACAAGATCGAAACATGTCATGTCTGCAGGTCAGATGATTGGTTCTATATACAGTATTAGGCTATTAAGCCAGCGGTTCTTGACACATGCATAAGCTAAGGGATATAAAGGAGTATTTTGCATGTCTCCACCCCTTACTTTGGGGAACCTGGAAGTAAGAAATTGCTTCTTGTTTCTTAGATTTTGTGGGCAATGCTATTCGTATAGCACAAGACTGCAAGAAGATGCCTTATTTTATAAGAAGGTGTTTCTCCATTTATAAGTAGCACAAGGATTTTTAAGTCCAAAATGCATCACCTTACATTTCTTAACATTGAATCTCATCTCCAACTTAGCAGCCCAATGTGACAATCTAACTAGATCCCCCTGCAACGATTGCATATCCTCTGAAGTTTTTAATGGTCGACAAGGTTTTGTGTCATCAGCAAACACCGCAACCTTGCTGACAATACCCACTTCCATTAATAAATAGATTAAATAGAAGTGGCCCAAACACACAACCCTGTGGCACCCCACTTAGCACTTTAGTCCGTAATGATGAAGCTCCATTAACAACTACTCTCTGTATCGTATTAATTAACCAATTTTCTATCCATGTACAAATGTGCCTCCCCAGACCAACAGCCCTTAGCTTATACATTAGTCGCCTATGGGGCCTTTGACATAGCAGTAGATGTAGTATACTTGGATTTTGCAGAGTCTAAATTTCTACTTACTTCCTCATAAAAGCCAATGATGTAGACAAAAATTAAACTTGTGCTAAAAAACAAGTTAATTTTATTTAATACTGTTCTTCTATTCCTACAGCATTTACACTTGTTGAATTGAGGGGTTGACAGAATGCAGTTGCCAAAAATGTGCACAATGTGTTCTCACTCTGGTGTACAATTTTTCTTTGCATTGTAATGTTCTGTTGACCAATATTCTTTTTGTGTCCTTTTCCTTCAGGTGGAGATGACCGAATTTTCAATTCTACCAGATTTCCAGACTGCAGCATGGAAACAGAGGAGGAATTCTCCAGACCTCCTCCATATGTCAGATTTTCATAGATCAGAGGTTTATGTTGCCCTAAAATATATACAAAAGAGAATCCAGGGCATTATAACTGTATGTGGCAAAACATCATAGAAGGATGCTGCATACATTTATTGTAACATTATAAGATAATAATGTTTTTGTTTTTAATGGTATGAGAACAATTGTTTCTTTTAAAAGTTGCTATTGACTTGGGAACACTTGTTCTAGCCATAGTAATACTATTTAAAAACATTCTCTGAAATGCCATTCCAAGTTTAATTCTTATATGTGGTTATATTATTTAGAAAGTCCCAACAGGATTTAGCAGCGCATTATGTATGTTTACAATCGATGCACATTCTATGATATGGAAATTCTTCCTCTGTATTCTGGGCTTGTCGTGTTATTTAGAGCTAGCAGCATATGGCTGACAGGCCATTCTATAAAGGGTTTTATGGCATTTGATCCAACAGTTAAATGTAACGTCTACTGCCCTAGCAGTACTTACTTACCGACATTACCATCATGGTCCATGGCCAGTTACGGTAACTGATTTATCGGATATCTTTTCTGTAGGATAAACTTTAGTGCACAGTACAGTCTAAATGAGTTTTATATTAAAATCCTCATCCTTGCACGTGTTCTTCTCATTTTCCATTGTTTCTTCAGAAATATATATCTATAAACTTTCTTATGTGCAATAAATTAAAGCTACCTCTCTTTGAAGCAAACATTCCGGAAAATGGTAAGAAATGAAAGGATTGAAATGACCCTTTAGTTCTGTTTTTTTTTTTTATTATTATTACATTTGCAGCTGTAGCCAAACAAAAATCATAGAGAAATGTTTGACAGTCTGTTAAGTGAGGAACATTTTTAAAATCTTTGTGAACTAATTCTTTTTTTAAAAAAACTTATTTACTAATAGTGCATTTATGCAGGTTTTAAAATATAAGTAATAAATGGATCTTTTAATATACTGGCTTTAGTTTTGTATTCTTCAATCTGTACTCTTGGTATTTGCTTGCTTTTACTGTCCCAGAGCTGCCTTATGTTAATACAGGCCTTCATATTTAGACAGCTTCCACATGTTGACAGGTTGTTGTTAGAACATTACTTTCCCATGGAGTTAGGAAATCCTATTCCTACTTCCCTGGGTGGCCACATGCACTAGCGGTGAGCTGTCAAAGTTTATCTGTTGTATTCAATTACATCAACTGGACTGGCTTTCTCAATTCAGAATGACTTGTACAAGAATCTTTGGCAATTATGTACAAGTCATGCCAAAGATTCTTGTACAAGTCATTCTGAATTGAGAAAGCCAGTCGGATGACTAGCGAAACGTCTTCAAGAACTAAACTTCAAGTCCAGTTGATCTAATTGAATACAACAGATATACCATGACCTGGATGAATGAGAACCTTCACAAGCAGCTGTCAAAGTTCTACTTGTAGAGGGCTGACGGCTCACCACTGTGCACAGAGCGTGTCTAAAAGGGTAACTGTGGTTCAAAAATCATTTTAGGTAAATTGACTGGAATTGCTTTCTGAAGTATTTTTGCAATTTACTTTCATTATTTTTTTTACATAATTTTGAAGTTTTTATTTTTTTGTGTTATATGGTATCAGCATCACCAGATCCCCTGCACTTCCTGCTCTAAACCCATGTGACAGTCCCTCTTTCCTGAGTCTCCTCCTCCTCGTGGCTCCTTCCTTTGCAGCCCCCCTGTAACCCCTCCCACTCGCAGGCCCTGTAGCCCTTCCCACTCGTGGGGCACCCAAGGCCCCTCAACCACTGGCACCTCAGACCCATCCCTCCCTACAGAAAAATGTGTAAAAACAGTTTGGGACAGAAGATGGCTTTGGCAGAATTTTTTTCACCTGGCCCGTGTGTAGGATGCTTAAAGGGTTACTATACTCGCATAAAAACAATTTTAAATTTTCTGACACAACCATCACCATACCCGAAACTGTTGATGCACCCAGAGAACTCACTCCAACCCAGATGCATGCCCAGCTTCTTACCGTAATTCAGGAGAGTAGGGCCTCGCTAGCATTCGCTATAGAAGAAGTCAATTGACACAGGCCTCTCCGCCGAGATGCTTAAAATTTAACACCTGGTGGGAGAGGCCGAGGGTAGGATCTCTCATGTAGAGGACACTCTGAACCCACTACAGGCTACAGTGCAACAACTACAGCAGAGCATGAAGACCCTACAATCGGACGACTTGGAAAACTGTCTTAGACGATAGAACCTGCTATTTCTAGGCATACCAGAGGGCATGGAGGGATGCACACCTGAGGCCTTTATAGAAGGAGGGCTACGCTACGATTCCGTTTGCAATTGCGTTTGCGTTGCAGTGTGCCCTTAGGACATTCCAGACTGGGGTTACCTTGACGTGGTTGGAAAGCTTTTCATTCATGTGATCACAGCATACTGTGATCATGTGTATACTAAAACCCCTTTGTTTATAAAGTATGCCAGTGTGCAGATAATGATATTGTATGGGGCATTGATTATCTTTTCTATGTTTGTATTCACTGGTGTTTTCTGTTTTCTCAGTAGTGCATCTTTGTTCCCCCGTACCCTCTATCTCTGCCTCCACCCTGGGTGCCGCCGCACCAGGAAGACTCTGACCAGACGGTTCCAAACACATTACAAAGTTTTTAAATTGGAATGTAAGAGAGCTCAATGATAAACTAAAAAGAACGTCAGTGTTCACACTATTACAACAACACACGCCAGACACCATCTGCCTACAAGAGACTCACCTAACGAAGGACACCATCAAATACATACAGAAAAGATGGATAGGAGGGGCAGTGCATAGCTGCCACACCTCATACTCAAGAGGCGTCTCATTACTAATCAGAAACACAGGCAGACACCACATCAGCAAAACACTCATTGACGATCAAGGCAGATATATATGTACAGCACTGGATCTAAACCAGACCCAATATGTAATACTTGCCCTAGCAGGACTGGCTACTCTTAAAAGATTAATTGACTTCCACCTACCCATACTCCAGAATAATTTGTATGTGAGACTTTAATTTGCTAATGGACTTAACACAGGATAGACTACACTTGTGACCTCCCCTACAATGGCATAATGATCCCTCTACTCCCCTATGAACTTTTATGTCTGAAATAGGCGGGATTGATATATGGCGAGAAAATAACCCACACAAATGCGAATTCACTTGCCACACACCATACTCTATCCAGGATAGATGATATATATGCGAATGCTCTCGCTGCTACTCATATTGGCTCTATAACTCATCTACCAAGAGAGATCTCGGACCACTCCCCAATAATAATGCAACTCCATCAAGCCAATTATATATACACCTTGCAAACCCTGGAAACTAAACCCCTTTTGGCTTACACTCTTCCCAGAAACTGATTTACTCCTAGGGAAATTCACCAAATACTTTGAACTGAACCAAACCGATCCACCCACCACCACTTACTGGGATAGCTTCAAGGCATATATGAGAGTCTGCTTCCACTCTACCATTACCAACATCAAAACGTCCACCAGACAAGAAGAAGTAACTTTAAACACACAACTGTATTTTATGGAACAACTGTATGCTATAGATCCTACAGATGAGACCTATGCCAATTTCCTAGCTGCCCAAAGTCGCTCTCAACTATTTGCCGAAGAAAAGGCAAAGCGTAAAATTTTCTTCCAAAATTCAACCTTCTTTGAAGCAGGCAACCAGTCAGCCAAACTCTTAACCTACCTAACACAGGCCCAAACCTCCAGTAGATGTATACTTTGAATACAAGACCCCAACCTAGTCCTAGTAACATCAACACCAAAAGTACTACAGGCCTTCACTACTCAGATCTATACACATCATGGTCCAACCCATGCTTAACAGATATATTTGATTATCTCACAGATATTAATTTCCCTACTTTAACACCAACACAATTTGACTCCATGGAAGTAGATATAACAATAACAGAGCTACAAACCGTCATTGCGAACCTCCATAACGGCAAAGCCCCTGGACCAGACGGACTACCGATTGAAGTTTATACAAAATATGAAATCGAACTGGCCCCCCAACTTCTCAATACCCTTCAAACTGCATAGAACCGATCACATCTGCCACCATCATTCTATACAATACAAGGATTTTGGAAGCACTCCAAATAGGC
Organism: Hymenochirus boettgeri; assembly: GCA_019447015.1. Lineage (NCBI taxonomy): Eukaryota > Metazoa > Chordata > Amphibia > Anura > Pipidae > Hymenochirus > Hymenochirus boettgeri. The sequence continues at coordinate 104,270,793 of CM033469.1, read as the reverse complement.
AAATTTACAACTACATTTAGCGGAAGTGCTTCTGATCTGGTCAAACATTTATACAAACATAGAAAAGATAATCAATGCACATTCCTAGGCCCCATACAATATAATATTATCTGCACACTGGCATACTTTATAAACAAAGGGGTTTTAGTATACATTACTGTAATCACATGAAGGTAACCCCAGTCTGGAAGGTCCTAACTTGTACTAACCAAATATTAATCTGTGCCTTCAGTTGTTCAAAGAAAGCCTGAGAAAGAAAATGGATCATTTGCAACCAGAAGACAATTGGACGCTTTGCTTTTGCAAATAAAATGTACAGAATTGAAACCCTGTTTTTATTTTAAAGGGAAGACAACCAAGCCAGAATAGTCAACCCGGGTGCAAGCGCAGGATTATAAAGGGGGGGGGATTCCTAAATGGGTTACCACAGAACTGCGCTTGCCACTGGGTTTCTTGCCACTAGAAACCCAGTGGCAAGCACGCCCCCCACGCTCAGTGGTTAGATGACGTCTCGCACCGTGTGCAAATGGGTCCAGTGTTCTGTTTTACTGAGAAATCCACATTTGCACTACATTACTATTAGTGTCTTTCAAAGTCAGAGCTGTGACACTGACGGCAGATTGTCAGAATTTGCTGAATATTGTTGGTATTGGGACCTATTGGGCAAGATGGAAAATTTCCATTACCAGTAGAGGGAGCCAACATTGAACAATCATTCTGTATAAAGAATATATGGAGCAATCATTACTGTGTGTGTCCCTATTAATGTCCCTATTAATGTCCCTATTCCTGCTCACTAAGGGACATATTTATCAAACATCGTTATCATTTTTTTACGATCGCCGTAAAATAACGATCAGTGTTTTATGGTACCGATCGTTACTTTATGATATTGATAATCATAATTCTACGATATTGCCATCTTAAATCTACAGTGCCGATATCGTAGATTAAAGATCGGTATTGTAGAATAACGATCGTTATTTTACGACGACTGTGCGATTCCTTAAAGGAATAGCGTGGTCATCGTACAATAACGATAATTTTTCTACGATAACGATCGTTATTCCACAATACCGATCGTTATTCTACGATATCAGCACTGTAGATTTACAATAGGGATATTGTAGAATTACGATCGGTATCGTAGAACACTGATCGTTATTTTATGGAGTTCGTAAAAAAACAGTATCGATATCTGATAAATATGGCCCTAAGCTCCATCACAGTGTAGTATGTACAGTAAGTAATGTATATAAACCCAGTCTCAGCAATCACCTCAGGCAGCTGCAGGGTTAATGTTGATACAGATCTATATACTGCTGTCAATCACAGGGCAGGCTGGAGACATTTTTGAAACAAAACAAATGCTGCTTCTCACTCACAGCTCAATTAATAAAGTAACAATCTATGGGCCATATTTATAAAGCCTGCGGTATCACTTTAACAATCGGTATCGTAAATTTGCGATCGTTAAACCAATCTGAGATTAATGGTAAATCTACGATAACGAAATTGGAGATTTACAATCCCCATAGAATACCATTGCTGTACTTTACTACTGCATGGTATTCTACGGTTTATGCACACCAGGAGAAGTAGAACAGCAGACTGCACTGATCAGGCAGAAAGGGGGATTCCAGGCACCAGTTACCCCCCCAAACACCCCCCTGACCCAAACCACTGGACCTAGTGCTTAAGACCAAAAGGTTTCACAAATGAATGGCTTAAGCCTAAGGGTTTGTAAAACTGAGCCTTTATTCTAGAAGTGCTGCAATGTCTATGGGCTTTAAAAGAACTTACAACATATTTATTTCAGGACCTTTTCTAAATATACAAAAAGGATGAGGTCTATGGAAGCCTAAAGCCAACTTCTTTAGAAGCCTGAGGTCAGAAAAGGCTATTTTTTTTTAAGCCATCTACAAACCGAGCTCTATTTTAAGTAATGGGTGTCTAGCAGAAATTTCCCAAACCCCCCCAGCAAATAAATGTTAAACATGTGACCAGCTACTGAAAGCAATTTCCAGACATTTTGTGCTGGCCCAGTGTCACACATTTAGAGATATTTCCATATAGAATCAATGCATGATTGCTCTTACATCACTTTGGTGCTCAACAACTTGTTTGTCTGCACTTAGCTGAAGTCTAGCAAATTGCTTCACATCCACATCATGGGTCATATTCGGAAGTTGCCGTAAAAGTACGATTGTGGCTGTACATTTACGAATGTTTGTTGTACAATAACATGCAGTAGTACAATGGTATTGTATGGGCGATCGTACAAAGGCATATTATTGTCGTGGTATTGCAAAATAGTCATATCGTGCCTTTATAAATTCGTTCCAAAGCTTGTTTCAGCAGCCACTACCTATAGAAATGACTATGGTTATTATGACTATATGCTGACTATGGTTATTAGCTGAAATAACAGTTGTACATGGAATCTCTTCAAAATTCCTTTGGAATGCAGAGAGGGCCTCTGCATTGACAGCTACTCTACTTCCTGGTCACGACTGTCAGGCAATTGGCCCTGACGCAACCAGGAAGCAGAGCTGTTGCAGAGCAGAGGAGGAGCAGCGAGGGACCAGGGGCCCTATTTATAAAAGATCGTTATCGAAAAAATAACGATCGCTATCGTAAAATGAAGACCGGTATTTTCCGATAACGACCGTTATTTCCCCCGTAAAATAACGGGAGTTATCGGAAAATAACGGGCGTTATCGGAAAATACTGGTCGTTATTTTACGATAGCGATCGTTATTTTTTCGATAACGATCATTTATAAATAGGGCCCCAGGTTAGGTAAGTCACTTCAGGGGCATCTTTGGCAGGGATGGGTAATGTGAAACTTGGTTGGGGGGGGCTTATGAACATTTCTATGCAAAGTTTATTTTAGGCTGGACATGCCCTTTTAACAAAACACACTTTGTTGGCAAACAACTATAGGAAAAATCACATTAGTTATTACAATGTGTTATTCAGGGCCAGTTCTAAAGGGGGAAGGTTGCAATTGATCAGGTTCTGATGCTGCACATACACTATATAAACATGTATAGATTTGATTTAACATATCTAGACCAATAAAATGTCTAAATAGTGTTATTGGCCAGAAGTTAAATTCTGACATTCCTGCGAGATTCCCAACTGGCCCATTCATTTTGCCATCTCAATTCCAAAAAATATCAGGTCAGGTGATGCAAGCTAAATATTTTTAAAGCAAGATATAATAATATAAAATAGAAATAAACTTAAAAGAAAACTAAATTTTTACACTGAACATATACCCTCTAAAAACACCAATAAACTGTAAAATAGCAATATATTAAATGGCATTAAAGGACAACTCCACCCTCATAAGAACATCTTTTAGAAAGAACGGCCTCTTTAAAATATGTTGATATATCATAGTTTGTCCTATGAATTCATTACTGTATGCCTGCTATGCTTCTGGATGCGTCATAGAAACTGAGCAATTTAGAAACCTGAACTGAGCCTGGGCATGCTCAGAAGAGGCAGACAGGGAATTAGCATTTAGTCATTGGCTGTGATGTCAACTGTCAAATCCATAACTGACAGTTGCTAACTGGAAGAACCAGGAAGCAGAAACAGGAGCAACAGCACATTGTGTAGGATTTCAGGTTAGACTTATATATTTCAGATTTCAAACTATTACCGTTTAGGGTTTTGGGGGGTGATTTACCTGTATGTAAGTTTTCATTTTGGGGCTGGACTTGCCCTTTAAATGACAACTCCACCCTCATAAGAAAATCTTTTAGAAATAATGGCCTCTTTAAAATGTTGATATATCATACTTTTTCCTATGAATTAATTATTGTATGCCATTATTGTATTGCAGTCGTAATTTTACTATTGGCTTTACAGTCCCATAGCATTAATGAACTATCACTTGGTATTGTATGGCCTTAAATGTATTACCACGGCCATACTTTTCTGATACCCCTGGGTTAATAAATTTGGCCCACAGTGTGTAGTTAATGTAGCCTTAGACCCAGGTGCATTTCATTGACAGTTAGGAAATACCAACTGGTATCCACTTAACAGCCACAGCGTCAATTTAAACAGTGGTCGGAAAGCACTATTGCCATCATAAAAACGGATAAGACTGGTATTTTTACAAACTTAATTATGGTTCATTATCAGACTAAGGGCCGTATTTATCGCGGTATTGCTTTTTAGTGATACTGCGCCTTTAACAATCGTTAAACCGATCATTCATTTCTGATCGGTTTAACGATCGATAATTACCGTTCGTTAACCTCCGATCGTAATTTAACGGTACTGATCGTAAATCTACAATAACGAAATCGTAGAATTACGATCCCCATAGAATACCATACGGTAATTTACTACCGCATGGTATTCTACGACCGAATGTTCAGTCATAAATGTATGATCATGATCGTAAATTTAAGACTGCGATTGTAAATTAACTAACCTGCGGTATCGCTAAAAAGCGATACCGCAGCTTTATAAAAAAGGCCCTTAGGGCTGTATTTGTAAAATATTGTTACCGCGCATTTACCAATCATTAATTTAATCACACCCGTACACTTCCAAATATCGTCATAAATTAATGACCGCAATGCTCTTTATTGTTTCAACACCCATACAATAGACTAAGGTGTTAGTTTACCAACGCATGGTATTGTACATCCGAGTGTTCGTAAATGTATGGCCCCACATCATCAATGCAATTTTGCAATACCACAGGTTTTTAAATGTAGCCTTTAGTTCAACAATGCCCCAGTATATCCACATTGAAGTTAATGGGCTAATACAGGGCTGTAGAGAATTATCGATTTTTTGTCTGCAGCGCTCATTAATGCCATGGCCACAAAGCACTTTCAGCAGTTTTTCTGATCGTAATTTTTTTATCGTAATAAAGATTTATTATTGGACAATAACAAATCTTCATATAGATACAGCCTGTAGTGTCAAAACGCTTTGTGTACTAGGCCTAAAAACTTGCAAATTTAATATGATCATTTAACTAATAAGACATTTAACCTTCTCAAGCTAGAAAACATCAAAAGAAAATACACAAACTGAAAGATAATATTTTTTAATAAGATTTTGCATCATATGCTGAAAAAACAAAGACAAAACATAAAAAGGTAAATTATACAAAACATATCTTCCTGAAATAAGAACAGCAATGATTACTTGAAAAATAATAAATGTATCATTTAAAGAAGTCCAATGCTTGTCATACATTACAAAATAGGTAGTCAAATCTATCAAAAGTCTAAAAATCTGGCAGTTTCACCTTCCACCATTCCCCGTCCTGGCTCATTTATTTTGTCATTAAATGTTGACATCAAAATTGTTTGACAAGGCAATTGTTCAATCATCCGGGAACGTCGGGAGGTAAGTTGTATAGTGTCTGACCATCTTATGGCATTATAATTTTATACGAGTGCATCATTACTAAAAATGGCTTGTGCTCTTACCATTGAATACATTTTTTACTAAATACTTTATCAATCTCATAGATTGCTAGGCTTCTAGGGCCATATTTAAAAACCCATGGTATCGCAAACTTGCAATACAGCGGGTTATATTGAAAATAGGATGGTGCCCGTAAATGTATGCCGTGATCGAACAGTTAAATACGTTCTTGAGTACAAGACCAAAATGGCACAGGTGAACTAGCCACCTCCACCGTTGCAGACATTTGGATTTTTGATAGATGTTCGCTCGTGTGGTGTACCCCCGCACAAATCATTGGGTTAAAAAAGGAAACAATCGGGGATATTTCCATGTGAAACACCAGTGTTTTAAAATGAAACGAGAATATTCAAGCCAGGTCAATGATCTACTTCAGTCTACCAAGAATTAAACAATTAAGCTAGGTACACATGGGGTAATATTTTGCTTTTATTCCTGACCAACAGACCACTGATTGAATTATTGATCAGTAATCTGCACAGGATAATCATGTAAGAATTGACTTGCATGCACCAAGCATTAAGGCTTTAGCACCCAACGAACAAGCTGGTGGCGCACGTACAGGGAACAGGTGATAATAGTATGTGCGTAGCTGTTGGGGTGGGCATCGTTTATTGATCCAACCAGCAGATCAACTAATGACATTAGACAAACGGCTACACACGTGCAATTAGTGGCTGGAACGGTTATTTATCGCTCACTCCAGGTCATTCGACAGGCGCTGAATAGACCACATGTACAAGTCTTTAGTGTTCATTGTTATTTGTGAGTATAGAAAACTTCTTATTAACACAAGTTCAAATACAATCTTTTTTGTACTTATTTCACAGAACCGTTAAACATTTACTTCTAATTCTCTCTAAAAATTTGTGTGTTAAAAGCTGTAAAGGTCAGGTATACATACCGGTACTCTTAAAACAAACAACTGGCCACTTGTCATTTATTTGTCCCTTACCCCATCTAATATATTTTAACACTTTTTTTTATTTTTTAGTATTGCTCCCATTTTGTTCCTTTCTGGCTGAGGTTGCCGCGTTCTCCCCCTGCTTTATAAGCTTTTAGGAAGTTGAGCATGTGCAGAGGAGACAGCAGGGGAAAGAGCAATTAGTCATAGGCTGTAATGTCACAGGTTTGATTGACTACATGGAGGGAGGAGCAATCTTCCACTGCAAGAATGGGGTAACAATTAAACTGAAATATCTGGTTAGTAATGCATCTAATAATGTGCTGAATATATCAATTGAAATTGGGGGCAGGTAACTGACCAGTTTTTCGTTTTAAGGGGGGGCATGCACTTTAACGGAAATGTTCCCTTAATTTGTATTCACCTAATCTTCTTATAAACGCTCCCTAAAAATGTACTCAAAACAGTAAATTATATGTGAAATACCTTTCTTTCTGATGATGCAGCTAATGGGAGAGACTTTGCAATCTATGGAAATTCTGCATGGTACCAGCTAAGATGTACCAGTTGGTTTGCAGAAGTTGCAAAAAAAAAACAATCATGTTTTCCTTTATATGTACATAACCATCATTTTAATCCTGCAAAAAAATATATATATATCAATTCTTTTTACAAACTGACAAGGCTTTTAAAAATACTGTTTAAAATCATTGGGGAAAGTACCATGTATTTGTCATTTTGGATCACAGTACCTTGCAGTTGTCATTTTGATGTATGCTAGTAACAAGCTGCAACAAGATTTTCTTTACTCTTAAATCTACCGTGATCAAATGTTAATGCTGTGCTAAAGCTCTATGTATAATACACAAGATCCCTGAATATCCTTTAATTTATATCCTTCCAAACTAGGCTTAGCTGTGCCAGGGACTCACTGAAACGTTCTGTATTATAAGATTTATACACCTTACTGTAAAATACAAGGATATTTCAATGGCCTGAATAAAAATTCACAATATTATAGCATTCAGAGCGACTTAGGGCAATGACACCCACTCTGGGCGAATCTCACTTTATGTAAGGATTTAATGCTAGTTATTAGCTGGCATAAAATATTTACACACAATCAACTGTTCAGCCTTTGTTGACTAGGCTGCAGCAGGTGCTTGAGAATCTCTTGTGATACTTGAGCAGCCATCACAACCTAGGGGTTAAAGGGCATGTCCACCCTTCCAAAAAAATTTTGATATAGCGGTTGGGGCTGGGGGGACAGGGGGAATATTATATTTTTATTATTAGAAAGTGCACCAAACTTTACTTACCTTCCCTCTTTCCTCCACCGCACTGCCAGGCACTCTGCTTTGCGAGAAAATGCAAGCAGAGGGGCGGGAACGGCAGTCGTGTCTGTGAGCGGCAGCCAATCACGGATGCGGGTGCCGGGAGTTCAGTGCGGCGGAGGAGAGAGGGAAGGTAAGTAATGTTTGGGGCACTTTCTAATAATAAAAATATAGCGGTTGGGGCTGGGGGGACAGGGGGAATATTATATGGAAAGGATTTTACGCTAGGGGGAGGGATCGCAATATGGGAGGGAGGGAGGGAGAGGGAAGAAGGGCTGCAGTACGCATGCCAAACTTCTCCCGGAGGCCAGATAGGAGGCAGAGTCCTATATGGACTCTGCTATCCTCCTGGGGCAGTGTTTGGGGAATTGGAGGGGGGGGGGGGGGACTACAGGAGAACCATATGGAGCTGGGATGTGAGGTAAGGATTTTATTACATACATGATGGGGCCATTACTGGGGGGGATTATAGTTTTGGGGGTGGACATGCCCTTTAAAGTCACACTAACCAATAGTGCAACGGCTAGAGTGACTTTAACCCTGTAAGTGCGTGCTGCAGCCAGTGGTGAATCCCACTGACAGTGTTTTGTATTTTACAAATATGGGGTAATTCTACAACACTCCTCACCATTAAACACTTTGCACTGACACATAGAACCAATACAGGTATTATAAATACTAATAACTGAGATCATGCAAGCGAGGTATGATGTGATAGGTGATTTATTCATACAGTTTACACAACATGTTGTGTAAACTACAAGAATAAATCACCTATCGCATCATACCTTGCTTGATCTCTGTTACTAGTATTTATGTAAAGTATTAGTGCCAGGATGGGAGCACTTGGAGATGTGATGCCTTTCAGCAGGTTCCTACATAGTACATTGAAAATTTTAATTTTAACCACTTTATAGGGGAACTGTGGTCGATCTGCATCTATTAAAAAGAGCACTCTCCTAGGATCATGCTTCTCGCTACGATATATCCAAACTTACAGAAGTATAAGGTGCTTCCTGCTTACAATATGAGCTCTGACATCCCCAGCAACATTGCTCATCCCCCTTTTCACTGGTTTGAGCATACTCACTTGTATCCCAATGCTGGGATAGAGCATCATCAGCTGCATCATAAGCCCCACCCCCAGACTTCTTAAAATTTTTAAAGCTAACCACAAGCCTGAAAAGGTATCCACAGGAAGAGTGAAGGACAGAGAATGGTTGCAGGCCTGTAACTAGCCTAAAAAAAAACCCAATATTTTTTGGGGGGTGTGGCTTTTTACACAGCTTATTGTGTGTATTTTGTCTTGACATGTTGCAGCTTAAGTTATTTAGGAATCAGATGTAACGTCTGGCCTACTAGGAAGAAGTGCCTGTGGTGAAACCTGCATGTATGGGCATTGCTTAAATTACTTTCAAAACTTCTTGAATTTGGTTATGCATTTAAATGGGCAATACAATCAGTTGCTCAAAAACGGCACAATTATACTTTAAATTGCCTAATGCGACATCACTTATATTAAAGAATAGGATAGTTAACCAATGGTGCCCTATCATATTTCCATGAATGAAAACTCTGGTTTCACAATTACTGGTACACCAAAATGCACACAGCTAGGATAAAATGTAAAGTGATCCAACATCTTGAAATGCTTTACACAAAAAAACAAATACTACAGTAACACTGATTGTGACACATTAGGTCCATCAATGTATAAACTGGGAGTTAAATCAATGTTCTGCCAGTTTCTGTGCAGATAATTAGGTTGCAAAAATACAAAATTAAAATGTCTGTAGACATTACCACACTTCCCTTTATGTAGCAATTCAGATTTTGAAAATATAAAGTTGAAAGCCTTACAAAGGATATTATATAGTGTATGTATTTTCACTTCCCTTTCTTTAATTATTAAAGCTGCATTTTCCATGCTAAACCTTCTAGCACAGAAAAATATACTGTTCCGATAATTCACAAGTACAATGCAAGTTGCAACAACCCACTGCCACAATTTGCTGCACTATGTAGCAGTGTTGATAACTGTAAAATAATAACTGATGCAAAGCACTGCAAATTCGTTAACCTATGCCCTCTGTATCCATACATATTCCACATAAGTAGTTGCAGATTAGCCTGTGCAACAAAGAACTCCTCTGCATTAAAAAAAACTGCTAGCAGCCACACGGGAAAGTAGACTTTGTTTCCGAATTCAATTCTATGGTATTATCAGGAGGCTGACTTAAAATCAGTGGCTTATGACTCTTGAGTTTGTGGGCCAATGTCATGAAAATGGCCTCCACATGGTCATTTGTGTTCTTGGCTGACGTTTCAAACATTGGCATACTGTAGGAATCTGCAAACTTCTGAGCCATGTCTGTAGGAACCTGGATAGAGTCCTTCAGGTCACACTTATTGCCAACCAAGATACGAGGCACATCATTTGATATCAAATGCTGTTTGCACTCTTCAATCCAGGCAGGGAGACCTTGGAAACTGGCCATATTAGTGATATCATACACAAAAACAACTGCATGCACATTCCTGTAGTAATGCTGCACCATACTCTTTCGGAATCTTTCCTGCCCTGCTGTATCCCATAGTTGTATCTGTAATAAACAGAAAAGCAAGTTTAGTGTAATAGTATTTGATTTTTGGTCAACAGAATTATCCAGAACAAGTAGCTGCACAAGGCACAGTTAACACAATATTTTAATGCATTGTACAGAGAAAGGTGCATGCCCAAACCAAGAAGCTCAAAATTATACTTCTGTCCAAATAATTTTTATTGCTTTAATTATTGAATCTATTATCAAGCAAATGTGATTACAATTAGATTTCTCCAATAAGTGAAAATGATCATGTGTGATTGTAATGTTGTTTAAAGGCAATTGCTATCTTAAACCCTCTTTCTCCTATAATACCCCTAAATAGAATATCTATGCAATATTGATTACCCTAAACAAGTACCGGTAAGCCCTGCATCTGGACCTTGCGAATAATTTATACTGTAAAAAGTTATAAAAATGTTAAATTATATTACTGATTCAAATACGAATGAACACCTGAATGCTAAAAATAATATCAGATGTCAATGTTTATAAATGTATTCATTTATATTATCACTTAATAAAAATTTGGAAACAAAAAAAAATTAAAAAAATAATTGACAGTGGAGGAAGAGGTGGAGAGAATGTCTATAAATGTAGGCAGAGATTGGTCACATGGCTAGATTTGTAGTCCAGGGTTTGACAGAAGGGCTTTTATTTAACCATAATTTAGTTATAAAACTTGTCTGCAATCATAAAACAGAGAGACAGAGAGATTAGCCACTGGAAATTTTTAAATCTGTCTATTGCAAGGTCCTCATCCCTTCAGTCCAGCAACACTAACAACAGTGGGACAGGCAGGGCAACCTCTGGCAGTGGCGTAGCTAGAAATCACAGGGCCCCATAGCAAGATTTTACATGGGGCCCCTCAACCCACAAAAAAACCCAGTTTGGTGCAGTTCAACCCAACCTGGGCAGGTTTTTTAAAGGGCAAGTCCACTCTTCTAAGAACATTTTTGCCACATAGTTTAGCCCCACAATCCCTGTGTTCATTTTACGTTTACCTTTCAAAGATGTTCCCAGGCTCAGATATTCTACTTATAAACCCCCCAATCCCTTGCTGGCATGGGATCCTCTGATGCTGTTGTGAGCTAAGGCTGGTGACCTAATAACTAATTTTGTATCAATGTACAAATGTATTTTTCTTGGCCAACAGTGCTCACTTTATATATTAGTCACCTATGTGGATCCGTATCCAAAGCTTTAGCAAAATCCAAGTACACTACATCCATTGCTATGCCTGTGGAGATACCCTTGGGCTGGGTACACGGGGCTATTATTTGTCCTGACTGAGCGTTCACAGTGAGTGAGCGCTTGGCAGGGAAAAATGACTGCCGGTCGTGACAATAGGAGAATTTATCGGTCAGTCGGCTGGAAATATCTGCTGGTGTGTACCCAGCCTTAAACCTTCTTCTAATCACAAATTTCTTACCTTGATTCTTTCCCCATCTATGTCCACAGTCCTTTCCCGGAAATCCACGCCAATTGTAGCTTCTGTCCTTTCTGGAAAGCAACTAGTGCAAAACCGGTAGGTCAGACAGGTCTTTCCAACATTTGAATCACCTATCACAATGATCTTGAATATCCTGGCACGAGAGAAGCCAAATGAACAAGAACTGCTAATGCTTGCCTCTAAAGATGACTCCAGTTCTACCGTTCGATCACCACCAGAGCCTGTAGACATTATGGCTACAAATTCACCTTGAGAAATAAATTACAACAGTAAATAAGATTTAATATTTTTTGTTATGAAAGTTACTATTACATTTGAAGTATTAAAGAGTCACTATACTCATTTAAACAACTTTACATCAACTGAAACTACAATTTGAGAGAAGTAAAATGATGGTTTTACATATGTATCTGTGCTTGCTTTTTCATTAAATTATTAATGTTTAATTATTAATGTTTAATTGCCCCCACCCTCCCTTACTCACTGCCTTCTTTTAGTGTTTGCAATACTTGTATGTTCTGCACAGCCTCACCATAGACAATGCTCTGCTTACACATCTCCCCCCCCTCTTTTTATTTCTCTGCTGATTCTCTTAAAGGGCATGTCCACCCTAAAAATGAAGTTTGGCCCTACGGTAGGTGCCCCTTGATAGCTACTTACAGCCCTTACACTCCAGCGGCGTCTCTAATCCAGCTCCCTGATTGTGGAAATTGCAAGCAAGGGCCACACCAGCAGCCACGTCTGTGAATGGCTGAGAGGCAGCCAATCACAGACGTCGTTGCTGTTAATGGAGACGCCACAGGATAAATGGGGCTGTAAGTAGCGATCTTAACATTTTTTTAAAAAAATATTTTGGCGGTTGGGGGTGGGCAGGAGGCCAAAGGGTTTAACGCTAGGTGCAATGGCTGCAGAGGATGAATCAGGATGGTGGGAGGGAAAGGGCTCCCCTGTGCATGCTACTGCCTTACTGAGATCAATGAAAGCGCAGGGACCGGATGACTCACTTACACCAACTTTTCTTCACTTTCCTGGACTGCTGCACTGCAGGAGAACCATAAGGAGCAGAGATGAAAGGTAAGGATTTTTTCAAACTACACAGTGGGGCCAGTACAATTTTAGTTTTGCAGGTGGACATGCCCTTTAAATGGTGCAGAAAGTGTGGTGGCAGGTAACCAAAGATCCTAGTAAGAGGTGATTTAATATGATAATTTCTCAGAATCTACAGCTCATTAAAGATACCCTTTATTATTAATGTTTGACAATAGATATATATATATATATATATATATATATATATATAAATATTATGTATGCAACATTGTTATTATTAAATAGTTAAAGGACATGTATACAAATTTCAAAGAAATCCCCAGAAAAATCTGCCTGTCTTACAGTGAGCTATCTGCTGGATTGTAAGCCAATCTACTATCTTATATGAATTACTTATTCCAAATATAAGGAGAACATACAAGAACTGATTTTTGCTTTAAATGCTCAATATGCATTACTGCTCTAAAAGGCAGAGATTCTTGTTGTCCAAACCCCCCCAAGGCCATTGTCCATCTAAGATGACCAAATATCCAACCCCAATTGGAATTTACATTTGTCCACTATTCCTTTGTTTGGCTGGAAACTGTAAAAATTTCCATCTAAAACTGTATGCTAATGAAGCAAAAGAGGAATGTTTCTAATGCTAACTAGCATCAGAAAGAGGGGCCCACCTTCCCTCTTTAATGCTGGGACAGAAAATGGACATCTGAAATTTCGGTGATTTCCCATTATTTCATTGTTAAGAGTTGTTGAGGGCTAGTCATTCATTATCCCCAAACAAAAGACCTATGACAAACCATAAAGACAAGAGACAACCATTGCCAATGGCACACCAAACCAGAACCACAAGCATTGTATAGGTCAGTGTTGTCAACCCATGGCACTTCAGATGTTTAGAAATTACAACTCCTAGCATACCTTGGTTGCATTCTGCAACAAAGAAAAGTTGGGAGGTGTAGTTTTTCAGCATTGGGACTGCCAAGTGTCAACATCACATGTATAGTGTAAGTGGTTTAAATATTCATGAAAAGATTAAAAGACCAATTATGGCACTCGCACGTTTGCACCGGGATCACATCTATCTCACCCACGTGATCCAGGAACAAATGTCTGAATGCCATAATAGGTCTTCTAAATTCTTCCTGCATATTTCTTTTTTACCGAAGGCACCATGGAAACTTGTCTACTGCTTATGGAATTTTTTAAGTGGCTTGTATATGACCAGCCAAAACATACACATTATACAGTTTCATACTCCAGTGTAAAATTACTTTATTGTTTTCAGAAAAACTTACTACCTGTAAGGTGAACAGACACCTGGAAACAACACATCATAATCCATTACCAATATGTAAAGGTCAACATATTATAGCAGGCAAACCAATAACACAGGAGAGAAATCTGCATTGCCAAGTGGGCCATAGTCTGAAATTGGATATGGAGGTGTAAGGGGTCTGGAGGTGTATGGTTGGTGTAGGGGGTCTGGAGATATAGGGTGTCTGGAGGTGTATGGGTGGTAAAGGGGTCTGGAGGGGTAGGGGTCTGGAGGTCTAAGGGTGGTGTAGGGGTCTGGAGTTCAAAGTGTGGTGTAGGGCATCTGGAGGTGTAGGGGTCTGGAGGTGTAAGGGTTCTGGAGGTCTAGGGGTGGTGTAAGGGTCTGGAGGTATAGGTGGTCTGGAGGTGTACGGGGTGTTGTAGGGGTATGGATCTGGAGGTATCGGGATCTATAGATTATTTAAGAACAGCTGGGGGGAGACTATCTATCATCGACGAACTGGTGCAGATTAGGAGGTTAAACTGACAGCTGTTAAACAAATGGAATGTATTAAATGGCAGATTACCATTGGAACGTCGCACTTTGGAAGGAGAGTGTGGGTGGGACGGACCGTTAACACAGAGCCGCTTGTTTCCTACAGCGCCACGTCCAGAGCCTGCAGGGTACTCGGAGAAGCAGCGAATTCGGTTCCACTTACCAGGAAGAAGTCACAGAGAAGGAACCCGATAAATAAAGAAACAGACGGATATGGATACGGTTTATGAAGAACGTCCCTGTAGACAAAACACCGCAAAGGTATAGTGGATGCTGTTGGGGAAGACACGCCAGCTGATTCAGCATCACTCCCCTCCTGTTGGACGTAGTAAAACGGCCCCTCCCCTTTCTTGTCGCAGTATAATGTACGAGTGGTGTGTGGCGGACATCTTTGAAATTGGCAACAGTCTGGAATCCGCTGTGAAGTTATTTGTACTTTCACTTCCTGTCATTTTACATTGATCACCCGTACAGACAATGTGATAACGAAAATGAAACTAACAGTACTTGCCAAAAGTGTGACTATTGTTTATTGTCAACAATTTGCTCTAGACGAGAGATCCTACAAATACATAACAGGTAGAAGGTTTGTCACTAATTCTGTGTGGTTTATATCCCTGAGTGCTTGTGAAGGTTCTCATTCATCCAGGTCATGGTATATCTGTTGTATTCAATTAGATCAACTGGACTTGAAGTTTAGTTCTTGAAGACGTTTCGCTAGTCATCCGACTGGCTTTCTCAATTCAGAATGACTTGTACAAGAATCTGTGGCAATTATGTACCCTGGAAATTCCCAATTAGCATATCACAGCCAAGTGTTAAGGGCGTGATTAGATAGTGGCTAAGAATGGTAAACTGGAAGTAGAGGTTTACAGAAAACCAACACACACAGATCAGTATTTGATGTTTGACTCCCACCACCCTTTAGATCACAAGCTGGGGGTCATCAGAACCCTGCAACACAGAGCTGAGAACATCCCCACTAGCACAGAGGCGAAGGCTAAAGAAATGAAACATCTCAGAGGGGCCCTTAAAACTTGTGGATATCTAGACTGGGCCTTTGTCAAAAGAAGCAGAAGGAAAGAAAAGAACACGAATACCAACAGTGAAGGGGAAAAGCAAGACAGGAGAAAGAACATGGTCATCCCATATGTTGCAGGGGTCTCCGAGAAACTAAGAAGAGTTTTCAAAAAACATCGTATCCCTGTCTGCTTTAAACCGAGCAACACGCTGAGGCAACAGTTGGTACATCCGAAAGACCCAATACCGAAACACAAGAAAAGCGACATCATATACGCAGTGCAGTGCAGTGAAGAATGCTCTGATTTGTATGTGGGGGAGACCAAACAGCAACTGCATCAACGTATGGCCCAGCACAGAAGAGCCAATTCCTCGGGTCAGGACTCAGCCGTGTACCTGCATCTTAAGGATGAAGGACATACCTTTGAAGATTGTAATGTTAACATATTGGCAAAGGAACGTGTCTGGTTCAAGAGAGGTGTTAAGGAGGCCATTTATGTGAAAATAAAGAAACCAAGCCTGAATAGAGGTGGGGGGGTTCGACACCATCTGTCTGCCATGTACAATGCTGTTTTGACACCTTACTCTGGGTGTTCCTATAACACCTCTTAGCCACTATCTAATCACGCCCTTAACACTTGGCTGTGATATGCTTTGTTTAAGGCAAGATATAATAATATAAAATAGAAATAAACTTAAAAGAAAACTAAATTTTTACACTGAAATATACCCTCTAAAAAACAACAATAACTGTAAAATAGCAATATATTAAATGGCATTAAAGGACAACTCCACCCTCATAAGAACACTTTTAGAAAGAACGGCCCTCTTAAAATATGTGATATATCATAGTTGTCCTATGAATTCATTACGTATGCCTGCTCTGCTTCTGGATGCGTCATAGAAACTGAGCAATTTAGAAACCTGAACTGAGCCATGGGCATGCTCAGAAGAGGCAGAAGGGAATTAGCATTTAGTCATTGGCTGTGATGTCAACTGTCAAATCCATAACTGACAGTTGTAACTGGAAGAACCAGGAGCAGAAACAGGAGCAACAGCACATGTGTAGGATTCAGGTAGACTTATATATTTCAGATTTCAAACTATTACCGTTAGGGTTTTGGGGGGTGATTTACCTGTATGTAAGTTTCATTTTGGGGCTGGACTTGCCCTTTAAATGACAACTCACCCTCATAAGAAAATCTTTTAGAAATAATGGCCTCTTTAAAAGTTGATATATCATACTTTTCCTATGAATAATTATTGTATGCCATTATTGTATTGCAGTCGTAATTTACTATTGGCTTTACAGTCCCATAGCATTAATGAACTATCATTGGTATTGTATGGCCTTAAATGTATTAACACGGCCATACTTCTGAACCCCTGGGTTAATAAATTTGGCCCACAGTGTGTGTAGTTAATGTAGCTTAGACCCAGGTGCATTTCATTGACAGTTAGGAAATACCAACTGATCACTAACAGCCACCAGGTCAATTTAACAGTGGTCGGGAAGCACTATTGCCATCATAAAAACGGATAAGACTGGTATTTTTACAAAACTTAATTATGGTTCATTATCAGACTAAGGGCCGTATTTATCGCGGTATTGCTTTTTAGTGATACTGCGCCTTAACAATCGTTAAACCGATCATTCATTCTGATCGGTTTTAACGATCGATAATTACCGTTCGTTAACCTCCGATCGTAATTTAACGGTACTGATCGTAAATCTACAATAACGAATCGTAGAATTACGATCCCATAGAATACCATACGGTAATTTACTACCGCATTGGTATTCTACGAACGAATGTTCAGTCATAAATGTAGGTCATGATCGTAAATTTAGACTGCGATTGTAAATTAACTAACCGTGCGGTATCGCTAAAAGCGATACCGCAGCTTTATAAAAAGGCCTTAGGGCTGTATTGTAAAATATTGTTACCGCGCATTTACCAATCATTAATTTAATCACCCTACACTTCCAAATATCATCATAATAATGACCGCAATGCTCTTATTGTTTCAACACCCATACAATAGAATAAGGGGTTAGTTTACAAACGCATGGTATTGTACATCAGAGTGTTCGTAAATGTTGGCCCCACATCATCAATGCAATTTTGCAATAACCACAGGTTTTTAAGTAGCCTTTAGTAACAATGCCCCAGTTATCCACATTGAAGTTAATGGGCTAATACAGGGCTGTAGAGAATTATCGATTTTTGTCTGCAGCGCCTCATTAATGCCATGGCCACAAGCACTTTCAGCAGTTTTTCTGATCGTAATTTTTTTATCGTAATAAAGATTATTATTGGACAATAACAATCTTCATATAGATACAGCCTGTAGTGTCAAAACGCTTTGTGTACATAGGCCTAAAACTTGCAAATTTAATATGATCATTTAACTAATAAGCATTTAACCTTCTCAAGCTAAGAAAACATCAAAGAAAATACACACAAACTGAAAGAAATATTTTTTAATAAGATTTTGCATCATATGCTGAAAAAACAAAGACAAAACATAAAAAGGTAAATTTACAAAACATATCTTCCTGAAATAGAACAGCAATGATACTTGAAAATAATAAATGTATCATTTAAAGAAGTCCAATGCTTGTCATACATTACAAAATAGGTAGTCAATCTATCAAAAGTCTAAAAATCTGGCAGTTTCACCTTCCACCATTCCCGTCCTGGCTCATTTATTTTGTCATTAAAGTTGACATCAAATTGTTTGACAAGGCAAAGTGTCAATCATCCGGGAACGTCGGGAGGTAAGTTGTATAGTGTCTGACCATCTTATGGCATTATAATTTTATACGAGTGCATCATTACTAAAAATGGCTTGTGCTCTTACCATTGAATACATTTTTTACTAAATACTTTATCAATCTCATAGATTGCTAGGCTTTAGGGCCATATTTAAAAACCCATGGTATGCAAACTTGCAATACAGCGGGTATATGAAAATAGGATGGTGCCCGTAAATGTATGCCGTTGATCGAACAGTTAAATACGTTCTTGAGTACAAGACCAAAATGGCACAGGTGAACTAGCCACCCCACCGTGCAGACATTTGGATTTTTGATAGATGGTCGCTCGTGTGGGGTACCCCCGCACAAATCATTGGGTTAAAAAAGGAAACAATGGGGATATTTCCATGTGAAACACCAGTGTTTAAAATGAAACGAGAATATTCAAGCCAGGTCAATGATTCTATCAGTCTACCAAGTTAAACAATTAAGCTAGGTACACATGGGGTAATATTTGCTTTTATTCCTGACCAACAGACCACTGATTGAATTATTGATCAGTAATCTGCACAGGATAATCATGTAAGAATTGACTGCATGCAACAAGCATTAAGGCTTAGCACCCAACGAACAAGCGGTGGCGCACGTACAGGGAACAGGTGATAATAGTATGTGCGTAGCTGTTGGGGTGGGCATCGTTTATTGATCCAACCAGCAGATCAAATAATGACATTAGACAAACGGGTACACACGTGCAATTAGTGGCTGGAACGGTTATTTATCGCTCACTCCAGGTCATTCGACAGGCGCTGAATAGACCACATGTACAAGTCTTTAGTGTTCATTGTTATTTGTGAGTATAAAAACTTCTTATTAACACAGTTCAAATACCATCTTTTTTGTACTTATTCACAGAAACCGTAAAACATTTACTTCTAATTCTCTCTAAAAATTTGTGTGTTAAAGCTGTAAAGGTCAGGTATACATACCGTACTCTTAAAACAAACAACTGGCCACTTGTCATTTATTTGTCCTTACCCATCTAATATTTTTAACACTTTTTTTTATTTTTAGTATTGCTCTCCATTTGTTCCTTTCTGGCTGAGGTTGCCCGCGTTCTCCCCCTGCTTATAAGCTTTTAGGAAGTTGAGCATGTGCAGAGAGACAGCAGGGGAAAGAGCAATATAGTCATAGGCTGTAATGTCACAGGTTTGATTGACTACATGGAGGGAGGAGCAATCTTCACTGCAAGAATGGGGTAACAATTAAACTGAAATATCTGGTTAGTAATGCATTAATAATGTCTGAATATATCAATTGAAATTGGGGGGCAGGTAACTGACCAGTTTTTCGTTTTAAGGGGGGGCATGCACTTTAACGGAAATGTTCCCTTAATTGTATTCACCTAATCTTCTTATAAACGCTCCCTAAAAATGTACTCAAAACAGTAAATTATATGTGAAATACCTTCTTTCTGATGATGCAGCTAATGGGAGAGACTTTGCAATCTTGGAATTCTGCATGGTACCAGCAAGATGTACCAGTTGGTTTGCAGAAGTTGCAAAAAAAAAAAACAATCATGTTTTCCTTTATATGTACATAACCATCATTTTAATCCTGAAAAAAATTATATATATCAATTCTTTTTAAAAACTGACAAGGTTTTAAAATACTGTGTAAAATCATTGGGGAAAGTACCATGTATTTGTCATTTTGGATCACAGTACCTGCAGTTGTCATTTTGATGTATGCTAGTAACAAGCTGCAACAACGATTTTCTTTACTCTTAAATCTACCGTGATCAAATGTTAATGTGTGCTAAAGCTCTATGTATAATACACAAGATCCCTGAATATCCTTTATTTATATCCTTCCAAACTAGGAGTAGCTGTGCCAGGGACTCACTGAAACGTTCTGTATTATAAGATTTATACACCTTACTGTAAAATACAAGGATATTTCAATGGCCTGAATAAAAATCACAATATTATAGCATTCAGAGCGACTTAGGGCAATGACACCCACTCTGGCGAATCTCATTATGTAAGGATTTAATGCTAGTTATAGCTGGCATAAAATATTTACACACAATCAACTGTTCAGCCTTTGTTGACTAGGCTGCAGCAGGTGCTTGAGATCTCTTGTGATACTTGAGCAGCCATCACAACCTAGGGGTTAAAGGCATGTCCACCCTTCCAAAAAAATTTTGAATAGCGGTTGGGGCTGGGGGGGCAGGGGGAAATTATATTTTTATTATTAGAAAGTGCACCAAACTTTACTTACCTTCCCTCTTCCTCCACCCGCACTGCCGGCACTCTGCTTTGCGAGAAAATGCAAGCAGAGGGGCGGACGGCAGTCGTGTCTGTGAGCGGCAGCCAATCACGGATGCGGGTGCCGGGAGTTCAGTGCGGGGAGGAGAGAGGGAAGGTAAGTAATGTTTGGGGCACTTTCTAATAATAAAAATATAGCGGTTGGGCTGGGGGGACAGGGGAATATATATGGAAAGGATTTTACGCTAGGGGGAGGGATCGCAATATGAGGGAGGGAGGAGGGAGGGAGGAGGGAAGAAGGGCTGCAGTACGATGCCAAACTTCTCCCGGAGGCCAGATAGGAGGCAGAGTCCTATATGGACTGCTATCCTCCTGGGGGCAGTTTTGGGATTGGGGGGGGGGGGGACTACAGGAGAACCATATGGAGCTGGGATGTGAGGTAAGGATTTTATTACTACATGATGGGGCCATTACTGGGGGGGATTATAGTTTTGGGGGTGGACATGCCCTTTAAGTCACACTAACCAATAGTGCAACGGCTAGAGTGACTTTAACCCTGTAAGTGGTGCTGCAGCCAGTGGTGAATCCCACTGACAGTGTTTTGTATTTTACAAATATGGGGTAATTCTACAAACTCCTCACCATTAAACACTTTGCACTGACACATAGAACCAATACAGGTATTATAAATACTAATAACTGAGATCATGCAAGCGAGGGGTTGATGTGATAGGTGATTTATTCATACAGTTTACACAACATGTTGTGTAAACTACAAAGAATAAATCACTATCGCATCATACCTTGCTTGACTCGTTACTAGTATTTATGTAAAGTATAGTGCCAGGATGGGAGCAACTGGAGATGTGATGCCTTTCAGCAGGTTCCTACATAGTACATTGAAAATTTTAATTTTAACCACTTTATAGGGGAACTGTGGTCGATCTGCATCTATTAAAAGAGCACTCTCCTAGGATCATGCTTCTCTCGCTACATATATCCAAACTTACAGAAGTATAAGGTGCTTCCTGCTTACAATATGAGCTCTGACATCCCCAGCAACATTGCTCATCCCCCTTTTCACTGGTGGAGCATACTCACTTGTATCCCAATGCTGGGATAGAGCATCATCAGCGTGCATCATAAGCCCCACCCCCAGACTTCTTAAAATTTTTAAAGCTAACCACAAGCCTGAAAAGGTATCCCCAGGAAGAGTGAAGGACAGAGAATGGTTGCAGGCCTGTAACTAGCCTAAAAAAAAACCCAATATTTTTGGGGGGTGTGGCTTTTTACACAGCTATTGTGTGTATTTTGTCTTGACATGTTGCAGCTTAAGTTATTTAGGAATCAGATGTAAGTCTGGCCTACTAGGAAGAAGTGCCTGTGGTGAAACCTGCATGTATGGGCATTGCTTAAATTACTTTCAAAACTTCTTGAATTGGTTATGCATTTAAATGGGCAATACAATCAGTTGCTCAAAAAACGGCACAATTATACTTTAATTGCCTAATGCGACATCACTTATATTAAAGAATAGGATAGTAACCAATGGTGCCCTATCATATTTCCATGAATGAAAACTCTGGTTTCACAATTACTGGTACACCAAAATGCACACAGCTAGGATAAAATGTAAAGTGATCCAACATCTTGAAATGCTTTACACAAAAAAACAAATACTACAGTAACACTGATTGTGACACATTAGGTCCATCAATGTATAAACTGGGAGTTAAATCAATGTTCTGCCAGTTTCTGTGCAGATAATTAGGTTGCAAAATACAAAATTAAAATGTCTGTAGACATTACCACATTCCCTTTATGTAGCAATTCAGATTTTGAAAATATAAAGTTGAAAGCCTTCAAAGGATATTATATAGTGTATGATTTTCACTTCCCCTTTTTAATTATTAAAGCTGCATTTCCATGCTAAACCTTCTAGCACAGAAAAATATACTGTTCCGATAATTCACAAGTACAATGCAAGTTGCAACAACCCACTGCCACAATTTGCTGCACTATGTAGCAGTGTTGATAACTGTAAAATAATAACTGATGCAAAGCACTGCAAATTCGTTAACCTATGCCCTCTGTATCCATACATATTCCACATAAGTAGTGCAGATTAGCCTGGACACAAAGAACTCCTCTGCATTAAAAAAAACTGCTAGCAGCCACACGCGGAAAGTAGACTTTGTTTCCGAATTCAATTCTATGGTATTATCAGGAGGCTGCTTAAAATCAGTGGCTTATGACTCTTGAGTTTGTGGGCCAATGTCATGAAAATGGCCTCCACATGGTCATTTGTGTTCTTGGCTGACGTTTCAAACATTGGGATACTGTAGGAATCTGCAAACTTCTGAGCCATGTCTGTAGGAACCTGGATAGAGTCCTTCAGGTCACACTATTGCCAACCAAGATACGAGGCACATCATTTGATATCAAATGGTTTGCACTCTTCAATCCAGGCAGGGAGACCTTGGAAACTGGCCATATTAGTGATATCATACACAAAAAACAACTGCATGCACATTCTGTAGTAATGCTGCACCATACTCTTTCGGAATTTTCCTGCCCTGCTGTATCCCATAGTGTATCTGTAATAAACAGAAAAGCAGTTTAGTGGTAATAGTATTTGATTTTTGGTCAACAGAATATCCAGAACAAGTAGCTGCACAAGGCACAGTTAACACAATATTTTAATGCATTGTACAGAGAAAGGTGCATGCCCAAACCAAGAAGCTCAAAATTATACTTCTGTCCAAATAATTTTTATTGCTTTAATTATTGAATCTATTATCAAGCAAATGTGATTACAATTAGATTCTCCAATAAGTGAGAAATGATCATGTGTGATTGTAATGTTGTTTAAAGGCAATTGCTATCTTAAACACTCTTCTCCTTATATACCCCTAAATAGAATATCTATGCAATATTGATTCCTAAAACAAGTACCGGTAAGCCCGCATCTGGACCTTGCGAATAATTTATACTGTAAAAAGTTATAAAAATGTTAAATTATATACTGATTCAAATAAGAATGAACACCTGAATGCTAAAAATAATATCAGATGTCAATGTTTATAAATGTATTCTTATATTTCACTTAATAAAAATTTGGAAAACAAAAAAAAAATTAAAAAAATAATTGACAGTGGAGGAAGAGGTGGAGAGAATGTCTTATAAATGTGGCAGAGATTGGTCACATGGCTAGATTTGTAGTCCAGGGTTGACAGAAGGGCTTTTATTTAACCATAATTTAGTTATAAAACTTGTCTGCAATCAAAAACAGAGAGACAGAGAGATTAGCCACTGGAAATTTTTAAATCTGTCTATTGCAAGGGGCCTCATCCCTTCAGTCCAGCAACACTAACAACAGTGGGACAGGCAGGGCAACCTCTGGCAGTGGCGTAGCTAGAAATCAAAGGGCCCCATAGCAGATTTACATGGGGCCCTCAACCCACAAAAAAACCCAGTTTGGTGCAGTTCAACCCAACCTGGGCAGGTTTTTTAAAGGGCAAGTCCACTCTTCTAAGAACATTTTTGCCACATAGTTTAGCCCCACAATCCCTGTGTTCATTTTACGTTTACCTTTAAAGATGTTCCCAGGCTCAGATATTCTACTTATAAACCCCCCAATCCCTTGCTGGCATGGGATCCTCTGATGCTGTGTGTGAGCTAAGGCTGGTGACCTAATAACTAATTTGTATCAATGTACAACGTATTTTTCTTGGCCAACAGTGCTCACTTTATATATAGTCACCTATGTGGATCGTATCCAAAGCTTTAGCAAAATCCAAGTACACTACATCCATTGCTATGCCTGTGGAGATACCCTTGGGCTGGGTACACGGGGCTATTATTTGTCCTGATGAGCGTTCACAGTGAGTGAGCGCTGTGGCAGGGGAAAAATGACTGCCGGTGTGACAATAGGAGAATTTATCGGTCAGTCGGCTGGAAAATATCTGTGGTGTGTACCCAGCCTTAAACCTTCTTCTAATCACAATTTTTACCTTGATTCTTCCCCATCTATGTCCACAGTCCTTTCCGGAAATCCACCGCCAATTGTAGCTTCTGTCCTTTCTGAAAGCAACTAGTGCAAAACCGGTAGGTCAGACAGGTCTTTCCAACATTTGAATCACCTATCACAATGATCTTGAATATCCTGGCACGAGAGAAGCCAAATGAACAACGAACTGCTAATGCTTGCCTCTAAGATGACTCCAGTTCTACCGTTCGATCAACACCAGAGCCTGTAGACATTATGGCTACAAATTCACCTTGAGAAATAAATTAAAACAGTAAATAAGTTTAATATTTTTTGTTATGAAAGTTACTATTACATTTGAAGTATTAAAGAGTCACTATACTCATTTAAACAACTTTACATCAACTGAAACTACAATTTGAGAGAAATAAAATGATGGTTTTACATATGTATCTGTGCTTGCTTTTTCATTAAATTATTAATGTTAATAGTGTTTAATTGCCCCACCCTCCCTACTCACTGCCTTCTTTTAGTGTTTGCAATACTTGTATGTTCTGCACAGCCTCACCATAGACAATGCTCTGCTTACACATCTCCCCCCCCTCTTTTTATTTCTCTGCTGATTCTTTTAAAGGGCATGTCCACCTAAAAATGAAGTTTGGCCCTACGGTAGGTGCCCCTTGATAGACATTACAGCCCTTACACTCCAGCGGCGTCTCTAATCCAGCTCCCTGATTGTGGAAATTGCAAGCAAGGGCCACACCAGCAGCCACGTCTGTGAATGGCTGGAGAGCAGCCAATCACAGACGTCGTTGCTGTTAATGGAGACGCCACAGGATAAATGGGGCTGTAAGTAGCGATCCTAACATTTTTAAAAAAATATTTTGGCGGTTGGGGGTGGGCAGGAGGCCAAAGGGTTTAAGCTAGGTGCAATGGCTGCAGAGGATGAATCAGGATGGTGGGAGGGAAAGGGCTCCCCTGTGCATGCTACTGCCTTACTGAGATCAATGAAAGCGCAGGGGCCGGATGACTCACTTACACCAACTTTTCTTCACTTTTGGACTGCTGCACTGCAGGAGAACCATAAGGAGCAGAGATGAAAGGTAAGGATTTTTTCAAACTACACAGTGGGGCCAGTACAATTTAGTTTTGCAGGTGGACATGCCCTTTAAATGGTGCAGAAAGTGGGGTGGCAGGTAACCAAAGATCCTAGTAAGAGGTGATTTAATATGATAATTTCTCCGAATCTACAGCTCATTAAAGATACCCTTTATTATTAATGTTGAAAATGATATATATATATATATATATATATATATATATATATAAATATTATGTATGCAACATTGTTATTATTAAATAGTTAAAGGACATGTATACAAATTTCAAAGAAATCCCCAGAAAAATCTGCCTGTCTTACAGTGAGCTATCTGCTGGATTGTAAGCCAATCTACTATCTTATGAATTACTTATTCCAAATATAAGGAGAACATACAAGAACTGATTTTGCTTTAAATGCTCAATATGCATTACTGCTCTAAAAGGCAGAGATTCTGTTGTCCAAACCCCCCCAAGGCCATTGTCATCTAAGATGACCAAAATCCAACCCCAATTGGAATTTACATTTGTCCACTATTCCTTTGTTTGGCTGGAAACTGTAAAATTTCCATCTAAAACTGTATGCTAATGAAGCAAAAGAGGAATGTTTCTAATGCTAACTAGCATCAGAAAGAGGGGCCCACCTTCCCTCTTTAATGCTGGGACAGAAAATGGACATCTGAAATTTCGGTGATTCCCATTATTTCATTGTTAAGAGTTGTTGAGGGCTAGTCATTCATTATCCCCAAACAAAAGACCTATGACAAACCATAAAGACAAGAGACAACCATTGCCAATGGCACACCAAACCAGAAACCCAAGCATGTGATAGGTCAGTGTTGGCAACCCATGGCACTTCAGATGTTAGAAATTACAACTCCTAGCATACCTTGGTTGCATTCTGCAACAAAGAAAAGGTGGGAGGTGTAGTTTTCAGCATTGGGACTGCCAAGTGTCAACATCACATGTATAGTGTAAGTGGTTTAAATATTCATGAAAAGATTAAAAACCAATTATGGCACTCGCACGTTTGCACCGGGATCACATCTATCTCACCCCGTGATCCAGGAACAAATGTCTGAATGCCATAATAGGTCTTCTAAATTCTTCCTGCATATTTCTTTTTTACCGAAGGCACCATGGAAACTTGTCTACTGCTTATGGAATTTTTAAGGGCTTGTATATGACCAGCCAAAACATACACATTATACAGTTTCATACTCAGTGTAGTAAATTACTTTATTGTTTTCAGAAAAACTTACTACCTGTAAGGTGAACAGACACCTGAAACAACACATCATAATCCATTACCAATATGTAAAGGTCAACATATTATAGCAGGCAAACCAAAACACAGGAGAGAAATCTGCATTGCCAAGTGGGCCATAGTCTGAAATTGGATATGGAGGTGTAAGGGGTCTGGAGGTGTGTAGGTTGGTGTAGGGGGTCTGGAGATATAGGGTGTCTGGAGGTGTATGGGTGGTAAAGGGGTTGGAGGGGTAGGGGTCTGGAGGTCTAAGGGTGGTGTAGGGGTCTGGAGGTCTAAGGGTGGTGTAGGGGTCTGGAGTTCAAAGTGTGTGTAGGGCATCTGGAGGTGTAGGGGTCTGGAGGTGTAAGGGTTCTGGAGGTCTAGGGGTGGTGTAAGGGTCTGGAGGTATAGGTGGTCTGGAGGTGTACGGGGTGTTGTAGGGGTATGGATCTGGAGGGATCGGGATCTATAGATTATTTAAGAACAGTGGGGGGAGATACTATCATCGACGAACGTGGTGCAGATTAGGAGGTTAAACTGACAGTGTTAAACAAATGGAATGTATTAAATGGCAGATTACCATTGGAACGTCGCACTTTGGAAGGAGAGTGTGGGGGGGGACGGACCGTTAACACAGAGCCCGTTGTTTCCTACAGCGCCACGTCCAGAGCCTGCAGGGTACTCGGAGAAGCGCGAATTCGGTTCCACTTACCAGGAAGAAGTCACAGAGAAGGAACCCGATAAATAAAGAAACAGACGGATATGGATACGGTTTATAAGAACGTCCCTGTAGACAAAACACCGCAAAGGGATAGTGGATGCTGTTGGGGAAGACACGCCAGCTGATCAGCATCACTCCCTCCTGTTGGACGTAGTTAAAACGGCCCCTCCCCTTTCTTGTCGCAGTATAATGTACGAGTGGTGTGTGGCGGACATCTTTGAAATTGGCAACAGTCTGGAATCCGCTGTGAAGTTATTTGTACTTTCACTTCCTGTCATTTTACATTGATCACCCGTACAGACAATGTGATAACGAAAATGAAACTAACAGTACTTGCCAAAAGTGTGACTATTGTTTATTGTCAACAATTTGCTCTAGACGAGAAGATCCTACAAATACATAACAGGTAGAAGGTTTGTCACTAATTCTGTGTGGTTTATATCCCTGAGTGCTTGTGAAGGTTCTCATTCATCCAGGTCATGGTTATTGTTGTATTCAATTAGATCAAAATGGACTTGAGTTTAGTTCTTGAAGACGTTTCGCTAGTCATCCGACTGGCTTTCTCAATTCAGAATGAATTGTACAAGAATTAATTGGGATTTTCCAGGGTACATAATTGCCACAGATACTTTTACAAGTCATTCTGAATTGAGAAAGCCAGTCGGATGACTAGCAAAACGTCTTCAAGAACTAAACTTCAAATCCAGTTGATCAATTGAATACAACAGATATATCCCTGGGTGTTTTTTCTTTTCAAAGGGCAGGTAAAGGTGCTAAAACATTTCCCAGCTAATCAAACACCAATAAGAATTAATGCTCCAACCCTTTCTCTGACCCTCCTTTCCTTCTTTCTAGCTTGTAAAATTTCAATTATGCAAGGGGGTGGGGCACAGCCAGGAAGTAAAGAACGGTCAATCACCCACTCCCTTGTTTCAAGGTCCAAATCATAAAGGCACAGCATTGCTATTTTGTGATTGTAAATGTAAGATCATGGTCATAAATCTATGATAGCTATCATAAATCTATGATCATGATAAATAAGATGCCCATACAATACCATCGCAGTATTTTAGTACCACATGGAATTGTATGCACAAACGTTAATACAGTTACGGGTGTGATTTTACTTAGAACTCAAGGGCACTAGGGTGTTTGCTAGGTATTTCACCTCCAGATAAGATGGTTCAACATCTGTTGTCTGCCACATGTGTGCTGTTTTTTGAAGCTACTTAGATATTTAGATAGATTAGACGTTTGTCTGTAGACAAATCTCTAATCTTAAGAACCACCTAGCCCGTCCTTTTTGCACTCACAAAATGAATGGGCTAAAAATAAAATCTCAAGATAAGAACTGCTTTTCTAATGCTGGGTACACACAGGCCGATATTTGTCCTAGCAAGCAGTTGGCCAAGACAAATTACTGTTGGTCACAGCAAAAGTAGCCACAGCGAGTTTCAAGCAACCGATCATGCGGTCCCATGAGAAAGCCCCACCCAAACCATACAATATTTCCGACCGATACAAGGTACTATTGATTGAGTGTACCCAGCTTAAAATGCCTTTTTCTGTGGCAATTATGTACCCTGGAAATTCCCAATTAGCATATCACAGCCAAGTGTTAAGGGCGTGATTAGATAGTGGCTAAGAATGGTAAACTGGAAGTAGAGGTTTACAGAAAACCAACACACACAGATCAGTATTTGATGTTTGACTCCCACCACCCTTTAGATCACAAGCTGGGGGTCATCAGAACCCTGCAACACAGAGCTGAGAACATCCCCACTAGCACAGAGGCGAAGGCTAAAGAAATGAAACATCTCAGAGGGGCCCTTAAAACTTGTGGATATCTAGACTGGGCCTTTGTCAAAAGAAGCAGAAGGAAAGAAAAGAACACGAATACCAACAGTGAAGGGGAAAAGCAAGACAGGAGAAAGAACATGGTCATCCCATATGTTGCAGGGGTCTCCGAGAAACTAAGAAGAGTTTTCAAAAAACACCTTATCCC